>JAEQBH010006303.1:0-314545 GCA_016808115.1 Tetrastigma voinierianum | reverse complement strand
TGGGGTGAGCGATGCCTAGTGTGAAAATCTCCTACAAGCGGTTACTCCTACCTAAGTGCACATGCAATGCCATGTTCACATTCAATACACATTCAAGTAAAAAGGCGATATTTTTACATGAATGTCTACATACCATGCCCCATGTCTCAAGGCCTCACCGACTCCTCCACACATGCATTTGCCATGTATGAAATCAGTTCTTCAAAACAAGAAATTTTTGTTTTTGAAACTCATTGGACATACTCCGATATCAAATATATATTAGACAACCCTCCAAAATATAATTTGTACTGACATGTCTGAGATATATTTCTGACAACCCTCCGACATAATCCAAAGGACATATCCGAAATACATTTGGCTCGACAACCCTCCGATATATCCACTTGTTCAAAAGCCATTTCATGCACTCACACTCGATTCACGCAATGTCCCTTGCACATGAAATGTTAATGCTACTTCATGGAGTTCACATATTACATGCATACAAAGGAACACATGGAATATTTAAAATCATGCTTCATACCAAGCATCATGGGCAACTACATCTATCGCATGTACTCCTACCCATACACAATCCATATTCATACTTCAAACACAAATAACATGTTATTCGCCTAAAAATCAGATTTTCCACCACAACATAGAGAAAATGAAGATAAAGAACCTATTTTTCCAAGACGTAGGCAAGTTTTTCCAAATTTCATATTGAATTATATGAACCATATTTGGTCCCTAATTTCCAAGATATACCACCCTTAATCGTGTTTTTACGTAAAAAAAAAAGAACCAAAATCGGCCTCACTCACCAACGCTTGATCAAAATCGTTCAACCGGGCCTCCAACTGGGAAGCATAAAACAGTGGCCATCGAATGGCTCTCAACAGAACTAAATCAAGGTAGAGAAGACCCCTACTGGCTGAGCGCAAAACCATCCTCCTTCCGAACTCAAAACCGCACAACTCTCCTCCTCTTCCGCCTCTTTCCTTTATCTTTTCTTTTCTTTCCTTCCTTTTTTTTTTTCTCTCTTCTTTCTTTCCTTTCCTTCTCCTTTTCTTTTTCCTCCTTCTTTCTCTTCTCCCCAATCGACCGATTTTTGTCTTCGGGATGCAGTGGCACCACCTCCAACTGTTTTGACACATGGCCATTACTCCGTCATGCGGTTTTCCATGCTGATCCATCTACCACCATGCCGCATGAGAGCGGCATGACACTCGATTTCCATGTTCCAAGTGTCCTCTTTTTCATTGCCACTTGGCACCTCACTCTTATGCCAATTGTCACTTTGTGATTCACCCATTTACTTCAAAATACGCGCACTCGACCATCTCTAATTCAACGAAATTCGACCAGTATCTAGATTTTGTGAGACAACTCAACAACGCGATCCGCATCGTCATCCGGGAGAGATTCAGATAATTTTTCTGACCCACATTTTGTATTGCAATGGTAACTCATCGCTTCAAGACACCCGTGTTTTCACATTCTTCCCCCCCACACACTATCACATGCGTATGCAACAATCATTTAACGTTTAATGACTAAAACTATGTACCTCCGTCCTCAAAGTGGAAAGGATATCTGCACGGATCGCCCCTCACGCTCCCATGTCGCGCTTCCTCGACTCCTCTGCTTCACACCTGGCACCTTGCACTCCAAAACCCGATCTCAAGCATCCAAATATGCACAGGTGATGAGTAAAAAACTCATTGGATTTTTAATCCATTTTTCTAATTTAAATGACAATATGAATGCAGATTAATAGGCAGAAAAATATGGATATTTTACTCAAATATAATTTTTGATGAGTCCAAAAACTCATTAGATTTTTAATCCATTTTTCTGAGCATATTATAAGATGAATGTTGATTTTTATTCAGAAATGGATATTTTACTCAAAAATTAATTTTGCAGAAAAATACCGCGTGGCTAAAATCTCAAAGAAAAACCGTAAGAGACCACTTATAAGTTAGTACTTCGAAGTCAGAATCGGAAACGGAGTCGCGACCGTGATGACCGAAGACAAAGAGGTCACGACATCACACCTGAGGTCGCTGACACGCCAATTGAATAGGCAATCGAGGTTGCGACGCTACTCATGTCGCAACGCGGATCCGCACGAAGCCACAAGAGAGGTCTTTTCAAGAGAACGAAATTGCAACTAGTTTTTAAATGAAAGGCACCATTTGAGGTCGCGACATACAGTTGAGGTCGCGACATAAAAACGAGAACCGAAGTCCCAACAGGAAGACTGAAGTTGCGACCATTTATTAATCAAGGACCATAAACGATGTCGCAATCTGAAGAAGAGCTGAGCAGAAGAAATTGAGGTCGCGACATCACCTTGAGGTCGCGACCTAGAATAAAGGTGGGAAGGAGAAAAATTAGTTGCAACAAAAACCGAAGGCACTTAAGAAAAGAAATGGATGTAAGTAAAAGAGGGCTTCACATTACTCGAGGTCGACATTAAATTGAAACCTTTGAAGGCAGAAGACCACCAACACAATCGGTGACCTAAATCAAAGTCACAAACATGAAGTCATCCTATAAACAAAGTGCGGCTCAACCTAAAAATAAGGGTCGCAACTCGTATAAATGTAAAGAGAAAGATTGAATTATGTCGCGACATGAAATTGTGGTCGCGACATCAACACTGGAGAAACACTGAGCAAATAAGGTCGCGACTACAAACGATGTCGCGACCATTTATCCATACAAACAGCCAGCGAACTGCTGCAACAGAAGAAAAGAAGTCGCGACCGAATAAGAGCAACCAGTAGTAATCCATGTCGCTACATCAAATCGAGGTCGCCATTACGTGACAAATGGTTTTCTTCGGGAATTCCACCTAACTCGGGATTCGGCCTAACTTCTTTGGACAAAGATAAATAGACAGTGTTATAATAGAAAAAGAGGCTTCTGTCTTCACTACCCAGAAAAAGGGGAAAGGAGAGGAACTCAGTGTATAGTTTAAAGTATATTTTATTTTATTTTATTTAGTTAATTTCTTTTCTGGATTCAATCATGAATCAGAAGAAACGAGTGGAGCCTAGAGTTTTATTTCTCAAAGGATTTTCTTTTCTAAAATTATCATCGAAAATTTATGAAATCTAGACAAATTTATGGAATTCATTTCTTCTCGCTTATCATAGCTATAGTGGTCAGATGGTGACGCACTACTTCCTTAATTCACAATGCAAGACCTGAGCATCATTGATTTGATTTACATTTAGTTACAGTCTTTCCTGCATAAATTTGAAGAACTTATTTGGGTTCGAATTTACTTATTTGGTGTCGTTCTTGAATTGAAAAGTTCCCAATAGTAGTACCGAATACCAGTTGAGAAAATGTATCTTGCTCTGATATCCAGGATGCCCTCCACGTGGCACAGAGACGGAGATTCCTGAGAGCTGAGAGCATTCTTTTCTAGGTATGCTAGACTACCATTGACGAACTGCTGAGCTTTGAGAGTTCATTTTGATAAATCCCCCATTTGCTCATAATTGAAGTTGGAGGGGAGTATTTAACAATATAAACGATTAGAGAGTTCACCTTAATCTAAAGGCAAGTTCTAACCTGTTAACTCGAGAGATCTAATCAAGTGAAAAGAACGACCCAATAGATCCGGGAGGTCGGGTTTCACCTTTAAGCGGTAGAAACTGGCAAAATCCCGAGAAGGAAATGCAAAAGATTTGTCGTCAATAAGAAATGGGCGCAGTCGTATTGAGAAAGAAAATACCCGCATCTCGCAAGAGGATCGGGAATACAAGTAGTCGGGTTTTGATCTATTTTCTCGAGAGAAGCAAGGGTATCCAACCATGAATATGGAGAAACTAATTCAAAAATTTAGGAAATCTGACAAATCCGCATCCATATACAAAACGTAGCAATGTATTTTAGTGTAGGAATCAGATTGCTTCATTGTAATTCACTACTAGTTTCACAGAAACCGATTCAAATTCAATATTTTTTGTTACAATTTATTTTTATTCATTTACTTGTATTTTATTTTAGTTTGCTAATATTCAATAGTTTAGGATCTTTAATTTTTTTTGTTGTTTGTATAAAACTTTCACTATGTGTTCTTAGTCTAAATAGTATGGAATTTTAGTAGTCGAGTAGCTGGGATCTTAATTCAAGCCAATCTCTCAGGGGAATGATACTGGATCATACATTCAAATTTTACTATTTGTATGACCTGTGCACTTGCAGTGTCATAGACTAGACCCTTATTATTAAATCATGAACATCAAGAAAAAGTTATTTTATTAAGCAAATTTATCCAAGTGACATGGATGCAAGAGAAGTGTAAGGCTATTGTAATTATGTTAATTTGAGGGGTTTTTAGTCTATATAGAAAAAGGCAAACAAGTTTTTATGGTGCCGTTGCCGAGGATTGAAAGAATTAAATAGATCAATATTATAACAAAAGAGGGAAATGCTAATTTGGACATTTTTATAAAAGAAAAGAACAAAAATAGCTTTTCAAGCAATGGATACATCAACCACTGATCTTTAACAAGCCATGTTGAAAATATTTTGTTTAGGTTGACTAATCCTATTAATCTGAGTGTGTTTTGATTTCGCAGAAATCCGCACGATAGGAAACAGATTCGACCGCTTCCAAAGCAGACACCGAATTGGAAAGAACACTAAGCTTAAGAAAGACTAAAGAGCAAAGAACGCAACTGGCGGCATGAGAGACATGACCGCACGTAGAGCAGAGGATAAGAGCCGAAGGCCTCCTATTGGCGTACACAACGAGGATTCTCGGGAGGCCTATTCAGAAGAATATTCGCGAATCGTGACAAAATTCCACCGTGGATGCAAATAACTTTTGAACCAAAGCCGCCTTTGATAACAATGGTGCAAAGAACATCAATTCACCGGTCACCCCATCAAGACCCAAACAGAGCACCTAGGTAGATTTCTCAAGATGGAAAATACAAAGGAAGCCGAATGGTGTAGGCCGTGAGGTGATAAAGTCAAGATCTCTTCCCATTTTCTTTAAGAGATATAGCAGCCACATGGTATGAATCATTACCATATGGTTCGCCTGACACTTTCAGAGGAGTCAGAAGCATACTGGGGCGTGTTCTTTTTCCCCATCTCTCACCTCAGAAGAAGAGATAATAGTTGTTCCAACAAGGGAGACGAGGAGCCTATATATAGCCCGGAGATGATTCAAGAGGTTGTCAAGAGATGCCCTTTGCATGGAATTGATTTAAACCCAGATGGATAGTATCATGCCTTAAATGATAATTCTAAAGGCATTATCGATGCTTCATGCCGTGGAGCATTCAAAAGAAAGTCAAGAGGCTAGAGATCTCTGATAGAAGACTTGCCACAAATGCAAGATGAAAGCCCATCTGAGTTTTCAAGAGGTAATAGCAGCAGGCACGGGCCATGGAGTCGAGTAAAATGACAGCCACGAGTAGTTACTGCCATCATGCATGATGGACAAGCAGAGAAAATGCACACCAAGCCATGAAATAGGAGCAAAGTGGGAAAGAGAACGATGAGAAGAAGTGTCGGGGCACAACAAGAAGATTCTTATGGTGCCGAGGATGTTAAGCACGTGAATGAACCAAGAAATTACCAGCTTCAAGCCAAATCCTAACCTACCCAATAATAGCATCCAAGACTGAGGAACCATGAGAATTTCTCATACGTGGATACATTACAAGGCCCAAGGCATGGACAGATCCTCAACAGGATATCAAGAGCCACCTGTTCCAAAGAGCAAAGATCAAGGGTGAAGGCAGAATGACTATCGGGGTCATAGGAGGACCAACCATTTCAAAGAACAAATGCTGCGCTTCATTGAAGGGGGACAACAAGAGACTTATACACTTCCATGAACGTAAAACCGCCCGACTTGGGGCTTTTAAGTCCGACACCGCGTTTCAAGAATACAAGTGCCTCGCTGAAAACTCGAGACAAGTAAAGTACCGGCCCTTAATATGCCAATCAGCAAGGGTACATTCCCAGGACACTGTGATCCAAAGGATCGCATGCGTCGCGAAGAAGTGGGAAAGAAGTGAGCAACAAATGTATGAAAGAAGAAAGGAAAGAAGAGATCGAGGCAGTAACAAGAAGAGATCGGAAAGAAAGGAGAGAAGAGTACGTATCGAATGTTCGAAAGGAAGTAATGAGCGTAAAACGTAAGGAAGGAGTACCACTTTATACACCAACAAAGTATCCACAGAGGCTTCGTAAGGCAAAAAGGGAAGAGCGCTTTCTAGATTCGACATTTTCAAGAAAATAGAAATCAATATCCCATTCAGAGTGTAATCAACCAAATGCCTATTTATGAAAAAATTTAAGGAGATATCGAACAAGAAAGGAAGATAACCGAGGAGGAATAAAGGAACCCGATTGCTACCCGCAAAGGCGCTTATCCGAAGAAAAAGCTCCCAAGAAAAATGAAGGACCCCGTGGTTTCACCATTCCTCGCCCATAGGAAATATGAATTCAAAAAGTTGGCTTTATGTGATTCTGGTGTTATTAAAAATTTGATGCCTCTATCATAAGAAGACTTAATAGGGGAACTTATTCAACAAAGAATTACACGCAATGGTCAGATGATCAATGGCACAACCAGAAGGTATTCTGAAGATGTACTTGTCAAGGTTGGGAAATTCATCTTTCTAGTGGATTTTGTTGTCATGAAGATGGAGAGGACACCCAAGTTCCTTTCTTTCGTCGTTAGAAGACCTTCTTAGCAAATCGGAGTCGCTTTACTGTATGTGCAAAAGGTGAATCGACACCAAGGGTGAAATGAAGCAAAAGGCACTTTAATCTTAATAGAAGTTTGGAACATCCTGATGTAGAGGCAGAAAGTTGTATGGCTGTAGAAAACAATATTCTTCTCAATGTTGAATTGAATTCTGATTGTATTCTTCAACATTCTATCAATGAAATCGAGATGAATTTTCGCATTCGAGAGTATTGATTGTGAAATACCACTTCAAATTTGTTTAACAAAGAAACAATCTCGAGCATAAATGAAAACAGCCACATGAAGTATGCAAAATAAATGTAAAAATTACCGAAAGGTGAAACTAGTGCGTATGGTTATTATCAAAGAATCGCCTACCATTCAAATACGAAGTTCTAGAAACCGTAAAATAGGAAACCAAGCCATCATATCAGCCGCATTGATCGTCGAAGAACGTAAGTTGGCCGGAAATTTCGAGAAAATACAAGGAAGCTATTGCTTGGTCAATCGAGATCCGAAGGGTATCGGCCCCTCCATTTGCATGCACAAAATATCGCTGAATGATAATGCAAAAACTTCTATTGAGCATCAAAGGAGGCTGAACCCACTGATGAAAGAAGTTGTTAGAAAAGAAGTTCTGAAATGGTTAAATGTAGGTTTTATATATTCTATATCGATAGTTCTTGGGTGAGCCCAAAGGCATGTGGTTCCAAGAAAGGTGGATTCACTCGTGGATCGAAATGAAAAGAATGAATCGATTCCTAAGCAAGAATCGTGGACAGATTTTAGGTGTGTATCGACTACGTAAAACTCATCATCGCAACAAGAAAGGATCATTTTCCCTTGCCTTTCATTGATCGATGTCGGATAGATTACAGGATAATCTCTCACTTTGTTTTATCGATGGATACTCAGGATATAAACTAAATTCAATACGCACCCGAGGATCAGAGAAAAACCACTTTTACATGCCCATTTGGTACTTTTCAGAGTTGGTCTGGTAATGCCCCGGTACCTTCCAAAGACGATGATGTCTATATTTTCTAATTTAGCGTAAGAAGCAGAGATCTTCATGGATGATTTGCCAGTTGCATGGATCTAGCTTTGAACAAAGGCTTGCATAACTTGGGGATAGTACTTCAAAGGTGCAAGGATAAGACCTAGCTCGACCGGGAAAATGCCATTTTATGGTTACGTAAGGAATTGTCTTCGGGGCAATATGATTGCAAACAGGCTACAGAGGTCTACCAAGCAAAGTTTCAATTATAAGAAATTCTTAATGCCACCCACTTTCATAGTCATGGAAATAGAAGTTTTTAGGAAATGTCGATTTTTTACAAGATTTATCGAGATTTCTCAAAATTGCTGCACCACTAATGCCAGACATCGGGAAAAGGATACTAAGTTCTATTTTGATGAATCCGCCGTAATTCTTTTGAAGAAATCAACCATACTAGTTGAAGCTCCCATCATGGCAAAAACCAGTCGGGAACAAGAGAATTTGAAATTATGTGATGCTGATTTTTGGCACTGGGGGAGTCAGATTGGTGACGTAAAGTCAAAAGTGTTCAAGGCCATATACTATGCCAACAAAACCTTCAACGAAGCTCAGGAAAATTATTCTACTACTGAAAAGGAGATGCTGGCAATAGTATTTGCATGTGAAAAATTTAGGCCATACATTTTGGGGTCCCATGTTATTATACACACTGATCATGCAACAATTAAGTATCTGATGGCAAAGAAAGAAGCAAAGCCAAGGCTGATCAGGTGGGTATTGTTATTGCAGGAATTTGATTTAGAAATAAAAGACAAGAAAGGTTGTGACAATGTGATAGCTGATCACTTGTCAAGAGTTGAGAAACCTATTGTACAAGAAGAAGAAAGAGAAATGCAGTAAAACTTTCCGCATGAAAGGAAGCATGTACCGTCACTCCAATCCTCGTATGCCGGATATTGTGAACTTTATCTTCAGGAATTATGCCACTGTAATTCGCCTACCAGCAGAAAAAGCCAAGGACCGACATCGATACTACATCCGGGATGACCCATTACTTAAAAGAGGAGCCGACCGAATATATGAGATAAAATGTAAGTCGAGTAAAGCAAGATTTTACAAGAATGTCATGCATCACCATATGGAGGACATTTTGTAGGAGAAAAAACAACCCACAAAATTCTCCAGCCAGGATTTTACTGGCCTACTATTTTTAAGGACTGTTTTGAATGGGTGAAGTTATGTGATCAATGCTAAAGAATGGGAAATATCAGCAGAAGGCATGAAATGCCCCCGTATGCATCCTCGTGGTGCAATTGTTCACGACGAATGGATTTTATGGGCCTTTCCAAGCCATATTTGGAAATATATACATTACTCCTACCGTGATTATGTATTAAATGGGTCGAGGTCGCAAATTGTCCCAAGAATGATGCTAATACAATCAGGATTTTACAAAGAAATATTCTCACAGATTGGGACACCCGTAACTATAATCGCTGATGGAGGGAGCCATATTTGCAAATAAGGTGTTTGACAAACTCATACGATATGGTATCAAACACATTATAGAGCCCGGCTTATCATCTCAAACAAATGGGCAAGTGTCGAGATTTTCTAACAAGTTAAAGAAAATTCTGAAAAGACCGTGAAGTTCCAAAGATAAGAGATTGGTCTTCGGGGTTCGACGATGTGCACTCGCCGCATACAGATCGCTTAAACTCCCATCGAATGTCCCCATACATACTTGTCTTACCTTGTGTCACCTACCTCGAGCTAGAATATAAAGCTATAGGCCATCAAGAAGCTAAATTTTTGATTTCAAGGTCGCTAAAGAAGAGAGTTACTCCAGCCTAAATGAATCGGGAAGAGTTTCGAGGAAACGAAGCTCATGATAGTGCCAGAATCTACAAAGATAAACAAAAAATGGCATGATCAACGAATTTTGAGGAGGGAATTCAAAAAGCAGAGATCAGTCCTCGCTATTCAACTCCGTATCAATTCTTCAGAAAGCTAAATCCAAATGGAGGGACCATATATAAGAAGATCGCTAATAATAATTTGGGGCAAGGACACTTAGAACCAAAGAATCATAAGGAATTCAAAGTTAATGGTCAGAGATTAAAGCACCACTGGGAGAAGGAAATTGGAAGAATGACTCTTGTTCTCGACGAGAAAAATTAAAAGAAAACAGTAACAATACAAAGCAAAGAAGTCCAAATTTAAAGACTAAAAATTGAGCAGTTTTGTGGAAGGCAATCCACAACAGCTTTGTTTTAAGTTTTTCATATATTATACTTTTGCGGTTTAAAATTCTAATAGCTTTGTGTAATTCGATTCATATTTGATTGAAGAGTAGGTAAATATTTTTGTTAGTTTTGCAGGACAATGAAATATTTGCAAAAGGGAGAGCATCTACAATCAAACTTCCAATCTGCATCAGAAACAAAAGGGGGCAATACACTCTTCTTGATTTTATTTAAATTTTGTCTCTGATATGGCATGATTGAAAGTTTGGGGGAATTTTATTTTGTTCTGGTGCTTAAATTTTTGAATATTATGCATAGTAGAAGATTTTGTTGAATATTTGCATGATGAAGATTGAATTGAGTTGTAGTTGTCTTGATTGGATTTGAATAAATTTAAATTGCTGTGAATTTAATTGTTTAGGGAGACCTAAAATATTTTTTCTAGTCGCAACATTAATCCAAAGGTTACGACTAAGAATGCTGGATGTGGAGACAATAAAATAGAAAATAGTAGGTCGTGACATCAAGTCCCATGTCGTGACCACATTTCAGGTCGCAACAAAAATCCTGAAGTTGCGACTAGAATAATCCAAAATTCAATAAAAGTAGGTTTTTAAAACCTTCATTTTCGTGGTGGTCTCAGCCTTTAAAAATAGATTCCTGAAAATAAAATCATCAATTAAAAGGCTTAAAAATTTGATGAAGTGAAATAAATTGAGCCAAAAGTCCAGTCCAATTTCAAAGTCAGTCCAATTCATCTTAACCCTTCCAGTTTTGCATCATTCATTCAAAACCTCTGAAATAAATTGTTATTAATGCAGAAACAGAAACCAATGTCTTGATTAAACGAATTGGTTTATTCTGCTCAGTTTCAAAGAGAATAATTCGAGAGAATTTAATAACTCCAAGATAAAACGATCAAAATTCCTCACAAAATTCCCAAAACCTCTATTGGAAATAGAAAAAAATATATAACTCCGAGAACTTCATTTAATTCATTCATCGGAAATGTAAAGAAAGAATAAAGAGCTCAAGTTCCCAAGAGACGAAAACTCACTATGTGCGTGATGAGAAAACAAATGAAAAACAAACAAAGAAAATGAAAAGAAAGTAGAACGAGAGAAAGAGAAGAGTTCCAGGTCGCAAACACGTAGGTAGTTTATGGAATGAATGAGCTCGAAACAAACCACCCCATTCATTATTCCATAAAACGCTTTGTAATCAAGAGAGTGGATGATGGGAAGGGAATTGGAAGAAGGGTTAATTAGAACCCATCATCCATAGAAGCTCCAAAGAAAAAGGAAGGAAGGGCGCCAATTAGTTGAATGACCTACACAAACTCGAATCACTCCGCACGAGTTCAAGGTCTGCAACTAAACGGGAGCGTGGCTACAACCTTTAGAGGGAAGATATGGAGCTTTAGATCAATAAATAAGGAGTTTTTCTCTAATTTAGTTATAGTCTTATTTGTAAGGAAAGCCAGACAGCCAATATCTTAAAATGTTCTGGATTCAATAAAATTTCATGACTTACAAATTAGTCGCTGAGTTCAAGAATTGATATACTAAATTTTGTGTTTGCGTAAATTCTTGTTTAGCATCAAAAGAATAAATGCCTTGTTAGTACAAGGAGCAAATAAATAATTATGTTCTTTCCCAAGAACAAAATTGCAGGAAAAATAAAGCGCGTATTAGTAAATCGAAATTAGGAGTTGCAAATGTGATTGTTTAAATTCTGCCAGATTGCAAAATTGGAAAATGGTTATCACGATAACAAAGTACTTGTTGAAATAATGGCAGACGTGAATAAGTACAAGTCTTGAAGAAATAATACACTCGTCAATAAAACTCATGAAACTTTGAGAGGAATTATAAACATCTTCTCGGGAAATTTCAAAGATCGAGAGTCCATAGTCCTAGAACTTGTTCGATTATTGATTGAGGCGAAATCTTAGGTAAAAACAACCAACAAGAAGTGATAAAGGCCATCCTTGGCAGTTTGAGCTTTTCTAAGCCTACCCTCAATATATGCTAAAACATATTCCATAGTTCCTTGATTTGAGCTAAATTAGCCTTATTTCTTCAATAAACAGCAACTGAAAACCAAAATTCCCTTCCTTACAATAATCCTGTAGCAAAGAGCCCAAATTATCTAGTTTCCAGTATAGAAAAAGTCTACCGTATAGAAAGAAACAAGTTCGGGGGAAAATATTTTCAAATGTTACAAGGTATGAAAGTAAGAAGCAAAGAAGGTAATAATGAAAAGTGAATAAGTTTTGTCTTGCGCCATTTCCTCAACAATTAAGCTCGTAGGGGTGTTTTAACATCTAGTACCCTAATACCAACTGGTATGGGAGTTGCTAGCCCAAAGTTCTCTAAGAGTAATAGAAAGCCTAAGAAGACAAAACATTGCACTATTCCCAACCTTAGAAGAACAGATGCAAAAGAGTTCCAGAACAAGGGAACTGGCCTGAATAAAGTGCATAGATGGAAATTAAAATTCCATGAAAAGAATTAAAGAAGATGAATCAGGCCAAGAATGAGGAGAATCAACAAGCACAAAGAAGCAATAGGGTGAAAGCTGAAGGCAACAAGTGGAAAGAAAAGGTGGAAACTAGGTGATTTGCAACTTACATTTTCCCATTATATACCCAATTACCTAAGCCCAACATTACAAGCCTTAAAGACCTCATTGATCTTGAAGGTTAAATTTACCTACATTAGTGGAGATCAATATGAAAAACAAGCCTATGAGACTTTGACCAACAGTCTAAGGAACTCCCAAAAGATTAACTAAATTCAACATGAAGATGAAAAGGATTGAAGACCTGCACACACACACAGAACAAGACTTGTTGAATAAACTGTTTAAATACATTATTTCATCAAGAAATTCCAGGATAAGTGTACCATTTCTTATTCGAATCGAAACTAAAATTTAAATGATGTCGTATCTCTTATTTCCAAGCAGCGTGGAATGAGAAAGACTGTGGTATGGATAAGAAAAATTTCCCAAAATTTTTTTAATCGTGACCAAGCCGAGGACAAACAATATCTTCTTTTCTTTACTGGGGACAAGCAAATTCTTAAGTTCGGGGAATTTCAGATGAGTCCAAAACTCATTAGATTTTTTAATCCATTTTTCTCAGCATATTATAAGATGAATGTTGATTTGCGTAAATGCGGATATTTTACTCAAAATTAATTTTGGCAGAAAAATACAAAGATAAGCTAAAATCTCAAGAAACCGTAAGAGACCTAAATTACGCTAGTATCTGAAGTCGCAATCGAAATCTGAGTCGACCAGATGACCAAGACAACAAAAGAGGTCGCGACATCACACTGATGTCGCGACGCCAATTGAATATAACTGAGGTCGCGACGTCACTCTGATGTTGCGACGTGGATCCGTCAATGAAGCCACAAGAGAGGTCTTTTCAAGAGAACGAAATTGCAACTAGTTTTTAAATGAAAGGCACCATTTGAGGTCGCGACATACAGTTGAGGTCGCGACATAAAAAGGGGAACTAGAGTCCCAACAAGAAGACTGAAGTTGCGACCATTTATTAATCAAGGACCACAAACGATGTCGCGACCACTCACTAAGGTCGCGACCTGAAGAAGAGCTGAGCAGAAGAAATTGAGGTCGTGACATCACCTTGAGGTCGCGACATGGAATAAAGGTGGGAAGGATAAAAATTAGTTGCAACAAAGAACTGAAGTTGCGACCAGAAGAAAAGAAATGGACAACAAAAGAGGTCGCGACATCACCTTGAGGTCGCGACATTAAATTGAAACCTTTGAAGGTAGAAGATCACCAACACAATCGAGACCCAGAAATCAAAGTCACAACATGAAGTCATCCTATAAACAGAAAGGTGGTCGCAACCTAAAAATAAGGTCGCAACTCAGAAGCAACAGGAAGAGAAAGACAACGATGTCGCGACATGAAATTGTGGTCGCGACATCAACACTGGAGAAACACTGAGCAAATAAGGTCGCGACTACAAACGATGTCGCGACCATTTATCCATACAGCAGCAAGGAATCTGGTTGCAACAAAAGAAAGAAATCGCGACTGAACAAGAGCAACCAAAGAAAATCCATGTCGCGACATCAAATTGAGGTCGCGACATGACGCGAGCCGGGCTGGGGAAATTCCACTGAACTTTTTGGGGATTCGCCCAACTTCTTGACAAATATAAATAGACAAGGTTAGAATAGAAAAAGAAAGCCTGGCCACTCACCTTAAAAAGGAAATGAGAGGAACTCGGGGCAGATAGTTATTAGTTTTATTTTATTTTATTTTGGTTAATTTCTTTTATTGATTTGAATCTGCGAATTGTGCGGAAACGAGTGGAGCTGTAGTTTTATTTATGTTATTTTCTTTCTAAAATTACTGCCTTAAAATTTATGAAATCTAGACAAATTTATGGAATCTATTTTTCTCGCTTTATTATACTATAAGTGGGTTTGCATGACTCCATCCATTTAATTCGCAATGCAAGAATCGAGCTGTACCTCTTCTCGGATTTGATTTACATTTAGTTACGCCTTTCCCGCATGAATTATGAACTTATTTGGGTTCCTGATTACTATTTGGTGTCGTTTTGAATTGATAGTTCCCAATAGTAGTACCGAATACCGCTTGAGGGAATGTATCTTCGCTTCCGATATCCAGATGCCCTCTGGGTAAGTACTGCAGACGAGATTCCCGAGAGCCGAGAGCATTCTCTCTTTTCTCGGCATGCTGTGACTACCATCGACGAACCGGGCCGGGCTTGAAAGTTCATTTTGATAAATCCCATTCGCTCATAATTGAAGTCGAGGAGTATTTAACAATATAAATGATCAGAGAGTTCACCATCTAAAGACACAAGTTCTTAACCCCGTGTTAGCCGAGATCTAATCAAAGGAAAAAGAACTAATCCAATAGATCTCGAGGTCGGGAGCCACCTTAAGTGGTAGAAACTTTGCGAAAAAATCCCGAGAAGGAAACGCGAAAAGATCTCGTTGTCAACAAGAAATGGAAGGGCATCGAGAAAGAAAAATACCGATTCGCGAAGAGGATCGAATACAAGTAGTCGGTTTGATCTTGTCTTCGAGAGAAGCAAAGGGTATCAACCAAAGGAATATGGAGAAATCCAATTCAAAATTTAGGAAATCTTGACAAATCCCGCATCCATATACAAAAATGTAGCAATGTATTTTAGCGTAGAATCGAATTATTTTTATCAGAATTCAATGATAGTTTTCAAGTTTCTCACAGAAACTCGATTCAAATTCCAAAGATTTTATTTACAATTTATTTTTATTCATTTACTTGTATTTTATTTTAGTTTGCTAATATTCAATAGTTTAGGATCTTTATTTTTTTTTTGTTGTTTAGATAAAACTTTCATTATGTGTACTTAGTCCAAATAGTATGGAATTTCAGTAGTCAGAGAAGGATCTTTAATTCGCCGTCAATCTCTCAGGAGTGATACCTGGACTTACATTCAGATTTTACTACTTGTATGACCTGTGCACTTGCAGTGTCATAGACTAGACCCTTATTTTTAAATCATGAACATCAAGAAAAAGTTATTTTATTAAGCAAATTTATCCAAGTGACATGGATGCAAGAGAAGTGTAAGGCTCTCAGACTATAAAAGTACTGGAGGGGCTTTAGTCTATATAGAAAAAGGCAAACAATTTTTCAGAGAAGTACAGTAGAATCAAAATCCCCAGCAAGAACCAGAAGAAACCGGTCTAATAGCAGAATTGAAGTCGCAACTGAGAAGTGAAGTCGCGACAGGAACATGAGGTTGCGACCAAAAATACAAAAGCACCTCGCCGATGACGCCATGGACAGCGAAGAGTTGCTACACGTATGAACATTCATGAAGAATCTGAGGTCGCGACACCAAATTGAGGTCGCGACGCCAATTGAAGATGACGCAGGTCGCAACATAAACTTGAGGTAGCGACGTTGATCTGTTGATGAAGCCACAAATGAGGTCTCTGCAGGAAAATTGAGACTGCAACCATTTTTTAAATGAAGAACTCCACTCGAGGTCACGACGCGCTATTGAGGTCGTGATATAAAACTGAGCCAATCGAAGTCCTTGCCAAGAAAATTGAGGTTGCGAATTCAACCTATTGGCCGGGCGACAGTGCGAGGTCGCGACCAATAATTAAGGTCGCGACCAAGGAAGTACCGAGTAGTAAAATTAAGGTCGCAAACTACATTTAAGCAACCGGGACAAATGCAACTAGAAAAAGAAAGAACCATAAGGTCGCGACACCATTTTTGCGGGTTATACTAAATAGAGATCGAGAAAGGGACAATGGTTGCAATAAAAGAACAGGGGTCGCGACTCAGAATAAGGCAAGGAATAAAGACCGAGGTCGCCGACACGCTTCCTGGGCCGCGACTAAAAACTCCAGACTAATGAAGATAGAAGGTTGCCATAGTATTATTTGGTATCGCGACTCGCCATGTAACCGGTGACAAAGACAAGGGGCTGGCAAGGTAACAAAGAAAGTCGCGACTTGTTGAGGTCGCCACCAGAAAGCTGATAAGAAAATTACGGTCGCCGTACTAAAACCAAGGTCGCGGACGTTGTAATGCAGAGAAAGGAAGGAAAGAACGAGGTCACGACATGGAACTATGGTCGCGACATCACCTTGAAAACAACCGAAAGCAATAAGGTTATGATTATACTGATGTCGCCGATCACTAATCAAAGCAATGTAGCGAACCAAGTTTGCAATCGTAAGTTATAAGATCGCACCAATGAGGCAAATGAGAGAAACTGTGTCGCGACATCGCTTGAGGTTGCTAAGATGAGACAACATAGATCGAGCTTCTTAGTAAAATCCACCGTTCTTCAATTAGGCCCATTTTCTTGGATAGTTATAAATGTATTTTTTTTGAGGATAGTAAAGTAGCTCTCGTCTTCGATACCCAGAACTGGGAAGAGGAGAAGGACTCACTGTATATTTTTAGAATATATATTTTTTATTTTCTTTTCTTTTTCTGGATCTGAACCATTGATCTGTGTAGAAACGATGAAGTTGGATTTAATTTTTGATTTTCTCTTACCATTACTGCCTAAAATTAATGGAGTCTGGACAAATTTCTGGAATTCATTCGTTTCAGCTTTACAATTACAAAGGTATACTTGATCAATGATCCATTGTTGATTGTAATGCAAGACAGAAAGCGTGCCATTGGGATTGGATTTACCGTTAGTTACAATCTTTTCTCGCATCATTCGTGAGAGAAATACTTCTTGGATTGGAATTTATTTGATCGATGTTGTTATCAATCGATCAGCTTCCCAATAAGAGCACATTATACCATTTCAAGAATTGTTTCTTGCTCGAGGATGCCCTCCGCAAGTGATTACGTAGACGGAGATCCCCGAGAGTCGGGAACATTCCACTCAGGGTATGATAGACTACCATCGACGAATTACTAAGATTTGAAAGTTCACCTCATAAATCGCTTTTCACCTCATAATCGATGTCGAGGGGAACATTTATCAATGTAAATAATCGAGACTTCACCTAATCAGGGGAAGTTCGATCTTACAGCAAAGCAAAAGCCAATCAAGGGAAGCGGAAGAACCATCAAAGTTAAAGGATGAGTCATCAATCGAAGTTGTGGTAGTTTTCAGCTGATCCCGCGCAAAGGGAAGCAAGAAACATGCATTCTCAAGAATGGGTGTGAAGTATCGAGAAAGAAAATACCTTTATCTTGTAAGAAGGTCAAAAAATACAAGTAGTTGATTAGATCCTTGTCTTTGAGAAAAGCAGGACCTCTAACTAGTGAATATGGAGAAATCCAATTGCATATTAAGGCATCTTGGACAAATCCACATCTAGCAACAGAACAGAGTAATGCATATTAATGCAGGAATTAGCGGTTTCACAGTATCTCCTTAATAGTGTTCATTTCTCATGGAAAACTGATTCAGTCCAGTATTTGTTCGTTATTTTATTTTATTTGATATTATTTTCAGGTGATCAATATAAATATTTAAATTCCTTTATATTCCTATGTAATGCCTAGAACTATTATCTTCAGATTAAACCATCACTATTCACTAAGTTCAATAGTGTGGACCTTAAGTAGTCAGTAGTTGATTTCAAATTGGCCAATCTCTCAGGGAATGATATCTCGATTTACATCCATTTTACTACTTCAGGAGGATCTCGTGGGACCATAGTTGTCTTGGGGACAAAAACCATTTTCAAATTAAGCAATATAAAGTAATTTTCTCAGTTATATCCAAGTAATTCAAAATAGACGAAGATGCAAGAGAATTATAAGGCTCTTGTAAATATGTTAATTTGAAGGTTTTAGTCTATATAATCACAGGCAAACAACAAGTCCCTCCTCAAAGGTCCCATTTGCATCAACAACAAGCTCTCCCCAATCCACCACATGCGCCGGATCTGTGGTATACTTTCGAAGCATGGAGACATGGAATACCTCATGGACACCTGATAAACTAAGCTACAATGCACGATGTTCCCTCCTCGAGGATCTCTCGGGCTGGCCCAACAAACCTCGACGATGGGCCTTTCCCCTCGCGACCGACCACTCCTCTCTTAGGCATCACCTTCAAGAATACATGATCGCCCTCCTCAAACTCTAAAGGTCGTTGTCGCCTATTGGCATAACTCTCTTCGACTTCTCAAATGCGGAGAAGACGCTTCCGTGACGCCTCCACTTTCTTCGAGGTGTCTCTAATCAAATTAAACCCATGGCGGATCTTTCTCCCCACTTCTATCCAACAACCTGAGATCTGAATGGCCTCCCATACAAAGCATCTAAGGTGCCATCCGTATACTATCCGGTAACTATTGTTGCAGGCTGGTCTCCACTAAGCGCGTGTTCCTCCCGGTCCACCCTTAAGATCTGGGCACACACATGCTCGTAGCATGTCCTCTAAAACTCAGATGGTCCTCTCTCACCGACCACTGCCTCGTGGACGGTGCCGATGCTCATCATCAACTCGTGGTACCCATGGCCCCTGTAGCTCTTCCAAAGTGAGCCGTAAAACTCCGGGATCTCCGCCTAATATAATAGAGACTGCAGACTCCATGTAGCCTGAATATCTCAAGTATATATAAATTTACGTAATCTTCTCTCTGGCAGAAGGTCATCCGCACAACTAGAAAATGTGCCGACTTGGTGAGTCAGTCCACTATCACCCATACCATATCATGCCTCCGCGATGTCCGTGGCAAGTGGGTCACAAAGTCCATTGTGATGTGCTCCCATTTCCACTTGGCTAATTCCAATGGCTGAAGTAGTCCTAATGGCCTTTGATGCTCATCTTTTATCTGATGACACGTGAGACATCGCTGAATAAAATCTCTAACATGTCGCTTCATCCCGCTCCAATAATATTGGCGACGAAGATCATGGTACATCTTCTTGCCACCTAGATGCATTGAAAATCGGGAGCAATGAAACTCCCTGAGGATCTCCTCTCTCAGATCTGTTGACTGAGGGACTACAACTCGTCCCCTATATCGAAGACTACCATCTGTGTGGATGACCTGCCTTCGCACTGCACCGATCGTACTGGTCCATGATGGACACCATATCCGCCTCCCTAGACTCAATCACCGCTCAATAAAAAGGCGGCCACCAAGCCCCCAAACACCCCGGAAAGATGACCGCATCAGAAACAACTGTCCTACTATTCGAATATCCGCCACTCTCGTGAAGCCACACTAGCCAAGACTCTCGCGGACTTCCGACCGAAAGTGCGCATCAACCACCACGCTTGGTTCTGAATGTGATGGTAGTGCAAAAGTGAAGTCATAATCCTCCAGATACCCATCCATCGCAATTTCATGTTGAGGTCCCTGCTGTGTGAAGATATATCGTACTTTGGTGGAAGCGAAGATACCTCAAACTGCTCACTGTATAGGTAGTGGCGCCAAATCTTTAGGGCAAAGACTATGGTCACTAGCTCCATGTCATGTGTGGGGTAATTCTGCTCGTGATTCTTCAATTGTTGAGAACCATAGCCACCTTTCCGCATCGATCGAACGCATCCTACCCATCTCCTTTGAGGTATCACAATACACTGTACCACTGTCCCTTGACCATCAGATAGAGCCGGGCAAGCTCTCCTTTTCACTCCCCTGAATGCCTTCAAGACATGTCATTCCATTCAAATCCGACCTCATTTCTGAGTCAACTCGCTCATGGGTGCGGCACTGGAAGCAATCCTCACAAACCACCAGAATACCTCGCCAATCCCAAGAAACCGCAGATATCGAAGACCCGACTCTCACCCTCCCAACTCATAACAACCTCAACCTTCTGTGGCTTTAATAAGACTGCTCACCACGTCCCAATAATATCACCTCAGCAAGCCAAAACTTGCACTTGTTGAACTTGGCATACAACTTATGGTCTCTCAAAACCTAGAGAACGACCCTCAGATAATGCAAGCCCATGCTCCTCCTCGTACTTCGAGATTGTATGATATCAACGAAGACTACAACGAACTGATCCAAATAGGGTTGGAATACCCTATAAATGAGATCCATGAATGTTATTAGTGCATTCGTCAATCTGAAGGGCATCACTGTGAACTTGAAATGCCCATACCGCGTCCTAAACCCTGTCTTGAGGATGTCAACCTCCCTAACTCTCAATTGATGGTAACTTGGGCGAGGATCTACCTGCGACCCACACTTCAATCGAATAAATAAATCATCGATCCTGCGAAGGGATATCAATTTTTGCCCGTAACCCTATTCAACCGCCGCACTCACGAAGGGTCTTATCTTTTCTTCTTAGCAAACACACGAGTGCCTCATGGTGAAGTGCTCTGGCCTAATGAACCCCTCGTCTAAAATTCCCGCATCCTGACCTTGAGTTCCCGTAACTTCAACCTAAGTGTCATCCTATGTGGAGTCATAGAAATGGGCGACGTGCTAGGGTGTAGCTTGATACAGAAGTCTACCTCCCTCTGAGGAGGTAATCCTGGTAACTCATCGGGAAAAACATCCTCGTACTCACAAACCACCCGAGGCAAAGCCCAACCGGGTCTCACCTCATTCTCTGCTGCAAGGCTTTCCAACACCTATCATTTTTCCCCTGCCACCCGCTAATCGTGAACGCTCGGGTAAAGCATCATGCTTATCCCCTTGAAGTATAACACAACCACCATCCCGTGTATAGGCAGTAATCTTCCTACTATCACAATCAATACAACCCGATGTGCCGTCAACCAATCCATGCCAAGAATGACATCAAAGTTTGACATGTCCATCACCCAAAGGTCTACTGTGAGAAGAATCCCTGAGATCTCTAACTCACAACCTCGACATATCTGATCAATCCTCACCCTAGTCCCTAAGGGAGAATTCACATGCAACGACTCTTCTAAGTGTTCAACCTATAAGCTCAAAACAGTCACATAAGATGCAGCAATAAATAAATGAGATGCACCAGAATCAAATAATACTCTTACCCATAGGCACGAGAGTAAAACATACCCCGATAATCCGACTCGGGTTCACAACTCAAGGTGCATGGCATGCACACCCCCCCCTCGGTCCCTAAGTCCCGGCCCGTGGGCCCCGTCCTACCCCAACCCATAGTCCCGGCCCTCCGTCCGCCCTCGTGACCCGGCAGGTGCCTATGCCACACCCTGAGGCTGGTACCTATTCCCCTAGCCCGTACTAGGGTGAGGAGGAACATACTACATTTGTGCATGTCCCATTGATAATTGGGACTCCAGGTCCCAAATTCCTGATCCCCTCACTTCTTTCGGGCAATCTCGTCTGATATGTCTAGGTTGATGGAATGGAAACATGTCACCCGCCTCGCTTCGCTAAAAGCTCCAGATACGGCCTCGCCTCGATACTGCGGGCCTCGCCCCCGAAACCTCGAACCGGAAGCTCAGCTTCTTTCCCGAATCAGAAGAAGGCTGGCTTCCTCTTATCACCAAGACTGCAGATTCAGGATGCCCATGCATCGCCTATCTCTCTCTTTATGGCCATAGCCGTCTCACCACAGAGTCCACGTCCGCAGGCGAATCCCGCATCTCGCCTGCGACGGAAAACTTTAGACCATCCTCAATCTTCGCACTCGCCATATCTCAGGCCATGTAGTCATCCCCGAAACGTGCCAACTCGCAAACTTCGCCACGATTCAAGACGATCATGTTTCCTTGCTTCGGGCCAGGAACACTAAGCCTTTACATGTCTCACGATGCAAGGAAAAACTTACCCATGAAGAGTTTTTCGAACTCTCCCCATGTCATCTCGTATCCCTAGACTCCAACCCAATCCCACCATATTTTGGGATTCACCTTCAGCTTAAACGTAGCTAGTTTGATCCTTGTGGTATTTGGAGGTAACCGCCGTGCCTCCAAATTCTCTCGACTTACCCGAAATCCACTGTCGCTTCCACTCCGATCCCCTCCTCCCCAAATGCTCCAGGATGATGTGCCATGAACCTTTGGAGGTTATTCGGACTCCCCTGACCTCCAGCTGCACTAGCCTGTGCAAAATTGGTAAATGCAACGCCCATGGCCTCCATGCCCGCACAAAAACGTGGGCGACTGCCGACTATCGCCCGCGGACGCCTCTGCATCCTCGTCCCGACTTTCCTCACATGCCGATGGGAACATAATTATTAAGTTCCTATCTCTGTCTAACTAGTAGTGCATATGCCAACCACTAATAGACTATGTCATCATGAACTACGTCGTTCATCCCTTTTTCCTTAGTGGTGCAAATTGCCAACCACCAATACATATCAATTTAATTCCCAAATTATTATATCCATTTTTTTTCCGAACCCCTAAGTGTTATGTTTTCTAACCTTAGTGTTCCATATGCAATCAACCATGTATATAATTCATGCAATTTATAACATATGACACATGTTCATTCATCAAAGTGCACAATGAATGCATGATCTAACCCGTACTCCATAAAGTTCCAGTATTCAGATACCTAAGCTTTGATACCAAGCTGTGACGCCCCAATTTTAGGGTTTTTTATTTTATTTTATTTTATTTTATTTTTTTTTTTTTATTAGTGTCCGTGTGAACAAAGGTTTCATGAACAGGGATTCAACAAGGCCCTATATTGTGCAAATCGCTGCAGTTCGCCGCGGTGCACACCAAGGCCTGGCGTTATGCGCGCCGCCAGGCGCTGCTTGTCGCCAAGGCTGCGTTTCGCTGGCGCGTTTGTGGGCGCTCGCCGCCGCTGGGCCTCGACCGCCCAACCCCAAGCCCCGGCCGTGACACGTAAACTTTATCGCTGGCACGTCGAAAGCAAACTTCATGAGAAAGAGAATTTCGTCAGGATGTAAGACTTCAGAAGTCTCGCTTCGCTTCGCACACACACAATTGCCGTGGGCGCCGGCCGCGCACTACGCTATCGAGGCGCTTCGGTATGCTCTTCTCACCAATTCTGCTATTTATAATTTCTTTGTCGCGACACTAGTCCTCAGGTCTTGCCCACATCCTGTCGTGACACAGGGCTAAAGGGACTATGTTGCAACAGTGAAAGCCTTTGTCGCGACCCAAGTCACCTAGTCCTAGCCCGAAACCCTATTGCGACACGAAAACTCTGTCGCGACATGGGGCTAAAATATCTCTATCGCGACACAAAAAGTCTTTGTCGCAACCCTATATATGTCCCGCTTGCCCGGGATATCCTCGTCACGACACGAGATCCCTCAAGCAGACATGCGGCCAAGAAGCTCACACGCACGCACGCCGCCGTCGCACGCAACCCCCAACCGCACACACCGCTTGCCAGGCGCACCAAGGCCATGTCGTACTCGCTTCAGACCATGTCACGACACACCTAAGACCATGTCGCAACACGTTCAAGTGCTCGTCACGATTAAAAAAAAAAAAAAAAAAAAAAAAAAAAAAACTCTATGTCGCGATTAATAAAGTTCGAAACGGGCAAAGAGTCGCCTTTTAGCTCCCGCACTTCTCGTCATACCCAATTTGTCGTCATTTCATATTTCTACATTTATCAACACTTTGCATACATTCTAAAATCTGTGAAAACATTGTCACCGAATCTAAATAAGTTCAAAATAAGTTTTTATTACAACTTAATTTACATGATCAAACCGATATTTTGTCTAGAATACCACAAAACAAGAAAATAAGCCAAATCTGGCCTTTTTCTCACTAGACCTTAAATGTCTCCACCTCTGGGTGTGCGTCCAGCACCTAAAAACAATTTTTCCATGACAGGGTGAGCGAAGCCTAGTAGATAAAATCTCCTACAAGGGCTACTCCCCACCTAAGTGCACATGCAGTGCCATGTTCACACATCCACACACATTCAAGTAAAAATATGCATATTTCTAAATGAATGTCTACATACCATGCCACATGTCTCGAGTCCTCACCGAATCCCCCACACATGCATTTTCCATGTATGAAATCAGTTCTTCAAAACAAGAGATTTTTGTTTTTGAAACTCATTGGACATACTCCGATATCAAATATATATTGGACAACCCTCCGAAATATAATTTAGTGGACATGCTCCGAGATATATTGTGGACAACCCTCCGATATAATCCAGTGGACATAGTCTGAAATATATTGTTGGACAACCCTCTGATATATTCGCTTGTTCAAAATCCATTTCATGCACTCACACTCGATTCATGCAATGTCCCGTGCACATGAAATGTTAATGCTACTTCATGGAGTTCACATATTACATGCCTACAAAGGAACACATGGAATATTTAAAAGCATGCGTCATACCAAGCACCATGGGCAACTACATCTACTGCATGTAATTCCTACCCATACACAATCCATATTCATGTTTCAAACACACAAATAACAGCATGTCATTCAGCCAACAATCTGAATTTTCCAGTCACAACCGAGGGAAAACAACATAAAGAACCTATTTTTCCAGCAAGTGTAAGCTCTTTCCAGCCCACATTTTCCAACTCATATGAACCATATTTGGTCTCTATTTTCTAAGATATAACCTGCAAATTTAACCGTGTTTCGACATAGAAAGAACCGTAAAACCTATTCTCACCCACCGCTTGATCAAAATCGCTTGAACTACTCTCCAAACTACAACTATACCATGGCCATTGAATGGCTCTCAAATAGGAACTAACCAAGGTAGGAGAAGCGTAACGCCTAAAAATACCCTAGAATTTCTATAATAATTTTATTATATATTCCGGGTATAAATTAAGCCAAACTTAGGTTTTTCCGGGAAAACCGATAAATTGTTAAATTGTGAAAAGTGAAATGAATATGTGAGCATATGATTAAATATTATATGCTAAAATAAGAAATTGATTGAACCCAAAAATAAACCCAAGTGAAAATGGCAATTTGGAATTTTTAAATGAGGACCCTATATCAAATGATAAGCGAAATGCTAATGAAATAAATGGTATGGAATGTGCAAATAAGGGAGACTAGTAAGCTTTGAGTGAGAAAAGTGGAAATGGTTTTCGAGCCAACATGGCCTTAACAAGAGGCTTAAGATCACATTTTTGGTCTTGAAAGGCACATTGTGCTAAAAATGTTTTATGAAGAGAGTTGAGAGAGAAAACTAGGTTTTGCAAGCAGTTATGATTTTTGGTGGGAGATCATCCCCATTCCTTGTTTCTAAGTAATCAAGCATCTTGGGTGAAAAAGATTCAAAGGGGTTTAAGGTAAGAACCAAACCCTAGATGTCTTTAAATGATGTTTGGGTTAGAAAAACCCTAATCCATCGTGGGTTTTGCCTATATCAGGCTGCTTCAGATGATATTAGAATGTTATTGGGAGTGATTCCCATGTTTTGTTTTGAGATTTTGAGGATTTTTGAAGAAAAATCGCAAAAAGGAGCAAATTGGAAATCAATAGGTCAGCTCCCACGCTCGCAGCCGCAGGGAACCCATGCCGTGACGTAGACCTACGCCAAGGTGTGGGATGCCTCGCCGCGGCAAGGCCGAGGTTCCAAAATGGCACCCCTCGGGTACACCATGACGTAGCAAAGCTACGCCGCAGTGAAGGCCTACGCCGCGGCATATTTACTGTTCACAGTGAACAAATTTTGGATTTTTGTTTCGAACACCTCGTATTCGTACACTGATAGTTTAAGGACCCTAATAAATGATTAATGGGGGTTCAAATAATGATAAAACTAAATGAAAAACATATCGTACCTTGCCGCCGAGGCGAAGCAAAATGGCAGGCTTAATGTCTTAACCCAAAACCGTTAATGAAGATTAATCGTCATTCACTAAAAATATATAATAATTGTTTATCCACTAAGAGTAGCTGTACTTTATTTTTACTAGACAGTGAGATCACCTAACCTAGGATCAAGATCGAAGGGAAGGAAACGAGAGCCGACAGCTTCAGTTTGTTCACTGACCCTCTATCCTTATTTCAAGTGTTTTGGTAGTTTACCAAATAAATCTAAAATGATAATATGGAATGAGTATATCTTTGAAATGATATTACGAAAGTGCATATGGATTTGAAAATGTGATATTTGGAAATGTTCGACGACATTAATCGCATGTGAGTGCGATTAATCGAATTGTAAACGACTGATCAATTCTTGACATCTTGAATCAATCGAGATAATGAATCTACCAACATACGAGATGCACCACCGGGCATCCGTCGCGACGGGTGTATGGCATTGTTAAACGTCCCACTTCGCGGATGCACCACCTGTGATCCGCCATGATGGTGTATGACATTTTTAAATGACCACTGCAGATGCACCACCTGCATCTGGCCGCGATAGAGACCAACAGTTAAATATGTAAGCACATTACCGAATGACAAAAAGGACGGGATTCACCAAATGGAATCGGTCATGAATGTGAATTGTATAGACAAAGTGAAATAACAAACTTTGATGAGTGTAAATGGGATTTGTAAACTACATACATCCCATGAGTATATGCTCAATCTCATGATTTGATTTAAGTAACCAAAGCATGTGAAAATGCATACGGATATGATCAATGATTCAGAAGTGAAAGCATGTGAAAGTGAATAAGCATGAGTATGTTTGGATATAAAAAAGACATGGTTTAAGGATAAATGCATGTCATGTTAAGCTAAAAACTCGGAATAGAATTGGGAGGCAGAACCACTCAAGCATGAAAATGCTTAGCGTGTAGTTTTATCTATGTGCAAGCCAATAAACAGAAAGAAGGCAAAGATCAAGAAGCGCGAAGTCATAGAGAGAAAGTTGCGCGTATAAGTATATACCCCGTCATATGCATATCATTTCTTTTTGAACATGTGACATTTTGTGAACAAAATATTTAAAACTCAACCATTGTTTTGTATATCATTTCGTAAAGGTAATGATACACCATTTGTAAACGACCAGATAAGAATATTTTGGGCTTACCATTTGAACAAATGCTTCATCGTAATTGAAAAACCCTAAAAAACTAAATGACATAAATAAATGTTTTGATAAGATAAATGAAATGGCCTGAGTAACCGCACCGGTTCGAATCCGCCTTCCGTCGGGTCGGGATTCGGTCGCGACACTTTAACAAAAAAAACAACCAAATGAAAAGTAAATAAAAGGAATTAAATGAGCATCCCGGATCCGGTTCGGATAGGCCAATCAGGTCAGACCAGAAAGGGGTGCTACAAGAAGACCCCTACCTGTTGGAGCGCTGACCAGCTCCTCCTTCAGAACTAAAAATTGCACAGCTCTCCTCCTTCCCTTTCCTTTCCTTTCTCTATTTTTTTTCTTTCCTTCCTTTCTTTCTTCTCTCTTTTTCTCTCTTCTTTCTTTCCTTCCTTCTCCTTTTTCTTTTCCTCCTCCTTTCTCTTTCTCTCTCCCCCACCAACCGATTTTGGTCTTAGGTGCAAAGGCACCACCTCCAACCTGGGTTTTCGACACGGCCACACAGCCATGTGTTTTCCATGCCTTTGATCCATCTACTACTACCATGCTCATGCATGAGAGTGGCATGGCACTTGGCTTTCCATGTGCCAAGTGTCCTCGTCTCCAGTGCCACTTTGCACCAAACTCTCATGCCAAGTGTCACTTTGTGATTCACCCATTTGCCTTGAAATACGTGAAATTCCGACTGTCTCAGAATTCAACAAAATTCGACTACGTATCTAGATTTCATGAGATGAACTTAACGGCATGATCCACGTCATCATCCGAGATCTAGAGAATTTTCCAGACCCACAGTTTGTACTGTAATGGTAACCTATCGTTTCGCATTACCCGGGTTTTCACACTTACTCTGTGATATCACCATCCGATTTTAAACAAATAATTGGTACAGAATTTCCCTATTATTTATGTTCTCTCCTTATTTATTTGTATTACTAATTTATTTTATGCAAGATGACAATGTTTTTTTTTTAATTCAAAGTAATAAAAAATTAAATTGAGATTTTATTTATGCATAACATTTATCATTTTATTTAGGGAAAATATCATTGTACCTTCGACTAAGTTTTTTGCATATTAAGCTTTAACTTTAAAAATAGAATAAAATACCCTAAACTTTGATTTTTTTTTTTTTTTTACTGCATGAAGTCTTAACAAACCTAATCTTTATCCGAATCTAGCTTCCATTTGCAATAAAAAAATCAAAGTTCAGGATCTTTTATGTTATTTTTAAAGTTCAGGCTTAACATGTAGAAAACTTGAAAGTTCATAGTTTTTTTTATCTATTTCCCCTTTTATAGAGATTCACTAACATTAAATATATAGAGCCTATAAAAATATTATTTCATTTTAATTTCATCTACATTATCTTTATTATATGAAATAAAAGTAATTGAATCAAAATTTCATTGATCCATGACAACACCAAATCTTTATTTCTATCTTTTTAAATTCAATTAATTACTATATTATTCAGAGTGAAGTTAATTTCCTTGATATACAACGTTATGATTATGATTATGGTTATTATTATTATTATGCATGTACCTATATTAGCATTCCAGCAATGAGTTTTGATTTCATGGAGAGATCTAATAGTAAATTGTCCTTTATTTTAGTAATACATAGGATTGCATAAATAATTGCTTTCTAGAGTGCCTTAGACACATTATCCATAAACCGAATCATGATTAAGATATTAATTTGTAAAGGCCCATAGTTAGAGGAAAATGGCCATGCATTTGATTCTTTGATAAATAAATAAAAAGCCAAAATGGTCGCGATTGCTTTCTTTCACTAATAAAAACTTCGTCAGTTTGGTCTCATTTTTCCTATTTTATATCTTTCGATATTTCTTTCTACCATCATTTGGTTGTTGTCGTTTTGCATGTTCATCAAACTATTATTTTAATCATCGGCGATATGAGGCGTAGATTATAAAAGAGGTTCGGGTTATTATTACAAGATCGAACCATACCTTTATATGGGTGATTAAAGATCATCGAATGGACTTTCATTTGGAGCAATTAAAATCAATGATGAAAACTGAGAGAGATGATGTTTACATGGTTGGTATATACGGAATTAGTAAAACTACCATGGCTATTACTATTTATAATGATATCTCGTCTCAATTTGATGGTAGTAGATTTATCATAATTGATGGAGAGACATCCAATAGGGGTCTCCTTGAATTACAAAAGAAACTTCTTCAGGATACCTTAAAGGATCAAAGTGTAGAAATCCAAGATCCGCGAAGGAATCAATGAGATAAAAATACTTTTCTTAAAAAGAGTCCTAATTGTTCTTGATGACGTGGATGAAATAGAGCAATTAAATAACTTATGTAAAACCTAGGAAAAATTGAAAATTTCTGGAAAAAAAAAAGAAGGCAAAACAGTGATTTGTGGATACTTACAAGTTGAAAACCTGTAAATTTTCTATATCTTGGATACAGGCTTCGCAATGCCTTCCGACACTTTCGCGAACTTTCATCGCTAAATATATATGTCTAACCAAGAATAAAATTTGGGTCTTTCACCCTGGGGGATCTACCCCATCTTGCTTCACCCAAACACACGTGATTTATTATAATTGTTTTACCCAACCGTGAGTCTCAATTTTGGACGTTGTCCCATTTATGAGCTCACCACACAAATACCAAGAAGTCAGACAACAAAGACGATGCACACATACCAACTCGACGCCGATAGACCGCGGAATATGAAATGCAATCATGTCATTTCATGCGATGTCATACTACATGCATAATAAGAGCTACATGAAACATTTATAAATTCCGGATAATTATATTTTCTACATATAATTTCCATTCATCACCATTTCCTTGTTAATACATCCCTCAAGCACATATTGACATGAATTTTACATACAACAACATATTATTTATTTTTCCAACAATAACACACAAATAAATTTCAAATCTCGACCCACATAAACAAAAAGGTCCTCGTCTTTCACATTCTTCACACGAATTTATGTGATACCAAAACACACCACAAAACCCGAAGACATTAGTCTCGAGATCAAAACCAAACCCGAACTCAGTCTCGGACTACCCGAAAACAATTCCGAAGATCCTTTCCGGACTGTTTGAAACAACAAATTTCAACCCGAATCGTTTCCCAAAACAGCCCCGAATTCAGCCTGACCGTCCAAAACAAATGTGGGTACCCTAAAAATTCCTACACTCGTCCAAAATATTGGGATCGAAATTTACTACCGCCTCACGACCTCTAAGAAAAATCCTGCCATTAAAGGACCTTAGGCTAGAATAACCCATAGGGAAAATTCCATACTTCATGGAGTTCGATGAAAGCCCAAGATTTGGGTACCATGCATAGCTCTCGATGAGCATGTGACTTTACCTTTGCTCGACGAAACCTACGGTCCGATTCAGATCTTGGGAGAGCAGTTTAAGAGAAAAAAAAATTAAAATTTCCTTCTCTCTTCCCGCTCACCTAACCCTTTTCCACTTTCTTTGTTTTTTCGTTAACTCTTTTATATTTATTTATTTATTATTATTATTTTGATACATGGTTCGCATTAAGCCTATCTGAAACTGCTTTCTACCAAACAAATTTTTTTTTTTTTAGTTCACTTCTTTATTTTAAATGAACTCGCTTAAGCCATTTCCTCGACCCGAGATATTCGTTAAAAATCTCAGCCCCCTGGAGTCACCGACAACTTATCACCTCGTAAAAATCAGAAAATTTTCGATCTCTCGTAATCCGACGAAATCCAGGGGTCACCAGATTTTTCAAGACTAATTTAATGAACAAGCAAACCGTTTCGTCATCCGAGATCTAGAGAATTTTTTAGGCTTCTCTGAACCATTATGACAATGTATTATTATTATTATCATTTTACCATTTTCAAGAATTTCTAATTTTCCCGGGTTTTACAGTTTTAGGGCTTAAGGGTTAAAGCCTTAGAAAAGTCGCCAGATGTGAGCCTCCTCCCTAGGATTAGGTGAGGGTTGATCGACATGCCTGGTCGCGAGGCGGCGACCAGTGGATTCTACTCGCAAAGAGACCTGGCGGTCACGGACATGTCGTAGCTTGACGTCATCCTTAGGATGGACTGATTGACGGCACATTGGGTCGTCATAAATTGTGATCGAATGAGAGCTATTACTCACACACAGACAATATTGGTATATATATCACCTCAGAATTTCGGACAAAATTGTTTTAAGGGGGGGAGGATGTAAAAACCCGAAAAGATGCAAAATGATAGACTATCGTCAATGGGCGCATCGTAGTTTCAGATATTTCTCTGTGATCTCTGATGATCGACGCGACCACGCCGTTGAGTTGTCTCGCGGAAATCTAAAGACAATGAATTTCGTTGAATTCGAGATAGTCAAAATTTCATGCATTCGAGGCAAAATGAACGAATAATAGAGCACAATTGGCATGAAGTTGCTGCCCGCAGTGGCACTAAAAGGAGGACACTCTGTCACATGCCCTTAAACCATGCATGAAATGGGTGGGATGAAATGGAGCTGGAGAACACATGGGCATAGATTTTCCATGTGTCAAGGTGGTTGTAGCGAGGTGTCTCACACCTAACTCAAACCAAATTGCTGGTTTTAGGAAAATCTGGCTCTAGAGAATAAAAGAGAAGAAAGAAATAAAGAAAGAAAGAGGGAAAGGAAGGAAGAAAGAAAGAAATAAAAGAGAAAGGAGGGAAGGAAGGGATTTGGCCTACACTTCAAGAGGTAGGTTCTTTTCCTACATGGGCTATCCTTGTCTAAGGGCCACTAATTTCCATGAGCTAAATTTCAACATGGTCGTTCAAAACATTTAGGACAAACTGTGGTGTGTTTTCTAGACACTTTTGGATGCAAAAAAACTGTAATTTTAGTGCAGGTTGAACCTACTGAGTTTATGTTTAGTATGCTAGATTTATGTGCTACTATTTCTTTCATAGAAAACTGGAAAAATTTCCAGTTTGCATGTGTTATATTTTTTATTGATAACATTATGTTTTGTATGAGAAATGGTAGCAATGCATGTTGATGTTTTCTGGTAAAGAAACTAGTAAGAAACCCGCCAGGCATGTCTTATTTCACGATAACATGCGCTTGGTGTGAAAATAGTGTTGGTAATGCATACTGCTTTCCTCGAGTCAGAAATCTTGAAAAATTCTAGTTTGTAATGTTATATTCTTAATTGATAACATGATGTTTTTGTATGAGAAATGGTGGCAATGCATGCTGATATTTTTCTTCGGTAAGGAAACTGAAAGAAAACCCAGCTTTGTGCATGTCTTATTTTTAATTGGATAACATGCGCTTTTGGTGTGAAAATACTTGCTGGTACGTATACAATGCTTTCCAGTTGAAATCGAAAAATTTCTAGTTTGCATGTGTTATATTCTCGACGATAACATGTCGCTTTGCATGAGAAATGGTAGCAATGCAGTTGATATTTTCTAGTAAGGAAACTAGAAAGAAAACCCCGCTTGCATGTCTTATTTTTCGTCAGACAACATGTACTTTGTGAAAAATGATACATGCATGCAAGCAAATGAGCAAATATCATGCATTAGCTTCAGAGCTCACGCGGTAATGTGGGACATCGCGCATATCAAGTGAACGCACCCAAACATGGATTTGAATAAGTGGTTTTTCTGGCTGTCGTTTCACCACATTTTATCTAGTTTGTCCAAATAAAATATACTCCGAGGGTAGTCCATACATATTGGAGTCTTTCCAAATGAAATAACATCTAGAGGGTCATTACCGCTTTTTTCTGAGTATCGTCTCACAAGATATCTGAGTCTCGGGTCCAAATGAAAATATTGGAGTGGTTGTCCATGCATTTTTCGGAGTGTCATTCATAGTATTTTCGGAGTGTGTCCAATGAAAATATCGGAGGGTTGTCCACAGTATTTTCGAAGTGTTGTCCACAGTATTTTCGGAGAGTGTCCAATGAAAATATCATAGGGTTGTCCACAATATTTTCGGAGTGTTGTCAATAGTATTTTCGGAGTGTGTCCGCGAGACACGAGGGTCGGGTCTACGTATTTCGTATCATGTCCAATGAAAAATATCAAGGGTTGTCCATGCATTTTGGGAGTGTGTCTAATGAAAAAATATCGAAGGGTGGTCCAACATTATTATCGGAGTATGTCCAATGAAACTTATATGAAAACTAAAACAAAAATCTTTTGTTTTGGAAATAGTTTTCATACATGGCAAAATGCATGTGTGAGTGAGTCGGAGAGGATTCGAGGCACGGGAATGGCAGTATTCATGTAGAAATTTGCATATTTTTTACTTGAACGGGTGTAAATTTAGAACATGGTATCAGATACAAGACTTAGCGAGTGTATCAGAGGATATTTCTCTAGTGGGCATTGCTAACCCCGTCGTGGGAAAATATTTTCCTGCATTGAGGTACACGAGAAACGAAATAGGTACAAGAAATTAAAGGAGAAAGGCCAACTGGGCTGTTTTCAGATCCTCAGATATTTTGGGTAGACAAACCCGCTCTGTTTATAAAAAGAATAGGAGTTGTACTTTAAACTCATTCAGATAAGAAATGCGCTTCGTAAGGATTCACATGTTTCATATGCCCTTGTAATAAAAGGTTCTTTATACCGATCATGCATTGAAAAAAAAAAGACCCTTAGAAATGGGGCGCCACAGAATAGCCGATGATGTTGGATTTGATGACTTGGTTGCATGAACGATTCGCCTTTACGAATCAAATACGACGGTGAGGATTCACATTTCAACCTAATCTCAGGGCTGAACTCATTAACACCGCGTGAGTATTAATTTTGCAACTTTTATTCACATGTGAGATAAAGTTGAAACACCGGTAATGTGATTGGGGCTGAGTTTATGATTGTTGAATTAGGTTACTTGTTTCACTCAAACTCGAGGGCAATATGTATCGAAATGGCAAAGAAATGCGGAATTATCAAGTTACCACATGTCTGGGCAGAATCAATATGAATTGTGGGCTAGGTTTTCCACCATCTTCGTAGGTCGAATCTGCATATGATTTTATTCTTTGTTTTGTTGATATTGAATTGGTCCTTTTTGAAAATCTAGTAGATGTTATTTGTCGAGTATGCAAATTCTTTTCCAACTTGTGTCGCATAACAAAAGTGACTTGTTTCGACTAAAATCGTAATGGATGTGTTCATTGATTAAACAGGTCAAAATGGATTTCAAGACAAAAGTTGTTTGATAATGTATACCTTCTCCAAGAAAATATCTATCACAACTACTCTCATGAATGTACATAGAGGAGGCCTGAATATACACACAGACTAGCCTAATCTTGAAAGCCTGAATAAACATAGGACTTTTATAGATGAAAGCTTAAAATTTGATTGTTTGATGCCATGCTATCAAATGCCAATTAAAATACTGGGAGTTTGATTTTCATGGAAGTCTAGATGGAGTTCCTTGATCTTGAATTCTAGCTGTGAGGATGCCATCAGTGGGTTGAATCGATAAATGTGGTTCAAAAATCTACCGAGTCCGGCACGACTGGCCGAGCCAAATCGCCTCGTTGTTGACCGTAGCGATTCCGATACCAAATATGAAACTCTGTAGTGAATCGGTATAAAATCGGTATAAATTGATATATATCCGATGTCTTGATCGAGTTCTAGGTTTGACTCGGTAAAAAATTACAACTTCTCACAAAGAATCTTGGTTATGGAACAAAATCTGAAAAGATAGATATGAAAATGCATAGAATGTCTTAGGCGAGGCAAATCTGGGATTTCAAACTATGAATGAAATCAACAAAAAAAAAAAAAAATCTGATTAAGCAGAGATTCGAAGAAACCGAAGCTAAAAAATCGCGGAAATTCAAAACTACGGACATAAACCACAACCAAAAATCAAAATTTTACAATGAATTAGAGATTCTCGAAACCCGAATCGAACTAGAATTTCAACCGAGCAACCAAGAAGAAGAAGCGGAAAATAAAACAAACTTCAATTTAATTAGTGACCTTACCTGGAGGTCTATAAAGCGGGCAATTGAGAAGGAATTTCCAGGAAACCCCGTAAAATCCAAATTTTCTTTGGAAGGGTAAAACGGTAATTTTGGTCAAAATCAAGAATTTTCTAGATCTCGGATGATGAAACGTACTTCACCGTTGGGATCATCTCACGAAATCTAGCGACCACATCGAATTTCGTTGGATTCCGAGATAGTTGGAATTGCATGTTTTTCGATGCATATGGTGTCGGATGACACATGGTGTGATTTAGGGGATGCCACATTGCACCGTAAGGGAGTGACACATTGAAGGAGCCATGTGGTTCACTTGGAATGAGTAGCTCATAATTAGCCACATGAGGTATGATGTAATAAAAGGAATAATGAAATAAAGAAAAGAATGGAGGAAAGGGAGAGAAGCCTCCTTTCGACCAATACCAATAATGGTGATCTAAATGAAGAGAAATGAGAAAGAACAAAAAATAGAGAGAGAAACTCTACCTTTTCTCTAGATTTTTGGGTGATCGGACCGGCAGTTTCAGGTAAAGCAAGAGGAAGAGTTCATCATCATGACAAGGGCTTCACATAGAGACCGGAGTTAGGGAGTTTCGACAAACTCCGAGAGGTAGGGATTTTCTCCTACTTGGTTTAATCCTTGTTTAAGGGTCATTCAAATGGAATAGGTTGCGTGAGGCCGTGAGTGGCCGTGTGAACCATCCCAAGACTTTGGGATAGTGCACGAGATTCCTAACTATTTCTGATGTCCCTGGGGACCTGCTGACTGCATCCCTTATGTGCCAATTTTATGTCTTAGGGAGTTAAATGAATAACGTTTGTCGGGTTGTCTCGCCTCTAAGGGAATGTTTGGTTATATTTTGAACCATGGGGAGCTGCCATGTCGTGGTAGTACACATTAACCGGACTTTAGAACTGGTTTTTGGGTGGGAAATAAAGGAAATTTGGCAGTGAGTCCTTCAGGTAAATTGTATCCACATCACGAACTTTGTTGTCTGATTCACTCTCTACCCGAACCTCTCAGAACCCAAGATAGCTCCTTACCCTGAATACGACCCATTAGAGTGTCAACTTTAGAGGCCACCAGAGGAGTCGGCAAAGGCCAACCCGTAGAGGTCATTGTTAGAGGTCGCCCGCCAAAGGTCATCTTGGCTAGGTTTGACCACGTGTGACCTCCAACTTCGGAAGGTCATAACTTCTTCGTCCGAACTCCGTTTTGGGTGTTCTTAGACTCTATGGAAATCCCATTTAGTCAAGATTCCATCCATGTGCCTGTGGATGGCAGTGGGTGTTAGGGCTGTCCAGCTAGGGCAGGTCGGCCAGGACAGGTCTGGTAGGTCAACTCAAGAAGGGTTGGCTACTCACGTGTGACCTCCAACTTCAGAAGGTCATAACTTCTTTATCCGAACTCTGCTTCGGTGTTCTTTGGACTCATGAGCGCTATTGAGTGAAAGACTCCAAACTATACCTTTATGGCAGTGGGTTCTAGGATTGCAAGCCAGGTAGGCCTGCCAAGATAAGCTCCGCAGGTTAGCTCCTGGGAAGGGTCGGGTTACTCACGGTGACCTCCAACTCGTAAGGTCATACCTTCTCGCTCGAACTCCATTTCGTGTTATCGGGACTCATGGAAATCCCATTGAGTCGTACCCATCCATGTTCTTGTGGATGGCAGTGGTTCTAAGGATGGCCGCCAGGCAAGCCCGTAGGTCACCATACGCGCTACCACACGTATTCCAACTGAAGGTCACAACTTCTTCGTCCAAACCCGTTTGGGGTGCCTTCGACTCTATGGAAATATCATTAGGTCAAGATTCTATCCATGTTCCTATGGAGGATAGTGGATGACCATAAATCTGCTGAAAAACCCATGTTTCACTGCGTGCGTGCTGCTTCATGTCATGTCGATGTAAATAGTCGGGTTTTGACATGACCATTGCATGGCATGTTGTAGGTTATTGTATTGGGCAGGGTATTTTCCTACTCGATTTATTTTAAGCCTAAAGGCTTTAAAATTGTATGGGTTGTCTATGGGAGGCCATAGGAGGCCCATAAGGTTTAGTTGTCTCCAAAACTCGGACCGGGCTGAAGCTGTAGGAGCTCTCGATGACCACTTCACACACCCAAGACTGCAGGTCAGGGTTTGAACCGAAACCAAAAGCTTCTAGGTTTTATGGTTTTTGATGTTGTATGGATGACGGAACCAAATCGGTTCATGATTGTGAGGGGTCGGAGGTACCCCTATCGGGATGGGTCCAAGATTGTGACCTCGTTGTGGTGTTATTGCTTGTATGAATAACATGCAGTGTGAATATGACATGTTAATGTATGTTGTATGATGTATTAACATGGGCTGTGCAAGGAGGAGAATTATATGTATTAATTATAATTATCCATGGTATGATGATGTTACATGTAGCACTCATATATGCATGTAACATGAAGAAAAAGGCAATGGCATAATTGCATTGTACATGCACGAAAACATCGCATAACATGGGTGTGAGGGCATAGTTGAGATCGACATTGTGTTGTGTTCAATGTGGTGTAAATACATTTCCACAGGGATCAACACCGCGTATGGTGTTAGTGGCTCCTGCTATCAGGACAAACATTCAAATGAGTCATTACCCAAGTTAAGGAATGGAAATGGCCTATCAGATTACATGCACTAAAGGCACCACAGAACAAGAGTGAGCGCATTGCGCTGCCGGCAGTAATCAAGCGGCAATAATCAACAACATATTTTACTCCGAGTAATGTCCACTACAATATCTGAGGGTTGTCTACAATATCAATCGCCTGAATATGCCCACCGATATACATCTGGAGGCCGGGCTCCACACATCACCAGGCCTTTGAGTATGCCCAATGATATATATCGGCAAGGTCCACATAATGTCAATCGTCTGAGTATGCCCACTGATATACATCGAGGAAGCTGTCCACAAAATAGATTATCTAAAGTGTGTCCGCTATTTATATCGGAGGGTTGTCTACTGCAAAAACAAATACCTGGTTTGGAAATGGTTTTCATTCATGGAAAACGCATGTGTGAGGAGTCGCAGAGACCTTATCGCGGGATAAAAAGTGAGTCACATTCTAATTATTACATGTAGACATTCAAGTAGTGGATATGGGCATGATTCACTCAATGTTTGCTCGCTTGTTCGATGCATTGGTCGCATTTTAGCGGGGAGTAACCCTTGTGTGAGCTGGCTCTCTACTAGGCTTCGTCACCTCGTCATGATCCCTTTCAAAGAACAGAAGACGACGCCCTTGAGGCGTGAGTGGCCTAAGAAGGCCAAGCAGTGGCCTTGAGAAGCAATTTTTGTAAAATATATTAGAATAATCTAGTTTTAACATATTTTAGCACGTAAAAGTGTAAAAGAGTTTACATCAAATTCATGGAAACATTATTACAAATCGTTAATCAGAAGAAAATTATAGGAATAGTCTCAATATATGAGATAAAGGAAATATGGATATCGGGTGTGGCACCCGATATCCACAGCTTCACGGCTGACAGGCCACAACGACTCCCGCTGGGGGCGCCACTGCATCCTATCTCCGACTCTCAAGTCTCAATAGAACATCGTGCTACTGAGCGATTTGAGTCAAATGGTGTGGCAAGTAGAGAAGACGAACCAGGTAAGTCTCCCTCTTTTAGCCGAACAACCAAAGTAGGAAAATAGGAAAATGTTTTTCTTAAAACATATAGAGAAAATGTTTTATTCGCTTGTTTATATGTTTAATCAAACGTATTATTTATATGTTTTTATTTTTTTTGAATGTACATGTTATTTATATGTTATACTCTGTAAACATATTATTGATCCGTCATGTTTTCCTCTTATATCTTATTAATTTTTATTTAACCATATAAAGAAAAAGAGTAATTATCCTTTTTAAAAAATAAAAAGGAGCGAACAAGATACCCTTTTTGTGATATTTGGGGAAAATATTTTATTATATTATTTTTCATAATTTTCATTTCACCATATTAAGAAAAAGAGTAATTATCTTCTTTTTTTAAATAAAAAGTGAGTGAGCATTTAATTTTTTTAAAATAATTATAATAGAAAAATAATTTAATTGTATGAACGAGATAATCTTTTGAGATATTGGGAAAATAGTTTATTAGATTATTTTTGATAAAATGGCATATGTCTATATACCATATATTAATTTTAATTTAAACATATAAAGAAAAAGAGTGATTATCTTTTAAAAAGTAGAAAGGCTTAAATTTCTTTGAAAATAATTATAATAGAAAAATAATTTAATGTATAATATAAATTTACTAAATGATAATAGTTATTGTAATTGACTTATTAAATGACAAATGTTGTGCCTCAGTTATTTAACATGATATTGATTTCATGTCATTTTTGTTAAAAGTTATGATGTTTAAAATAAAATAATTTCTTCCATCAGCATTGTCATAAATTACTTTTACTTGATGCTTTTATTACTATTTAAATAATGTTAAATATAAAAAAATTTGTTTTATTAAATTTTTTAGCTCAGTTAAGTGTGAATATTTTTCTAATAATTTACATTATATTTTTATACTTTTTGAATTTTTTTAATTATCTTATTTTGCGTATCTACCGATACTAGATTGATACGTCAGTGGACTATCTGAGTTAGTGACCAATACCGCTACTTTGAACCATGATTGATATTTGTAAAACCCGAGAAAATTCTAATTTTCGAAAGGGTAAAATGCATTTTGGCCAAAACTGGAATTTTTCTAAATCTCGATGACAAAATAAACTTCACCTGGAATCGCTCAAATCTAGCTAACACGCCAAATTTTGTTGCTGAATTCAGATAATGCATTACACGCCGAAAGACTATAACGCGCGGACACACTTGGCAATAATCGTGAGTGACTCAAGAGGTACCACATGTGATATACAGGAAAAGTCAAACATGAGCTCAAGTGTAGGCCATGAAAGACACATGGCATCATGCCATTGAAAGGAAATCCATGTTAGGTGGATGAGAGTGATAGTTGCATCCATGAGCCAACGAACTGACAGCGGGCAAATGGTGAGGACAAGTCTTCGACCAAGCTCCAACAAGCTTTTTGGGATATGGAAAGAGAGAGAGAGACCAACGAGAGAGAAAATACAGAGTGGTTTAGAGAGACATATACCTTCTCTGCACTCCGGCAACCGTCCTTCTCACAATCCCTGGAGGCAAGAAGCAAAGTTGGTCCCTCTATCAAGAAGAGCTACAGCTGAACTGGGTTTTCAGGAGTTTCAAACAACTCCGGAGGTGAGTTTTCTTCATACTGATTTATTTCGCCAAGCCCATTCTAACGTTAGGAATGTCTTCGAGGCCTGATGGTCAGGTTTTCGCCCAAAAGATTTTGATCGAGCGGCAAATCCAGAGTGTTTTCGGGACAATCCAAACCGACCGTGACTTATGTGTTGCTTGTGTGTTGCTATGTTTGAAGCATGATGTCAGGTGTTGCTCGCGATGTTTCGGTAAGTTCCAAGATGGATCGTTTGGACAGATATTAAATTCACGCGAATAATTTTATGTTATTGCTATGTATGAAGGAATAACATGTCGACAAGGCACAAATCTCCTCGTTAGTATATGCATGCATGATACATTAACATGAATTATCAGTGAAAATGGCATAATGCATTTCATATGCAGTGCAACTCGTAACAACAGCGCCGAAATAGCACGATACTTAGTTAAAAATGAAACGTCAGGAAAAGAATTTCAAAGGAAGATTTTTCGAAGAATTGCTCGAGAGTTGTCCAACGCTTCATCTCGAGGGAGGACCCATGATCAAGCATAAAGTTATCCAACACCACCTAAGGGTCAGTTCAATATAATTTTATCGTAATTGATATTAAGCGTTTTTCAAGAACAAAACCCTTTGTTTTGAAAACGCTGTTTTCTCACACTCGCTTAGACGTGAGGGCTCGAGAAGTAGGAAAGGGTGAGTCGCATTCTCATCCACAACATGTAGACATTCGGCAGGAATCATGAATTAACCTGGAATACGTGTGGTTGCTATCAGATGAGCACTTAGGTGGGGAGTACCAAGTAGGAAAATTCAACTATCGGGCATCACTCACCCCGTCGAGGATATTATTTCAGTACCAAGGTACACCCGGATGGGACGCGATTCGAGGTCCCAGATCTAAGAAATGGCCATATATGGCCTTATTATATATTTGTAAAAATTCAATAAGATCCGCTTTTATAAATTGTAAATTAACTCCTTTTGTATAAAATATACATTTTGGTGAGTATGGATGTATGGGCCAGACGTGGCCATTTTACTCATGATATGAGACACACAGGTTTCTGTAGGTTGATGGTGGTCAACGAACACTCTGGGTTCGAGGCGTCACTGTATGGTATCGAGCCAGTTTGTAAATACCAGAGCTCACGCTGGATACCAGGAGTTATAGCTTAGCATCGTGGAAGTTAGTATATCATTACCTTAGACTCATTTCGCACGGGTTAGATCACGATTCGATGATTGTCATGATTCTGGCGTCACGCGCTGCGATTTACGCTGCAAACAGATATAGAAAAATCGTCAACACTAGGTCGGTGAAAAATAAAACCCCTAAGTTTGTGGAATTACGCGTAATGGTCCATAAATGAAAAAATCGGACAATCGCTCCGCTGGGATGTGAGCAGTTATGTTTGCGGGGAATCGAAGATTATTCGCTTTTTTTCCAAGAAAAAGGGTTGTAATTAAAACTCTAAATTTGTGAATCAGATAAATAGCGCTTGTTTAGCAATGTGATCTTAGAGTAGCAGTTTTATGCGTAGGTTAATGGAGGATTTTTTAAAAAAGTATGCGTGAGAGTAGAGTTGAAACGGGCTATCGCCCATTTCGCTTCGGGTCACACCTACCGCGGTCGCGACAGGGGGCTGAGCGGTGGTGGCAAGATGCACGCATGCGCACACAACCGAGTGGTTGCGCTGGCATCAACGCGACCCGCAGCTTTAGCAATACCCACACGACTGGGCGCCGTGACGAGACCCCGTGATCTTCAAGCTCCCAAGTCGCTGACATCAATTTTCGCCGCGACATGGCCGGGCTTGACAGTACCTCCGGGTCACGACATCATTTTCCGCGTCACGACAGGCAATACGGGGGTGCCCGCGACATGGCCTGGGCGCCGAGGACACGTAAACTACAAGGGAGGAGAAATAGGTGTTGCGACACACTTTTGGTGTCACGACACTATTAGGAGCAGGTTGCGTCTTCGGCTTTCATCGATTTCGAGGTCGCGACATGGTCGTCGCCTTGGTGGCAGATTTGTCACAACCTACGCTGGTGTTCGCATACGGTTCGGTTAGATTGGGATCGCTGACCGGTGGTGTCATCTTTCGCTTCGTCGAGACTCGCTTCATCGAGGCGCGTCGCCGACCTCATTTTTCGGGTCGCGACACGCCCTGGCTAGCGGTGTCGACCCCGCTTTTCGTCAGCGACGGTCGCCCCCGCCGACTAAAATGGTGTTGGCGTAATTCGCTGAGGTCGCACCTAGTATGGCTCGGCGGTGTCGCTACCCAGATTTACGCCGCGACCGCCCCGTGCAAGGGTCGGCGCAGCACCCTGCCTTCAACCGCGGTTCATTCGTGTCGCCGACAAAGCCGTCCTTCATTAAAGGCGTCGCCAAAGCGCATCATGCATCACAAGACGCCGCCAAGACTCATGCTCGCGCGACCAATCTGGCCGCGGCGCAGGAAGAGTCACGTCGACTTAGCGCCACGGCGCACAAACATGCCGCCGACCGTTCTCAAAAGCGCATGATCCATCACCCCTTGGCGCGTTGCAATCGCTTAGGGTCAATGGCTTAGGACACGCTCACGAACAATGTTCACAGGGTTAAAAAAAAAAAAGAGTAAAAAATTTTTAAAATTTTTTTTGTGTATGACTTAAAATATAGAATGTTTATCTTGCAATTACTATGAATGCCTTGACATGGTGCATGCAAAAATTTTTTTTTCGGGTGCATGAATGTCTCAGTCAGATGGCAATTCTTTAAGATACTTCATTAAAACTCAACTTATCAATTGACATGTGTAGATGCCGTCAAGCGCATAGGCATAGAGGCGTGGAGGGACACACCGGTGCCACACTCGACCAACAAGCTTTCATCGGGGTTATCGTGCAGAGAGATACCATAATCGTACAGCTCAGGTAAAGGCGAGCCAAGGTGGGTCAAATGACCTCCAAATAAGAGAAGAAGACCATCCTCCAATGGTTAGATAGGAGTGGGCTCTATGGTCGATCGACTATGACCACAAAGAGGAGATGGACGACATGCAGGCATCTAGATACGGGTGTCGCATCAAGAGGAAGCAGATTAATCTTCCTCCAATGGGAAAGCCTAAGGTTTCTAGTTCGCAAGGGTTCCGCAGCCACTTATCCCTGCCAGTGGACAAAGGCTGCTGGCCAGCAGAAAGATGGTATGTTTCCACCGCCGGCACTCGACATACGAGGAGGGACGCCTCTGCAGGCAGATCCCAGGATTTTGATACCCCCACCAATCATCAACTGACACGCTACAGTGCGCTTTGTTCCTCTTCCCCAAATGCGGTCGAGGAACCAGCATCTTCACCTGTGATGTTACACAAGCACCCTCACACGCAGCACTAGCGCCTGGGTCAATGACAAGAGCAGGCTCACCGTTAAGACGTACCTCTATGTAAGTGGGATAGTATGCTACCATTATCGCGCAATTGGGACAATACGAGACGGATTGTCCTCGCAGGCAAGGATCTCAGGTACTGTGAGACCGAGCTAGAAAATCGGGCCCAATATGCAAGGTACGTTTCGTCTCACAAGAGTATTTGCAGTACCAGATGCATCATATTCCTACGGTCGGCTTATCGCGAAGCCGGGCTTAGAGGTCGAGAGACCTCGAGGAACCCCTCAGATGTGAGTTCTCCCTTAGGATTAGGCAAGAATAGGGATGATATGTCGCAGGTTAAGTGAAGCGCCAGAGATATCGGGCGATTGTGCTCACAATGGACCCGAGGTTGCGTAATATGCCGAGTTCACGTCATCCGATGGATTGCCGACAAGATATCTCGGTCATTATTGATTATGAGCTTAGGAGGGTTACCACTCACACATAGGATGACACCATGAGTTGCAGAACCACGTCCGTGATACGAGTTACTATAGAAGGAATTCATTGTACCGCACTTCACCATGGGCGTCCGCTCTATTTCGGCTAGTTAGCGACAAGACCCTTCGACCGCGCATCGACTACCGACAATGACGTAATACGATCAAGAATCGATATCCTTTGCCAAGGATTGATGATTTGTTTGATTAGCTGAGAGGAGCGCAAGTCTACTCCAAGATAGACCTTCGCACTGGTTACCATCAGCTGAGGGTTAGGGAGACAGATATCCTTAAGACAACGTTTAAGACGTGATATGGGCACTTGAGTCGACGCGACGCCTTCTCGTATCGACGAATGCGCTAGCGCGATTCACGGATCTCATGCATGCGGCATTCCAACCCTATCTAGACAGTTTTTCGTAGTCTTCGTGGATAACATCTTGATCTATTCCCGCCTGGAGAGGAGCATGAGTATCATTCGAGGATTGTACACAGTCGCTGAGAGACCATTAGCCGCTGGATTAGTGCCTAAATAGTGCTATTTGCTCGCTTATTGCGTGTTTGAGCACTTTTTCGCAGACTAATCAACTTATATAACCCAATTCCTGGCACACATTATGTCCCGCTTACTAATGATCGTATTTTGTATTATTTTTATAGTTTTACAGTTTCTCAATTATGCCTTCATCATCTAGCCCACCTCAAACACTAAGAATCCAAGCTTCGAACTTAGAGCGCAGACGTAAAACCAGGGAGATCAAGCGTAAAGATGAAGAAAGTCGACTCTATAGAATTTTGTAGGACAATTTTTTCAAGAATCCTTGTAGAATTTTTGCTAGCTGCGAAATTTCGCAGAACCTACTCGCATTACGTCGACCTGATTTTAACCACACTCCAGGAATTTTTCCTAACCACCCCCTATGTATTTTGTAGTTCATACATTTTTGTAATTTCCTCGACCGTGAGCAAGATATGCTTCCTCGCTAAGCCTCAGAAAAATCAATCAATCACAAATAACTAATAAAATTGGTAGCAAAGTCGCCCCTGCACTGCATTTTCTCCTCATTTTCTCCCTTTCTTGCATCTTTTTCACATGCCAAACACCCATCAAGCACTTATTAATCCTCGCAGACGCCGGCAAACTCTCCTCATCCTTGAAGAGGGAGGCCACTAAAGCCAAGGGTTTGAGGTAAACCGATGTCTCACAATGTAAGTTGTCATTTATGTTTCTATTTCTCACCTCAGTTTAAATCCATTTGACGTAATTTAATCGGGTCAAGATTGGCAAGCTTTTAGTGGCTCATGGGATGTTTATTGCTAGATCTAATCGAGGTCGTTAGCTAAGTAGCATTTATTTGCTCCTCGTTGTGTTAGGTCAAAGGACTGGCCACTACTTTGAAACATTACCGACCAATAAATGTCAGGACCAAGAGAAAACCTTTGGGGTTCAATTTTTATAGTTAAACGAAGATCCGGTTCGGGAAATGACTATAGGTCATCCTCCCAAACGCGAGGAAAAGGACTCAAGGACCTCTTAGTTGCCTTAGAATCCCAAACCCAGTGGCCCGAGACTTCAAGGAGTTCTTTTACATTTTATTTCATCACATTTTCAGTTTTTAAAACCATCAATCCCACTGTTTTTACAAAAACCCCAAATCCAAAGTGAAATAACCATTTTGAATCAACTGTAAGCCATTTTGCACAAAGAAAACTCATCCCTAAGTTCGACCCTAGAGCCACTATACTGTAGTAGCTAGGCTACAGTAGTAGGAGGTGTAGGTTATACCTGCTGATCTCTGAGCTGCCTAGCTACACGTCTACGTAAGGACCAAAATGCTAAGGCCACGCGATTGCGCTCAGTGTGAGGAGAGTTATTGAACTGTGATCCATCACAAGTGTTGGTGAATTCTAATTCCTTTTTTTTTCTTTACCATTATTTCCCCTAACAGTTCACTGCTAAGGTAATTTAATTTTTATAATCGGGGTCTATATTCGGCATTTTCTTGTTTAGTTTAAACAACCATAACCCTTTTGGTAGCCTTGTTTTTGTTTCTTGGTAAAGAGCCAGAAAAATATGTCTGGCTAGACTTTATGCACCACTGGGACAGGAACACTGTAGGCAGACTAGAGAGAACTAGTGCTCCACAAGAATAGGGTTGTGAAGTGAGCCTATACAGTAACCAGATGGAACCTCCACCTTAGGAGCAACAAAGTCAACGGGGGGTACAAAGAAACCCCAATGCCTACAGATCAATGAGGGACCATATACACCCACCAAGGGTGAGTGCACCCTCATGCATTGTACCTCCTGCAGAGGATGTGGTTGTCAGGCCTTATCTGGTGCCCCTGCTCCCAACTTTCCATGGTATGGAAAATGAAAATCCATGCACACACATCAGGGAGTTCGAGGAAGTTTGCACAACTTTCAAGGAGGGTGCAACCGATATGGAGTTGCTAAAGTTGAAATCCTTTCCCTTAACCTTGAAAGATAAGGCTAAGATTTGGCTCAATTCTCTAAGGCCAAGGACTATCAGAAATTGGGCAGAACTGCAGGCAGATTTTTTAAAGAAGTTCTTCAGTGCACACAGGACCAATAGCTTAAAGAGACAGATTTATACATTTGTAGCCCACGATAATGAGAAGTTCTACCAGTTTTGGGAGAGGTATATGGAGACCATCAGTGCATGCCCTCACCATGGTTTTGACACTTGGTTGTTAGTCAACCATTTCTATGATGGGATGTCCCCTGCCATGAAGCAGCTGTTAGAAACCATGTGTTGAGGGGACTTCCTAAGTAAGAATCCAGATGAAGCCATGGATTTCCTCAATTATGTGGCTGAAACTTCCAAAGCATGGGACGAGCCTAATCCTGGGCGGAGGCGCATAGGATGAGGCCACAAGCAAACGGGAGGCATGTATTCACTCTCGTATACATGGAGATGAAAGCAAAGTTAATCCACCTCGCTAGGAGGTCAAAGAGTTTCGAAACGAGGAATCGTAAAGATGAGGTATGAGCAGTGGCTAAGGCACCTATGCCTAACCAACCAGTCCACTGAGCACCAAGGAGAGCACTGCCCAAGTGTTCCTTCAGTGAGGGACCTGTTGGCTGAACAAGCTAATGTTGTGGGCTAATATAAGCCACTAGCCACGACCCCATACAGCAATACCTATAACCCCAACTGGAGAAACCACCCAAACTTATCTTGGAAGCCAAAACCTCCTCCATATGTGCCTCCTGCTGCACAACAGCAGCATGGATCCTCATCCCAGCCACATCCTCATCTCCAGTTGAACAGGTTATTATGAACTTGAACAAGGTGGTGGGCAACTTTGTGGAGGAACAGCGTGAATGCCTGTGCTAATCGTGAGAATCGACACTGCTGAAAGCACACTTAACAAGAAAATGAACAACCTGCACTCTGAAATTTCCTAAAAACATGACAGCCTACAGTCTGAGATCTCCCAAAAATATGACAACCTGCAGTATTCAATCTCAAGATTAAACAACCAATAGCAGGCTTAAGAGAAGGGTAAATTTCTCTCTCAGACACTACCTAATCCCAGGGAAGTGCATGAAGTGAGCTCCTCCAGTGAGCCAAATCCTAGGATGGATGAGGTCAAGGTAATTATCACATTGAGAAGTGGTAAAGAGCTTAAACAACCAGTACCCAAAGCAGCAGAAGAAGGCCAGGAGGCTAAAGAGGCTGAATCAGAAGAGGTGGTGACCAAAGAGACTGCAGTGAAAAATAGCACACCCCCACCTTATCCTCAAGCACTAAAAGCTAAGAAAAAATCCATCAACTAGGTTGAAATATTGGAAGTGCTAAGACAAGTAAAAGTCAACATCCCCTTGCTTGATATGATTAAACAAGTCCCCACATATGCCAAATTTTTGAAGGATTGTGCATAGTGAAGAGAGGGCTAAATGTTGACAAGACAGTGAAGAGAGGGCTAAATGTTGACAAGAAGGCCTTCCTGACTGAACAAGTTAGTGCTATCATCCAAATAAGTAAGACTCCAAAGTGAAGGGAGAAAAGATCCAGCCGGCCCACCATTTCCGATTATCGAGGCACTTGTGTAGAAAAAGTTAATCGGGCCGAACTTGGAGCCAAGTGTAAACCCGTCTCCCTATTCATGTACAAGCGTACCGAAGCCGAGAACTAAAGCCCACTTCCATCACATTGTCTCTTGCAGATAGATCCATAAAGATACCAAAGGGGACAGTGGAAGATGTTTATCATATAAGTGGACAAATTCTACTATCCAGTAGATTTTGTTGTACTGATACGTAACCAAATATAAGTAGGGCCAATTATGCCTATCATCCTAGGGAGACCATTCTCGTCATTTTCAATGCGATTATCAATCGAAATGGGGTTATGCAGCCTCACATTCTAAACATGACCTAGGAACTCAACATCTTCCACTCGAGAAAAGCACATGCAACCGCAGGAAGACGCCTAGAAGAAATCAAAGATAATTGATACAATCTGGGAAGAACAAATACCTGCCAGCCTACGCAGGATATCCTAATCGAGGAACCGGGTCGAGTGTTCTCAAGAGCGCCAGGAAGCCCAAGGCATGAATGTTAGCGCAGGGCCTGAGAAAAAGCAAGAAATTATGCCCTTACTCGACCGAGCATAAACCAATAAACCTCAAAAACTGCACCTTAAACTCACTCGTGGAATCAATACGCCTACCTAGAAGAACAAGAGCAAGGCCCGCCATATCCTCCCCGCTTAGTACCATTAGTGAAGATAGCCTCGCTGACATCCTTAGGGAGAACAAGGCAGACATAAGGTAAGATCACCGACTAAAGGGTATTAGCCCGGGCTAGCCAGCACTCATCATATCTACTTAGGAGGCAAAATCGAGAAGGCGTACCATAGAGAAGACCGAATCCTCATACGCAGAAGTGGTTCGAAAGGTAAGTCCTAAAGTTACCGCAAGTCGGTATCATTTAATTCTATATCGATAAAGACTGGGTGAGTCCAACCTAGGTTATGCCTAAGAAATCAGGGGTAACCACTATGCATAATGAAAAGGGAGAGGAGATGCCCACCCGCCTTACTACAGGTTGGAGGGTATGTATTGATTATAGAAGACTGAATGAGGTGACAAGGAAGGATCACTTCCCTCTACCCTTCATGGATCGCCGAAAGTGATTTCTCTGCCACCTCTTCATCGCTTTCCCCTCGGATGGCTATTCAGATATTTTCAAATTGAAATTACCAAGACCAGAAAGACCACCTTCACATTTGTCACATAGGTCACAGGAGGATGCCCTTTGGCCTATGTAATGCCCCTGCTACATTCCAGTTGATGCATGCTCACAAGATCTTCAATGATTTTGTAGAGTGCATTGCGAGGTTTATACGATGATATTGCGCCATGGAGGAAGCTTTCTAAGAGGCCCGATCAACTTAGAAACTATCCTGCACAAGTGTATAGAGAAAAACTTGGTATTGAACTGGGAAAAATGCCATTTTATGGTCAACCATGGAATTGTGCTGGGACATATTATTTCAAAAAAAGGAATCGAAGTTGATAAGGCGAAAATCGACATGATTTCCAAACTGCCCACTCCCATAAATGTAAAGACTGTGAGGCAATTCTTAGGGCATGCAGGCTTCTATAGGAGGTTCATCATGGACTTATCAAAAATTTCCAAGCCTCTTTACAAACTATTGGAAAAAGATGCCAAATTCATTTGGGGTGAAGACTGCCAAAGGAGCTTGGAGGAGCTCAAGGCCTATTTGACCACCGGTAGATCAGTGAGGGCCTCAACCGGCACTTTCGAGGTGACGCAAGGATGCAAGCGATCTAGCCATTGGGGCAACTGCAAAGGAATGAGGGAAACCTTATGTGGTCTCACTATGCAAGGACATTGAACGAGGCATGTGAGGAATTACACCACTGCTGCAAAGGAGTCTGGGCAATGGGTTCATGCCTTAGATAAGTTTTGAGCTTATTTGGCTGCGCTGAACATAATCATATTCACGCATCATTCAAACTTTGAAGTACATGTCACCAAACAAAATACTAAGGCTAGGCTTATCGATGGGCCTCCCGCTATAAGAGTTCAACTCCGCATCAGTGGACAAAAGGGTGGAGAATGTTGTCAGGCAGCATCACCCATCGAGATTACCAGCACAACACTCACAACTCTCCAATAAATGATGAATTCCCTAAGGAGTCCCTGCTCCTAGTTGAGAACACACCCTAGTATGCCCACATTGCCAATTACTTGGCAACATGAGAGTTACCAAAGTAGGGACGGAAGGAATAAGACAGAAGTTCTTCAGAAAATCCACCCTATTATTTGAAGAACCCTTCAGACAACATTAGCCGATCGATAATTAGAGATGTGTGTCCTGGCGTAACAACAAGGAATACTCAGCCATTGCCAAGGAGAATGCATGGAGGCCAATTTTTCTTCCCCAAAACTTCCAGAAGGTGCTACACCGATTTATCGCCTTCCCTTTTCATGGATGCCCATACCATGCGATAATGGACAAAATGCCAAAAAATCGGGGGAAAATCTCTCGTTAACATACGATGCCCCTTGAACCCACTTTAGTCGAATCTATTCGATGTTTGGGGCATCGATTTATGGGACCATTCTCTTCCTCCTTGGATACATCTACATTTTGGTGAGTCGACCATGGTCAAAATTGGTCAAGCAAAGGCTCAGAGTATGCATCACGTAGTGGCAATCAAATTCCCCGAAGGAGAATATCTTCCAAATTTGGTTCCTCAAGGCCATAATTAGTGATGGAGGTTCGCATTTATGCAACAAACCTTTTGAGATCCTCCTAACTAAATATGGTGTCAAGCATAAAGTGGCCACCCCGTACCATCCTCAGACCAATGGTTAGGTTGAGTTAGCCAACAGAGAAATCAAGACAATACCGATGAAAGTGGTGAACTCTAACCGAAAGGATCGGCTCCCTCAAGTCAGCTGGACTCCTCACGGGCATGCATCAACCCACAAACCATCCTCGCATGTCCCCATTCCTAGTTTATGGTAAGGCATGACACCCGCCCTCGTGGAAATTCGAGTATAAGGCATGGTGGGCAAAGGGAAGAAGCCGAACCTCGATATGGGCAAGCTGATGTCCCAAAAAAGGCCCGATATCAATGAGCTGGAAGAACTTAGGAATGATGCCTACTTCAACTTGAAAATTGCAAAAGATAAGTTAAGGAAGTGGCATGATCAACTAATAGCTCGTAAAAATTTCAAATAAGGAGACCAAGTGCTACTCTACGACTCCAAGCTCCACCTTTTTCCAAGCAAGCTTAAGTCAAGATGGACTGGGCCATTCACCATCCAAGAGGTTTATCTCAATGGATCAGTAGACCTGCTCAACTCCAAAGACAACAGGGTATTCAAGGTCAATGGGCAAAGGCTGAAACCCTATGTAGTGCAACACTCAATGCATTAAGGAGGAAATCCCCTCCCTCGAATTTCTTCGCGAATTCAAGAGAGACTGATCGGGAGTGAGACTTCGCAGATCTCAAGTCACCAAAATTTTTGTTGGAATTTTTCATTACTTTATTTTAAGTTTTATTTGTTATTTTATTAATTCCTTGTTTTTAGCATAATTTTCCTTGCAATTTTCTCTCACTTACAAGTGTGTTATCTCATAATTTTTGGTTTTCTACTTATGTAAGTCATAAGGCAAAAATTTCAAGGAAAAGGTTGAAATTCCAAGCTTCATTTAAATTTCTCGTAACTCGTGGACCCTCGCAGTTGCGAATTTCGCAACCCGAAATCTCCCGCATGGTCACAAATCCACCTGCACCGCACTATTCATCTTCCTACAACCTTCCATTTCCTGCACTCTATTAATTTTCCAGATTTTTTGAGCCACATATTTAATACCTATTTATGACCATTAATTGGCTAAACCCCTTCACTTAACCTACCCCCTTTATATAAACCCCCCTTCTCTCATTTTCATTTTAACTTTTCATTTCCAGGTTTTGAAGTTCTCCCCTCTCCCCACTCTCCTTCTCTAGCCCAACCATGGTAAAGACCCACGGAGGACACAACTTCAGCTAGGCGCGATTCATCTCCGCCGGCGGCTTAACTCTGCCTCGCTGCACCTCCGGGGCCCCACGACCACATCACGCTGCATGCCCGCTACCCACCACTCCGACATCGCTCAGTCCCGCCATGGGTCTCGCTCGTCGGCCGGGGCCGCTCTCATCCCCTGGGCCGCTGCCCCTACCCTAAGGAGGTACCATACTCGGGTTGGCCCCACCCCTCACTCTCCACCACATCCTAGGCCATCTTGTAGGGCCCCACCGTCCAAGAGAGCCCGAACTTCTGGCCTAGGGGAGTCTTCTAGCTCCAGGCCACATGAGCCCCAATCACCACCCCATTGTGGCCCCGCTGAGCCCTCTTCGGGATTACGCCGTCCCCGCCTCCATTATCAAGCTGCCATAGTTCCACTCGGCAACCCTATTCCAGAATGCTGATTGCATTACAGGGATTTGCAATCAAGGAGAATGATTACACCTACTGCTAAGACCCTGAGCTCGAGATTTGATGTTCAGTAAAGGTACTCGAGCCATTCATGACACCATCAGCTTCGCTTTTTCTACCCTGTGGTCATCGAAGTTCTACCACATTATGACATCCGTGCAAGAGCCCAATCCGAAAAGCTTATTCATTTCCATCGACGCCAACCGTGGATACGCCTAAGCATTACAGCCAATTTCAATATAGGTGGTCCCCGCTAACTCCTATTTATTGCGCGTACTTCCATCCTCGACCAGTGGAGATGGTTCGTCTGACTATCCCTGACACAACAGCCGGACCATGTTGTTCAGAGGCGCCTAATCACAGATGTCTCTTTATAAACCATATACTACGGTATAATATTTTTCTACTCTAGCACATAGTCCAGAGGAGAGGAGCCATTTCGGAGGCCTGGCACTGCAGATCTGTAGTGGTTTTTTGCCCAAATTCTGCCAAGCTGGCTCACGACATCCCGTTCCAAATTCTTGAGGATAAGGCTCATCAGCAGAACCCGATCAGAGTTGAGTCCATGCCGCTCACTCGAGACTTCTATGCTGTGTTGCAGGAACATCGCCTTCCCCCGCTAAGCTCAGTTGGGAGCTGGCTTGTGATTACTATAGGCCATCCCATAGCTTTATCGATGGCAGATTATGCCCTGCCTTATCACCTTTCCGCCTCCGGATCCATCCGAGACCAAATTAACAAGCGACCTTCCACAGAGGAGCAACACCTCCAAAGAATGCATATCGGGGGAGCCCTCAGTTCCAAAGATTCTCCACTTCAAATACCACTACTCCACATTTCCAAGCAACTCCTATGCCCTGACAGTGCCCAAAAGTGCTATTTTCAACCCTCGTTTATTTCAAAGTTTTGAGTGCTTTTTTATACAAATCTGAGATCTTAATAACCCGATTTTCACATTAAGGTCCCTACTATTTTATTGATCGCATTTTGTGGCCAATTTTGCAGTTTTTGTGAGCTAATTATTCCGAAATTGTTGAGTCGATCCAAGAACGAAGAATTCTAGTCAAACTCATCATTTCAAATCAAAGATCAGAAGGAAAGAAGGGCAAAATGTGAAGAAAAACACCACTGCAGGAAAGCTTCTCATATAAGCACTCAGACACAGCCAAACACCAGGCATCCCGCTCTGCTCTCCCGCATTTACGACTTTTGCGCTACAATTTTTGTTTTTCTCATTTCACCCTCGCTTTATTCACTTATGTTTGGATTGATGGTACTTCATCTATTTGTAAGGCTACATAAGCCATTTGTATACACTCCGTGGAGGAGACTCGACATTGCAAATAAAGTTAGGTTCCATTTCTCCGTCTTTCCCTTTTTCTCTCATTTTCTCTCCCTTTCTGGCTACTCAAACACTCCTCGAGGATGACAACTCGTAGGATGGCTGGCTGCTTCTTCCCTGAAGAGGATTCGCACTGCACCCGCCAGGTAACGTACGGCCCTCTATTTTTAACGCACGATTGGTTGTTTAAGTTCCCGCTCTCACTGGAAGTTAAAATCTCTTAAGCATGCTCTCTTTAATGTGTATTGGGTGTTGGGTTCAATGGATTTCACTAGATCCATTGAGGCTCGCTAGTTGTCTCCTCGCGCTATCATGGATTGTGGTTTTTAGATGTGTTTTTATTGAGCTAGAAATATTTATTCTCATTTAAATGCTATTTTTCAAAAGGGAAAATCATGTGGTTTAGTTTAAAGTTAATGAAGATCCTGTCGAAATGACTATATGTCATGCTCCCAACGCGAGGAAAAAGACCCGAGGACATGTTGGTTGCCTTAAAAATCCTAACCCAAAGGGCTCCGAGACTTCAAGGAGTTTTCTTATTTTTCTTCAATTTATTTTCAGTGTCCAAACCACCAACTCACTGTTTTTACCCAAACCTTAAAATCCAAATTTAATTCACCATTTTTGATTTCACTCAAATCAATTGTACGAAGAAAACTCATCCCTCAGAAATTAATTCTAGACCGCTTATACTGGCAGAGTTTGACTACGGCAAAGAGAGGAGGAATATAGATACAAATTTTGTTGATTCCGGATCACCCATCGTGGCACGAATCAAATGCAAGGCCATGCAATGACGGGGCCTAAGTGCAAGTGAGGAGTTATGGAACACTTGTGATCCTAATACAAGTACCGTGAATCGCTTTTATATTTCATCATCATTTGCTTTTCATTTCATATATAGTATATATATATATATATATATATATATATATATATATATATATATATATATATATAGATAAATAAAAATAAAAATTATGCAGGATCAAGTTAAGGCTACATTTATACTGTAGGTTCGACCAGACCAATGGAACAGGGATGCATGGTTAGCATGTATGTGGGGTAACCCTAGTTCATATATGTCCATGAGGGACTACATAAAACTACCATGGCAAAGTCACACCATGGAAAGGAACCCAAGTGAATATAGTCCATGAGGACTATAGAAACCAATGATGAGTGCACCATATGGTAGTACTTACAACCATAGTCGGGAATCACACCAATTCTCATGGGAATGTTAACTCCTACACATGGTCCTCCTAAACCTCTATTTTATGCTTCTACTCCTCAACACTTTAGCCACCCACAACTCACTCCCTCCATTTAGAATGTCATCAGACCTAACCGATAGTGGATGACTTTGTGTAAGAATAACAAGGGATTTCAGCCCATTTGAATAAGAGAATTGTCAAACAGTGGGAAGACAATTTGAACAAGCAGGATGGTCGAAAAAAATGGATCATAGCATAAATGGGACAAATTCAAGATTCCACCGAAGACCTAATCAATCGCAGTGTCCACCGTATAAGAGTGCCAAAGGGATACCCATGGTGGAGGAGCCGGCCCAGCCAGCCCACAAGAAGGCCTCGTAGAAAATTCTCGAATCCTCTACATTGTGTCGGTCCCATGGGAGAAGAATAAGCACCCAAGTGTCGACCGAGGAAGCAAAGTGGGAAGAACACAGCTATAACAATTCTACTCCCCGCCCTAACGAGTCTGGGGCTTCACATATCGCTTCACCTGCACCACAATCCTAACCCAAAACACCTACTGCCAATGCCAAGATCACCTACAGCCCACTACCAAAGGTAAGATATTGTCTACATCCCGTTAAAACCCAAAACCCACAAAGACTCGCCTCTGCAAAACCCATGCCACCATCACGTCGTAAAATTTCTCAATAGACAGGCCTTTGTACGTAACTTGCCACTACATCAAAACAATGCAAATGCCACATCGTATGGCACAAAGGTTGGTTCGGGTGTTTCTGCCTCTGGATTGGAGCAACTAACCCCGACATTTCAGCGCCCGCGCCCAAGAAATTCTCCAAAGGCCTAAGGAAGTGGTTTGTGTGGCATAGTTTCCACTTTTTTGATTTAATTTTCTTGCTTTATTTTATTTAATAGTATTTTATTTTGATTTCGTTAATTTTTCTTTTAGGTTTTATCTAATTTTAGTTAATTTATGTTTTTAATTCACTCTTTGCTTTTCTCGCAATTTTTCCTAATTTTGCGCTTGTGTGCAAATTTTGGAAGTTATAAATGCAAATTTTGGAAGGTTTGAATTTAAGATCAGCAAGCACAAGCAAAGAGAGATTTTAAGAGCTTAGCGAAAAATTTCGCAACTATAGCGAATTCGCAATTGCAGCGAAATGCAAATTTCGCTATAAAGGCAGTGGCCTGATCAAAATTTCGCTAGCTAGCCAAATTTCGCTAGGCTAGCAAAATTGATTGCTTAGGAATAGTGCCTTCCACTACAGTAGACAAGCACGTACGTTGTTTACAAATTTTTTTTATTATTCTTTTTATTTTATATATTTAAAAATTATTATTTTTTATTTTTATATATATTATTTTTTATTAATATATATTATTTTTTTATTTAATTTTTTTTATTATTTTTTTATATATTATTATTTATATATATATATATATATATATATATATATATAGTATATATATATATATATATATATATATATATATATATATATATATATATATATATATATAAAATTGTCTCAAAAAAAAAAATTTGTCTCTTAAAATTACCTTAAAAAAAAAAATCGTTTTTTTTTTTTATATATATATATATTTTTATTATTTTATTTTATTTGGATTTTTCAACAAAAAAAAAAAAAAAATTTCAAAATTTTCGCTATGTCAAAATTCTCATAGCCTAGCAAATTTTCGTTAGGCTAGCTTAAAAATTACTGTAGCAAATAAATTTTTTCGCTACGCCTCGCGCTTTGACCTCTAATTTTGTTTCGGGCTTCATAACTTCATCCGAACCCGTTTTAGGCGTTCTTGAACCGTTGGAAAGCTTAGAGAGTGTAGAATCCAAATATGCCAGAAATAACATTTTAGATTATTATGAAAGTATAATTCTTGTACCCTCCAACTGGTCACTTTTTTCCTCTATTTTCTTCTCCTAACTTGTTTATTTGAAGCCCAAACGGAGTGAATAAGGTGTCGATGGAAAGCTTGCGAAGTTTCCTATCCACAAATGATCACATCTCATCAAGAGGTAACACTTACTTCTCTAATTTTCCAATCCGAGCCCCATTTCATACACCGAGATAATTGGGTCAGGGAGAGTTAGCAAAGGAAGTGGCTTTTGTATTTATGTTTTGTTATTATTTTGTTCAAGCCCATTTTATGATGTTTAGTGGCTTGCTGGGTCCCCTTTCTATAAAGTTGTTATACCATACAGTTTAAGCCAAAACTGACCCATTTTACAATCAAAATTTTTTATGGTTTTGCCTAACTCGTAAGTCGAAAATTTAAACTCTCATTCCAATTCCTATCGACGTTAGGATTGGTTCCATGCTTGGTCGAGTGAATGATTAGTTGAATTTTTTATTGATTTCGACATTTTTCTTCCATCTTTAGCTAACCACACACGTGTTACAAAGAGGTTTCAATGATAGTCGGAAACCACGCGCAACCTCCCTTTACTTTGCATAACCTACCCTAGTTTCATCGACCGCCTTTAATAAAGTTAAGGACTCGTAGAAAAGAAAAAGAAGAAAACGTAGAAAAGAAAAAGAAAAGAAAAGAAAGGAAAAAGAATAAAAATTGCAACGCTTGCCTTGAAACCCGAAAGCACTATCCGAGGGTATGGCGAAGCTCCAAAGCCCTGGGTGCCTAAACCTTCACTCCGGTCAGGAGTCACCGACTTCCTAGTGTTCACGGGTGGATGGGTGGAGCTAGCAAGTTGTAGGTGCTGAGTCTCGAAATCATTCAAGTCCCAGAAACTCGAAGAGTTTGTGGTCGAAAGATCCTTGGCGACTTGGTGCCCTAAGCTCAATTGGTTGGGAGTCATCTAGATCCCCATTACATGGACTTTGTGAGGTCGATTCTCAAAGATTGGCAGATCTACAACACAAAAAGAATTGTGGAATAAGAGGTGGTCTCATTCATTTAGGGTTGGTTAGCATGCTAGGTAGTAGTAGCAGCTAGGCTGGGGAGAGCATGCTTTGACGCTTATTGTTGAGAGTCGACAAAATAAACACTTAGATTTTGTGGAAGTCGTTGATTCACCGAGATGGAGACTCTATTGATGCCACTAATTTTGTATGGCATTAGTTCTCTCATGATAGTTATTGGACACGGCTTTGATGTGATTTTTACTTATGGTTAGCATTACTCATTCACAACCTTTTTGAAATACCATTTTTGTGAACAAGTATTTTGTTATATAGTTTTATATGTATTTTATTACTTTCGTTTCTTTCATCGCTATGACTAGCAATGTAGGTTAGTGATTAAGGCCTTAAGTATTATTAACCCCTTGCTATTTCAGTTTTGAGTGCTTTTTGTATACAAATCATTCTAATTAACCCCGATTTTCACATTAAGTGTCCCTACTATTTTATTGATCGTGATTTGTGGCAAATTTTGCGCTTTTGTGAGCTAATTATGTTTAAATTGTTGAGTCGATCTAAGAACAAAGAATTTAATCAAACTCAAAGATTTCAAATCAAAGCATCGTATGAAAGAAGGGCAAATGTGAAGAAAAACACCACTGCAAGAAAGCTTCTCATACGAAAGACCGTACACAGCCTCCAAAGACTGCATCCCAACCCCGGTTTCCTCCCCGCATTTCATGCACTTCTTGTTTTTACAATTTTTGTTTTTCTCATTTCTACCCTTGTTTTATTCACTTATGTTTGGATTTGATGGTACTTCACTTAGTTTGTAAGGCTACATAAGCCATTTGTATACACGGTGGAGAGGACGGATTTTTGCTGTAAATAAAGTTAGGGTTCCATTTCTCCCGTTTTTGCTTTTCTCTCATTTTCTCTCCCTTTCTACACCAAACACTCTCCGAGGATTACAACTCAGAGGATGGTCATGTTTCCTCTCCTTGAAGAGGATGGCTACTCGGGCAAATCCAGCTTGAGGTAACGCATCTGGCCCTCTTTTTAACGCACGCATTTTGGTCAAGCGGTTCCCGCTTCTCACTTGTGCTAAAATCTTTAAGCATACTTTTAATGTGTATTTGGCAAGTTTTTCGTTCAATGGATAATAATTAGATCCATCGAGGCTCGCTAGTTGTCTCCGCTAGTTATCGTGGGATTAGGTTTTTGAGATGTGTTTTCACCGTTAGGAACATTTATTCCCATTTAAATGCTATTTTCAAAAGTAAAATCATGGTTTAGTTTTTAGCTAAATGAAGATTCGGTTCGAAATGACTATATGTCATGCTCCCCAACGCGAGGAAAAAGACCTCGAGGACATGTCAAGCTGTCTCTATAAATCCTAACCTGGCCCGAGACTTCATGAGTTCTTTCTTATTTTTCTTCAATTTATTTTCAGTGTCTAAACCACCAACTCACTGTTTTTACCCAAACCTTAAAATCCAAATTTAATTCACCATTTTTTATTTCACTCAAATCAATTGTACGAAGAAAACCCATCCCTGTGTTCGACCCTAGACCGCTATACTACAAGAGCTTGATTCACGGCAAGAGAGGAATATAGATACAAATTTGTTTGAGCTCCGATCACCCTACTCGTAAGACGAATCACACGGTCCCTCTCCAGACCTCGCCCCCAGCACTACAGCTCCTGGCCAGACGTCAAGTAGGTCGAGCACTTCACGCCACCTCCATAAAGATCACTATTTCTACCCGGGACTTCTTGACCATCATGGATGCAGTCCGCACATTCTCCACCACCTTAGCATCATTTGCAACTGCCCATACAGCCCTATGAGAGAGGATGACTCACACTGAGACTGCCATGGCTCATACCAGTTGTCACACCCCCAGCCGTTACTTCCAACGACTAGAGAATCTTGTGAAGCGAAGCCGTATTGCTTGCTGAAAACCCGTATAAATTTTTTTTTTTCTAAACTTGTGATTTTATAAAATTTTGGCAGCATAACACGTGATACAGACATATCCCAAAAACCTCGTATATACGCTTACACTTTAAAACATGGCAACCAACAAATTTCTTCTTCAAAAGCCTCAGCTCATCATATTATGTACATATTATACACAACTATACAAGTGCAAAGTGTTTCTAATAAAAGTTAGTTACGTGAGTAAATACAAAGACATATACTAGAAGTCAAGAGGACCCTACTGCATCCCAACAATCCCATGTGCCTATACTTGGAAACTAGTTTTTAAAACAGAAAATAATGAGCTAAAAGAGTTCTCAAAGTGATAAGCATGCTTATAAAAGCGCTTGCTTTCTTCGAAAATGTCTCAAAACTCCGTAAAACTATCTTGTACAAAACATTTTCGTAAAACCTTGCTTGCTTTGCTATAAAAGTTTTCAAAAACTTTTATAAACTTCGCTTGCTTTGTTCAAAGTTTTCTAAAACTTTCTTTCTTAAACTCCGCTTGCTTGCTTTGCTTTTAAAGTTTCTAAAACTTATAATATGTCAGCTTACTATAATAGTTTCTAAAACTTTTCATAAATTTGTTTTGCTTTGCTTTAAAAAGTTTCTAAAACTTTCTAAACTACTTGCTTATTTTTCCCGTAAAAGTTTCTAAAACTTTTCATAAATGCTTGCTTGTTACCGCTGGTTGGATTTAAACCGTATGAAAGCTTATAAATCAAGATCAACGACCGGAGGCCTTTCTTTGCTCATAAGGTACCCTTAGTAAAACACAGGAGCCCGGGCTTCAACTCGTGCCTGGAAGGACCCGGGTCCTCACCACCCAGGTGGAAGGGCCTCAGCTCACATCACCTTTCAAGCAAATATGGTGGAAAGACCCTCGTGGTCTACGCCACCATATACGCTAGCGCTAACCCTATATACCCAAAGACGTGCCACGGCCCCTTTTAATATGCCAGTATGATGCATGAACTAAGTTTATTGACTAGGCAAATCTAAATGCATGAAATGATTTCAACTTCACCGTGGCACGTATCTAATACCTTCCGACCAGTATGCTTGCTTAAAAACTAGGATTTCTAAGGTCCTGCTTTATAAACACACTTTTTTCGCTTATTGCTTGTTCTTGAAACAGCATACAAATCAAAACCATTGTTTCGCTTTCTTTCTAAATCACATTGCTTCGCCTGCTTTTCAAATATGGCTTACAAACCATCGCTGCTTGTTTTTCTCAACATGGTTTACAATCAAACCATTGCTTGCTTCCTTTTCAAATATGGTTTACTTAAAACCATCAGATGCTTGGAAATATGGTTTAATACTTTTAAAAACCATTGCCATTGAAATATGATTTAATAATTTAAACCATAAATACAATTTCAAGCAGTAAATGATTTACAACAATACACTAGTATTGAAAATAGGTTTAGAACACCCACTTCCTTTCCTAAGCACTCAAACTCAGCACACCTTCAAAATTTCTCCGTTCCGCTTACCCTACACACACTCAAGAGGATACAAATAAAAACATTACGCCTCGTTAATCGTAAAACATAACGTAGGCTTACAAAGCGACTATATTGAAACGGATTTGGATTTTAATGAAACTTCACACGCAAGTCACATTAGGGTCACACAACATTCATATAAATCCAAATGAACAAATTATCCTTGAGCACAAAAGGCCCCTAAAAAAACCCACTCATTTTGGTAATTTTTTTCCAACAAGAGACTGGACTTTATTACCCAAATATTATCTAATACTCAAAAATTATGAAATTCTCCAGATCAGTCCTTTTTATATATCCAATGACATCTCTTTAAATTTTCAATTTAAAATTCTTTTCTAAGGCCTTTCAACCACATAACACAAGTTACATCATTTTTTATGCCAATCGTTAGCTCACTGATCACCTATATCGTTATCCTTATTTATGGGGTCTTAACTCCATAAATTGAAATGGTTTTTCTACCACTTGAAGCTATGGTTCTAAGGTTTCTTCTCTCCAATTGGAATCACCCAATTGGATCACTAAAACTCGTGTTATTGTATTTGGCATCTAGATTACTCTAAATTGGCATAACATAATCTACACATACCCACTTTGACAAATTTCTCTGAGCTCCTTTGGGGTTACAATTTGCATACACTTCCTTCAAGTAAATCATTCCCCTAGAAGTCTATTTTACCCATAATTTTTAATCACTCAATTGGGATGAGTGAAACTCAACTTATGTCCAAAACACTATAACAATACCCAAAACAGAGCATAACCCGTGAGCTACACGAGCTCACCTTTAAGTCCGTATTTGGGAGCCTTAGAGCTACAATTTGATCTTGGTCCCTTCTATACATTTGTAGCCCTATCTATTATGGTTCTTTAACAATTATAATCACTTTATTTGGATGATTATAACTTAATCTATAACCAAAACAAGAACAGGGGTTTTTACAAAATTTTGACAAAGATTTCCTTTGAAAACCCAACATCTCTCCTTTTTTTTTTTTACAACCATTCCTCAAAACCAATCCAACTAATCAAGACATTAAATCAACCTCAAAAACCAACAGGAATGCACCCAAACCACACCACAAACACTTGTATTGGTGGTTTGAACTTCTACAACCAAACCTCTAGGTAAATCCCAAGAATCCATACTGTCCACCAATTCATATAAAACCATAGAAATATGATGGACTCATGTTTATCTTATACTCAACTAGGTTTACCACATAAATTCAATAATTCTAGGTTAGGATGATCTCCGTAACAAAACCTCTAGGTTTGGAACAAGCCAAAAAATCCATACGCATTCTTAATAATCAATATTAAACCAAAACTCATGCAAATATCTAAAGATCCATACCTTTTTGCTCTTCTCCCTCTTCTTCTTCCTCTTCTTCCTCTTCTTCCTCTCTTTCTTTCTCCAAAAATGTGAAGTCCTAATTGTGAGACCAAAATTAGAGATTTGTTTGTCTCATGCCCTTTTTATATTATCATATTGCTTTTATTTGCAATTAACTCCTTAAGTTTCTTTCTTTTTGCAAATCAACTTATGCTATATTCTATAATGGCATACTTCTTTATTATGACCTTCATATCCCTTTTTGACCAATTACAACTTTATCTTTGTTCTAATACAAAATTCCAAAATATTATAATGGCGCCTTAAACAATTAGGAAAGTCTTTTATGACATATGCGCCCTACCCGCCACACGTACCGTACACCCTCCTGACTCGGCCACCAACGCTCATACCGCACAGACCGTGCCATCCTCATGCATCTCGTAGTCACCTGGCTACTTAATATTTCCCATCGTCTACCCAGCCCTTCCACTCTTCCTCCAAGAGGACCAACACCCACCACCCGCCACCCCCGCAGACTCTCTCGATGTGCCAGTTGTACCTACAGCCGCAACCACTCCACCACAAAGACTCCTCAACCCGCCCAGACGAGGATGCCGCATTCTCCACAACCACACATTGAGGGAGGGGCACTTCCTTCTCTAACTTTCCAATCCGAGCCCCATTGCAAACAATGTCGCATTTGGTTAGGGGGGAGAGTTAGCGAAGGAAGTGACTTTTACACTTTTGATTTCACTGTCCTTTTAAGCAAAGCCCATTTTGCATGTTTAAGGCTTCTGCCGTTTGTTCCTTTATTAAAGTCGCTTTTGTTTGTTTTTGTAAGTCGAAAACATAGTGACATACATTCTTATACATTCCATACAACTCATTTTCTCAATTCAATTGTACTCCATTTTCGTCCCATTTTTTTGTGGTTTTACTCTAACTCCGCAAGTTGGAAAATTGAAACATCGCCCAATGCCATCGATGTTAAAAGGGCCCATGCATGATTAAGTAGATGATCATTGAAGTCTTATGGTGTTCAGCCTTCTTCTTCCACCTTAGCTAACCACACACGCGGCACACGCTTTCTTCAATAAGTCGAGAAACCGCCTAGCTCTCTTTACATTGCAAAACCTACTTGGGCTTATCACCACACTGGTGAATAAAGCTAAGGCCCCCCTTAAAAGAAGGCCAATGTGTCTTCCAAAATAAAAAGAAGAAGAAAAAGAAAAAGAAAAAGAAAAAGAAAAAGAAAAGAAAAGCCTCGAAGCTTTGCCTTGAAACCCGAGCACGGTCCGAGGGGTATATGATCTAGTGTCTTTAAAGCCCTGCGTCTCAAACCAACCGGTCAGAGCCACCGACTCCTGGGGCTGGGCTCACTACATGGATGGACGTGGGTGAGGTTTGAGAGAGCTGTAGGTGCTAGAGTTTCAAAATCATTCGAGTCCTGGTGAAACCCGGGCTATTAGTGGACGAAAGATCCTAATGACTTGATGCCCTAAGCCTTAGTTGGTTGGGAGCCATCGATGGATCCCCGTTACATGGACTTTGGTGAGGTCGATTCGTCAGCAATGCATTCTACAATACAAAAAGAGGTATGAAATAAGAGTGGGGCCAGATTTATTTAGGATGGTCAATGTTCTAGGTCTCTGCAAAGAGCTTGGTCGGGGGAGAGTACGCTGACAGCCATTGTTAAAAACTCGATCATACAAACACTTAGGATTTCGTAGAAGCCTTAGCCGAGTCCTAGTCGACACCTTTCCTAAACTTGATCGTATGGTGGCATTCATTCTCCCAAGATGGTCATGTGGTCTGCTATTCATACTGGTTAGACATTACTCATTCACATACTTTTTGAAACACAATTTTTGTTTGTTTTGTGAACACACTCACCGCTTTTCTTTCTTCATTATCGCTAAGGGACTAGCAATGGCTCATTGGGAGGATTAAAGGCCCAACAAGGCTATTGAGCCCTGTTTATTGCATGTTTTGAGCACTTTTTATGCACTAATCAACTTAAATAACCCAATTGGCACATTAAGGTCCCGGCTTTATTACTGATTGTATTTTGTGGCTATTTTTGTAGTTTTACAAGCCAATTATGCCATCATCATCGAGTCGACTCAAACACGAAGAATCCAAGCCGAACTCAAAGCAGCATGTCAGAAAGCGAAGGGAGATTAGAGCAGAAAGATGAAGAAAGTTGGACCTTCGCAGGGTTTTTGTGGTTACGAATTTAACCTACGGTCTCGCAAGTCGCGAAATTTCACAACCCGTCTCTCGTACAATTTGACTTGTTCGACCACCTTGTGATTCTTTTCCTAAACTACCCCTATGTATTTTCTTGTGTCTATACATTTTTGTAATTTCCTTGACTCTGAAAGCAAGATATAACCCCGGCCAAGCTCAGAAAAATCAATCAATCATAGTCAATCGACAAAATTGGCTAAGGCTTTCTCACTTCTCCCACTTTGGTGATTTTCTCTCATTTTCTCTCCCATTCTGCATCTGGTCGCCAACACCCCTTCAGATACAATCATGGATGCCACAAACCTCCTCATCTCAAGAGGAGGGCCACTAGGCCAAGGGTTTGAGGTAAACTGATGTCCTCTCTATTTTCAATGTAAGTTGTCATTTATGTTTCTATTTCTCACCTCAGGTTTAAATCCATTTGACGCACTTAATTGGTCCAAGATTAAGTGTTTTTAGGGCTCAGTGGATGCTTATTACTAGATCTATTGAGGCTCGCTTAGTTTCCATTTATTTGCCTCTGCAGGTTAGGTCAAAGGATCAGTTTTCACTACTTTGAAACATTAATGACCAATACATGATGTATCTTAAGAGAAAAACCTTTGGGGTTCAATTTTTATAGTTAAACGAAGATCCGGTTCGGGAAATGACTATAGGTCACCCTCCCCAACGCGAGGAAAAGGACCCGAGGACCTCTTAGTTGCCTTAGAATCCCAAACCCAATGGCCCAAGACTTCAAGGAGTTCTTTTACATTTTATTTCACTGTTACTTTCGCTTTAAAACCATCAATCCCACTCAAGTTTACAAAAACCCCAAATCCAAAGTGAAATCACCATTTTGAATCAACTGTAAGCCATTTTGCACAAAGAAAACCCATCCCTGAGTTTGACCCTAGAGCCACTATACCACACAAAGAGAGCTAAAGTAAAGCTGAGAGAAGGTATAGGTTATTAATTTTGCTGACTTTATTTCCTAGCCACATGTTTACGTGCGACCGCCTGTACGCCAAGTTAAGTAAGGCGTAGTTTTGGCTTACTCGAGGTGAGACTCCAGACACATAGTGTCGCCAGAGGCCGCAGACCCCAAGAGGGTCAGCGGGCCGTGATGAGTCAAGCACCAAAGTCGCCTTCTGCATATGCGCTTCGATCACTGGGTACTATAGGAGTCTGATATCGAGGACTCTCCCGACTAGAAGCGCCTATGACAAACCACCTAAGGAGGTTAGGCTTGAGTGGAATGACCGCTAAGGAAGGCATTCCAGAGTTAAAGAGGAGGCTAACTCATCCTATTTTGATAGTTCCAGAGAGAGGACAGGAGTACACAGCAATAGATGTTCATGCCGACCGGGATGTGCCTTTGATGCGCTCCGAGAAGCTATGGTTCTCGCGCCTAAGGATCATGAGTAGAATTACCCCACACACGACATGGAGTTAGCATCCATACTCTTCGCCTTGAAGATTTGGCGCCACTATTTGTATGGTGAGCGTTTGAGATGTATTCAGACCACAAAAGTCTAAAGTATTTTTTCAAACAGCTGGACCTTAATATGAGGCAACACAAGTGGATGGAGTTCCAGAGGGATTGAGGATTTCACTTTGCATACCATCCCGTAAGGCAATGTAATGGCCGATGCACTCGCCTGGTCATGGGGAGTATCAAGGTGATAGCTTCCCCGAGTGGCGATGTCGAGACCGAGGGATAGTTTGGTCTACGCATGCTGAGCAAGCTCAGTCGTTGGGAGTATGGTAGCTACACCGTCTCTATTGATTAGAGTGATTGAGTCCCAAGGGCAGGACGTAGAGTTGATGTCCACCAGTGATTGTGGTACGGGCCAGTACTAAAAGCCGAGGGTCGGACCCATCCACACATATGGTAGTCTTCGGTATAGAGGAGGGGTAGTGTTCCCTAGTTGACCAATTTGAGAGAGGAGATCCTCAAGGAGTTTCACTGCTCTCGATTTACAGTACATCCAGGTGGCATAAAGATGTACCGTGATCTCCGTCGCCAGTACTATTAGAGCAGAATGAAGAGAAACGTAGGGGACCTTGTTCAACGATGTCTCAATGGTCGCCAATTTAAGGCCGAGTACTAGAAGTCGTGAGGGCTACCCAAGGATTGAAGGTGGCTGGAGTGGGCGGGGAGCACGCTTCACGATGGATTTTGTGACCCATCGCCGTAGGATGACGGGTATGGGTGATAAGGACCTGGCTTCACTTAAGCTCAAGATATTTTCTCTAGCCGCTTTGATTACCTTCACTGAGGAATTCTTTCTTATTGTACATCGAGGATCGTCCGCTCACATGGAGTTCCAAGATCCGTAGTGTTGATAAAGACCGCAGGTTTACGACACTTTTCAAGAGCTTCCAAAGGCCATGGGGGACACGCTCGACCATGAGTACAAAATTTCTTCCACCCACGTACGCATAGTCACGTAGAGGACCATACAGTGTTAGGACATGCTACGAGCATGCTGTCTCCGGATCATAAGGGCAGCCGGGAAGAGCACTTGCCCTTAGGGTGGAATCGGGCCTCCAACAATAGTTACTGTGCGAGTATACAGATGTACGCCCTATGAGCATTATAATGTGGGAGGCCAGTTGCATCACCCCATTTGTCGGACTGAGGTGGGGAGAGAGCTCCATCACCGGTCCAGACTGACAGAGACACCTCGTAGAGGGTGAGCTTCGCTACAACAACGTGCCTTCTCACTGGCCAAACACATAAGAGCTATGTTGATCGACGCCAACCCCTAGAGTTTCCGAGGTTGGAAATCACGCCTCAAGGTGATGCCTAAGAAAGGAGTGGTCGCAGTTTGCGGTGAGTTTATCGCCAAGGTTTACTGGCCCTTGAGATACTCGAGAGGACGGGCACTCAGAACAGACGGCCAGCTTCTTTACCGCCCAAAGATGTCGTGTGTCCATAAGGTATCCCACATCTCCATGTTCAAGATACACTCTTTAGATCCAAATTTCTCAATATAGCTGACGAGAGATTGAGATTTACACCACAACCTTTCTCGAGAAGGGACTAGTGTGCATCGTGGATTTGCGACGCAAGACCGTGAGGCTAGTGAAGGTGGTATGGCAGCACCGTGGAGTGGAGGAGGCAACATGGGAGCACGAGGACACGATGCGGGCCACCAATCCCTTCTTGCTTAGGGATGAAGGTACGCAGTTTAGTCGTTTAATAGTTAAATGACTAGTTTACATGCATGATATTGTGCACGTTGCATATGCATGCGATTTGGTGTGATTGTGTGGAATTTCTGACCTATATTCTTTCAAGGAGAATGTAAAACCCTATAGGTACCCACTTTCGAAAAGGGTAAATGGTAATTTCAGGGTCAAAATTCAGAATTTTCTAGATCTCTGATGATGAAATGAACTTCACCGTTGAATCGTCTCATGAAATCTAGCTAATACATCGAATTTCATCGAATTCAGATTGTCGAATTACACGCTTTTCAAGGCACTAGAATGGTAGGACACTTGGCACATTGTGAATGACTCCAAGAGGCACTACACGTCATATGGCGAGTGGATTCAAACACGAAGCAAAGGTAAATATGAGACACATGGCATCATGCCATTGGAAGGAAATCCATGTTAGTGGATGAGAGGATATAGTGTAAGCCTACGAAATAACGAGAACTCGACAGCAAGAATGAGAGGACAAGTCCTCTTGCTAAAGTTCTCCTAACCAGTTTTTGGAGAAGGAAAAAGAGAAAGAGAAAAATAAGAAGAGGTTTAGAGAGAGAGTGTCTACCTTCTCTCTAGAATTTCTGGTGATCCGTCTATCGAATCCCGGCGAGGCAAGAAGCAAAGTTGGTCCCCATTGCAAGAGCTACGAGTAGGCACCGGTTTTGTGGAGTTTCGACAAATCCGGGAGGTAGGGGTTTTCTCCTACTTGATTTATTATTTGGCTAAGAGTCATTCTAATGGTTGTGATGTTCCTGAGGTCTGATATAAGTTTTCTACCCAAAGATTTGACCGAGTGAAAAAATCCCTATAGTGTTTTTAGACAAATTCAAACATCCGTAGACTCGTATGTAAGGTTGTGCTTTTATACTGAAGCATGATGTCAGCAGGTTGCTCATAAGTGATGTTTTCGCGCTTCCAAGATGGATCGCATGATCAGATATTAGCCCATGTATTAATTTTACACAATATGATGAATAAATATTATGATTGTGTATAAATCGTTAGTATATGCATGCACAGGATCTATTAACATGAATTATTGTGAAAATGGTATAATGTGTTTCCATATGAATTGGGCAACGTAGAACAATAGGCAAGGAAAAGTATGATATGGTTAAAAGGAAAATGGTCATAAAAGGAATTTCAGCGAAAATTTTCTAATAATTGTTTCGAGAGTTCAATAGTTCATCTCGGCGAGGACCCATGATCGTTAATGGAAAGTTATCCAACAATTCACTCTCGAGGGTTGTCCAATAGAATTTTATCTGAATTGATATTATATTTTCAAGAACAAAACTCTTGTTTTGAAAATGTTTTCACACTTGGCTTAGGCATGCCAGGGAGCCGCTGGAGGGCTCGAGAAGTGGGAAAGGGTGAGTCACATTCTCATCCATAACATGTAGACATTCGAGTAGGAATCATGAATTAACTTGAATGCGTGGTTGCTATCAGATGAGCACTTAGCGGTGGGGAGTAACCTGGCGTAGGAAAATTCAACTATCAGTATTGTCGCCTGTCGAGGGAAATTATTTCCAGTAATCACACACCTGTGGATGGGACGACGGAGGTCCTAGAGACGAAGAAATGGCCATATATGGCCTTATTATGTATATTTGTAAAAATCTGGGCCGAAGATCTAGTTTTGTATAAATTGTAAATTAACTCCTTTTGTATAAAATATACATTTTGGTGAGTATGGATGTATGGGCCCGGACGTATTATTTAACACGTATGGGTCTCCATGATATGAGACACACAAAGCTCGCAGTTGACAGGTCAATCTGACATCCCGTGCTCCTGGGGCGCCACAACATTAGTTTCAACAAAACTATTTAAGAAGATCAAGCTCCTCAAAATTATCAAGAAATTCAAAGGATGATCGGGTGCACTTGATATGTTTTTCCATGGAGCATCAAACTTTGCTCCATAGGTTTTCCATCTTGTTGAAAGCGATTCTATCCGAAAGAAGCTTTGGTAGGAAGTAATGAAATGATACTAAAAAGGATCTCATCCTAATTCGCATTATATACTACTTTAGCCGGTCAGACCCAAAGGTTCCTAGTAGTGAGAGTTTAATTGAGCCATTACAGAATGAGTTTCTTTATTTTCATGGGATACTAGTTCTCCATTTGAGAAAATTTAGGTACTATAAGTGAAAGAAGGGCTGGCATGAACTCCTTATCTATTAATTTTAGGAATTGAATAGAATGAATCACATGCTTTGTTGATGAAGTCAATTAAGGCAGTGTTTGGTATGTGGGAATGAGGATTGGAAATGAATATTTTGTTTTCATTCCTACATTCTATGGATTTTATAAATTTGAATTCTCATTTTGTAGAAAATTTTGAAATTAGGACTATAATTATTCTTCCCTTTCTCAAAATAAATTTGACATTACCTTAGATATAAAAAAAGTAGAATGTCTTTCAAGATCTCCTTAAATACCAAGCTTTATATGAATGACCTTAGAAATCCCCCTAATTGGTGTAACAATTATAAATTTGTGTGGTAAAAAAATTCTTAAATTTGTTGACATAAGATGAAAGTGAAAATGTTTGATTTTGTCTAGAAGGTTGTGATTCCTGCAGGCATTCTTATGAATTCAATATTATTCCCAATTTCATTCTATTTTAAAGAATAGGTAGAAAATTTTAAAATTTTCATAAAATTAGTTCAAATCTTTCAACTTTTTCTATTTAAAAATATAATTTAGAATTTTTGCAATATAGCTAATTCTTTGAAAGTATCAAGGAAAAGAAAAAAAATACAAAACACAATTTTTCTCATATTTTTATTTTACTTTGACTATTTTAAATTCATTTTTCCTTAAAAAAACTCATTACTATCTAATCATTTTTATGATTGTAATTACATATTATAACAAACTAATATATTTATGTGAAAGTACTTGATTCCATCAATTGACAATTTTTGAACATCTTCAAGCACAAATCTTCATTTTCATCTCTGAATTAGCATCTTTTCCATATTACGAGATGATGAGGTCCACTTTTTTCATTTCTAACTCGAACCAACAATCTCTAAATACATCTTCAAATCACTATTTATTTTTCAAATCTTTATTTTTTTTAAATTAGAATATTTTTAAAATATGATATATGAATACTTTTATTTTTATTTAAATATAAATTTAAAATTATATTAAATAAATATGTACCTTATTTAAATAAAGTTGTAGTTAATGTATTATTATTTTAAGTAAATGATACACAAAACATATCATATGATGTAATCTTGATGTTCTTTTTTTTTCAATTTGGAGCTATATTTTTATTTCTAGCTAAGAAATTTTTGAATTGGTTAATTAAAATCTTAATGCTTTATTATTTACAATATATTATATCATATATCAAAAATAGTTTAAATAAAAAATGTATTTATTTTAAGAAATAAAAAAAAATTATTACTCCAAAATTAATATGTTAGAATCATTTTATTACATCATAAAACGATTATCGGAGACTGTCCATGACTTATGAATAAAGCTGTTTCGGAGACTGTCCATAGCTTTAAAATAAAGCTGTTATTGGAGATTGTCCATGATAGGCCGAAAGCGTGGTGTGTATAAATGTACGCCTATGTGCGCAAGTGCACGCGTCGTATCAAGTAATATAGTGTACCTAAGTACGGATATTGATCTACGGGGAGAAGTGTACGAGTAATCGACTTTAATAAGCTTTAAATATTATCTGGACCTAAAATCGTAATGAATTCCAATTAAAAACTAATCCTATATTATTTTCTAAATCAATTAATTATGAAAACTAGGGTTTTGCCTTCAATTGCCACACTCGATGAATTTTAACCAAGAGAAATTGTTTATTTAATATTTCATATGATTTACGCTAGCGGGTTGATCATGCCTACAAGATATTTTATCTCAAGATATATCTCGCCATTCCTCGCTGGGTGTATTGCATCTTGCCTCGCCGACCCGAAACGCCTTAAATGTATAAACCCTAATGCCACACTTGGAACCCTGATATCTCTATTCCTCGATTGACCAATTGTTGCTTTATTCGTCCTTAGAGTCATCATCTCTCGATCTCGTGACTAGCAATGGCATGCCAAAGTTGGCCAACCCTAACATGTAATTATCGCGTAAATAAAGCAAGTCGATAAAAATCATACTTATATTAAATAAAAATGAAAATTAAACTAATCCATACAAATGCAGTTAGGTTTTGACAAAACCCTAGAACGAAACCTAGAACATCTCTATGTGGAAGAAAACCATCAAAAGAAAGAGAGAAAAAGAGAGAGGATGAAAATAAACGATTTGGAGTGAAAGCCCCATCTCCTCTTCTTCAATCTTCTTCTTCTTCAAGCTTTTCCCCTTCAAGATGTGTGTGCCCTGGGTGTTTCCACCCAAGAGAGGGCTTCTCCTCTTCAAAAGCTCCAAAACTGGCCACCAACTCTCTTCTCGAACCTACTTCGGGCTGAGCTTTAAAACCCTTCATTATGGGGCTCAAAATGGCTAACAATCCACTCCAAAACCGCACCAACGTCGCGACATCGGGATGTTATTGCACGCCGACGTTGGTTCTCAACGTCGCGAAGTTGCTGCAGCTCTCGTTACTAAACTGTAGCCATAACTTCTTTGTCATACGAACTCCGATTTGGGTGTTCTTGGTAATCAAGCAGCATCTAGCCTAGAATCCATCCATATATGACTTGATGCAATATGAGCTCATATAATTTCTAAAACTTCAAAATACAGTAGCCCCCTTGATGAAGGTCCTGCAATGTTTGCTGATTTTCTTCAAGTTTAACTGCATAACTTCTTTGTTCGAACTCCAATTTGGTGTTCTTGGTATCCCTGGAAAGATCTTGGCTGTGAATCCATCCATATATGTCTTGATGCAATAGAGCTCATATGGTGTCTGAAAATGTCAAAATTCAGTAGCCTCTCCTGCCGCTTCTAAAGAAGCCTGCACCACTTTGCACAATTCCACCAAATGGATGACCCGATCATAAGTGTGAACTTTTAGAGCATTAGGAACTTATTTAACATAAAAACACTATAAAAACTAACTAAATCATAGGGATAAAATAAGTATTTAAGATACTCATCACACCGCCAAACTTAAATTTACTTCACCAAGCAAGAGACTCCGACTCAAAAAACAAAACAAAATTGAAAATGGCATAAATCGAAAATAATGAGATGAGTATGATAACATGATTCCAAATGGAAGAATCACTAAGTGAACACACAATATAGCAATATTAGCCTTTTCAAACTAAAATTTAGATCCTTAAACTTTAAACTTCTAAGAAACATGGCAAAGCAAATCAACCCTCAAGTCCATAGCACCTTCCCAAGGAAACTAAGTATGTGATAGCATGATCTTCAAGGTGAGCAGCGCTGGGTCCTAGCACCCCAAACTTAAGCTCAACTCACCTATATTTGGAAGAAGCTAACTAAGAAAGGAGCAAGAACGCACCCTTTTATCTCATACCAAAATACCTAAAAAAATTTCCTAAATACCTAAAAATGAAGGAGAACTAGTGCCAAGAAGTTTTTTACAGAGTGTTCTTAGCGTGGATCCATTTGTGACTTCACCCGCCTGGTTAAGGGCACCATACACCTCTTCAAACTTCACCTCGAACACTCAACCAAACTCAAAGGCCCTAGGTTGTGGGAATGATCCATTGTCCCCATGTAGCTGGCAAAGGAAGTCAATGACTACACTGTTTAGGCACAGTTTCAGCGCCCTTCTGATCGTGCCCTGATTCCGATTGGATGATCCACTTATTCTAATCCCACAAGCCTTTTTTTACTTTTTTCTTTTTTTCTTCTCTTTCAATTTTTCTATTGTTTTGTATTTTTTTTTTTTTTTAAGTCAGCTCGATGGCAATCCTCTTGCTTAGGTGTCCCATCACTTAGGTGGCTAAAATCCCCAAGGTTAGTTGAATTCAAGGCAAGGGTCCAGACCAAGGTATATGCAAGGAGACCAAGTGTGTGTGTGGGATAGATTCCTTGAGAAATAGCTTCTTGTAGCACAATGGAGATGACTCAAGCCAAGTCACTCCATACCAAGCAAGCACACAATCTGCATCATTTAAAACCTAAGGGTCATATTCCTCTTTACACTTGGCATTTTTTGAATAGTCGGTGTCTCAAATGACCTTTACTAGCCAAATACATCAAACTCACTCATAGAAGGGAGACATAAAATAAATAAAATGAATGAAAAGCACATAATCTAACAACCAAATAACTAACTAAAATGATAAGGAGATATAAAAGTCGGATTTTGGAATTTTTTTTTCAGAATGAATTGTTGAATTCAATTCCCAAACTTGAAATGAACATTGTCCTCAATGTGAAACAAAAGCAAGAATCGGAGCACGAGTATCTCCCTAAGGTTGATCAAGTCTTTGGAAGTTGTCTAATGAATATGTCTCTCTTGGAGGCAAAGAGGTGTTAAGAGGGGTTAGACCCAAGTCCAATCACAGATGTTTAATGTATATTTCCTCTTGTCTTCAAGCCACCCGTAATTATTGGAACTTTGCTTAACCTTTTAGCTTCCAAACAAGATTTGAATCCTCAAAACCTGAAATTAAAAGCTAAAACATAGAAAACAAAATCAAGCACGAAAAATTTATTAAAAAAAGCTCAAACTAACTACGCAAATAGAAAAAAAGAAAAGAAAACATTTAAGCTCGGGTCGCTCCCATGAGCTGCTCGCTTTTTTTCGAGTCCGTACGACTCTACCAACTACGGATGGGTTGGTGCTTCTTGCCTCCATCATTATCTAAGAGAGATAGTTGTGCTCAATCACAACTTGAGCACATAAGATTCCACAATCTTATTATTTTTTGATTTTCTATTTTTAATTTTTTGTTTACAATGGTTCCTCTCAATTCATTGTTGAAGTGAATGATGTACTCATCCACTGAATTTTGGATCGTTTTCTCATTTTTCAATTCCTTCGCTTATCTCACCCCATAAAGTCATCTTCTAAAGTCTCTACAACCTCCTTTTACCTTTTCATATGATTCCTGAGAAGTCACTCTTTTTCCTCCTTTTCAACTAAGTCTTCAAATTTTTCCGCATCATCATCCTCCACCTTTGAAGCTTCTCAAGTTCTTCATTACCCTTGAAGTGATTTCTTCATTATAGTCTAATCTTTTCTTCAGATTCACCCTAAAGAGTAGATGGCGACTCTCATGTTGTCCTTCAAAGGACATCAGAGCTATTATTCTCTGTTCATTCATATATTTTTTCCACTAGTTCTTCTATACTCATACTCTCCTCATCTTTAGGTTGTTCTTTCTAATGTGTTGAGTACCGTAAGTGGCTGGCTGAGCCATCTTCTTCTTTCAAGCTATCGAATGGTGCATGCTGAATTTGAACATTAAAGACTTGTCAATTTCCATGAATTGAACTTGAGATGTCATTATTCAAAGATGAACTCTTTTCATTTCAATTAATGTTGCCTAACTTTGTCATTCTCTCATGGGAGGTTGACTTATCTCATTTGGATTAAAAATCGAGGCAAACCAACTTGAGAAAGAGTCCATTTCATCCATTGATCTTGAAAATTCGTGCTCGTGCCATGGTAAATGTAGCTTCAGTTCTTTCTTAATTCATCCATAGCTTTCTAGGCTTCATCTTGGACTTGTGAGATTGGAAGAGTGTTATAGCTTGTATTCCATGAGGTGTTTGGGTGTGGCTCCATCCAAATTATGATTGCTCAAGCATGGGGGTACCCATATCGAGCATAATCCATCGATGCATACGGGTCACACACTTGACTTCGCAATTGTTGTCACTCTTCTTTGATGCTCACCATCCAATTGCCGTATTCTTAGTTGCCGCTTCAAGGTGAGCCAATGCATTTGTCAACTCCTCGACAGATTGATCCATTGTGATTGAAACTTGTGCTTTGCTCTAAGTAGTATGTTTACTGCTCTTCTAGCCGGGATCAAAAGGAGAACCAGTTCTTGACCCTATCTTCGTATGCATGCAGATAACCTCCCGAAACCACAAAACAAAATAGTAGAGACCAAGTAACAAGCAATTCCGATGTAAAATGGGTAAAATAAAAAAATTGATCCAGCAATATCTAGTTTGTTGTCATTAATATCAATACAAAACTTCACTGCAAGAACTGCCATCAAAACTGATATGCCTAAAGCGTGGTGGCATCGGGCGCCTATGTGCTACAGTGCACGCGTCAGATCAAGTAATATAGCAATCAAGTACAGATATCGATCTACGGGAGAAGTGTGCTATGACCTGACTTACGCGCAAATATTATCCGACCTAAAATCGTGAATGAATTCCAATTAAAAACTAATCCTATATTATTTTCTAAATCAATTAATTATGAAAACTAGGGTTTTTCCTTCAATTGCCACACTTGATGAATTTTAACCAAGAGAAATTGTTTATTTAATATTTCATATGATTTACGCTAGCGGGTTGATCATGCCTACAAGATATTCTCTCTCGAGATATATCCGCCATCTCGCTGGGGCTGGGTGTACTGATCTCCGCTCGCCCTCGACCCGAAATGCTTAAATGTATAAACCTAATGCCACACTTGGAACCCGGCACTTCTATCCTCGACGACCAATTGTTGCTTTATTCATGTCCTTAGAGTCATCACCGATCTCGCACTCCTAAAGAATGGCATGCCAAAGTCGTCAAACCCCAACATGTAATTATCATAAATAAAGCAAGTCGATAAAAATCATACTTATATTAAATAAAATGGAACAACTAATCCATATTAAATGCAGCTTAGGTTTTGACAAACCCTAGAACGAAACCTAGAACATCTCTATGTGGAAGAAAACCATCAAAAGAAAGAGAGTAAAAAGAGAGAGGATGAAAATAAACGATCTGGGAGTGAAAGCCCCATCTCCTCTTCTTCAATCTTCTTCAAGCTTTTCCCTTCAAGATGTGTGCCCTAGGTGTTTCCACCCTAAGAGAGGGCTTCTCCTTCAAAAGCCCAGCACCTGGCCACTAATCCCCTCTTCTCATCCCTACGCCATTGAGCTTTAAACTCCTTCATTACGTGGCTCAAATGAGCTAACAATCCACCCAAACCAACCCCAATCGTCGCGACCGCCGGGATGCTTTGTTTCGCAACGCCGCTGACAAGTTGGTTTCAACGCCGCGACGTTGTCGCAGTCCCCGTTTTTGCTCAAATCAGAAAGCCATAAATTTGTCATAAGAACTCCGATTTGGGTGTTCTTGGTACCATTGGAAAGCTCTTGAAGTGTAGAATCCATCCATATATTACTTGGTTTAATATGAGCTCATATATTTTCTGAAAACGTCAAAATACAGTAGCCTCTCCTGATGAAGGTGCTGCAATGTTTGTCATTTTCAAGTTTTGAACTTCTGCATAACTTCTTCGTTCGAACTCCAATTCTCGTGTTCTTTCTATCTCCTCGAAAGACCTCGAAGTGTAGAATCCATCCATATACATGGATTGATGCACAGAGCTCATATGTTGTCCAAACGCCAAACTCGCAGGCCTCTTCTCACGCTTTCTATAGCAAGCCCACCAATTTTGCACAATTCCACCAAATGATGACCCGATCAAAAGTGTGAACTTTGCAGCATTAGTGGCACTTATTTAACATAAAACACTATAAAAACTAACTAAATCATGTGGATAAAATAAGTATTTAAGATACTCATCAGTCCAAGATCGGAGATTGTCTAGGATCGAAGACTATCCATAGCTTTAAAATAAAGCTATTATCTGAGATCGTCTGGCCTGAGATTGTCCGGATCGTAGATTGTCCAAGATCTCGAGATTGTCCAGTGGCTCCAGACCGGCCCACGGTCAAGGATTGTCCAAGCGCTTTGATCAGTTTGCTATCTGAGGCTGTCCAAAGGATTTGATTTATAAAACAAAAAGCCTTGTTTTCAGATAAAAGGTCATTGCGAAACACCAATGACCATTTTTCGTGATTTGGCATGGCGTATGTGTGAGGAGCTCACGAGACTCGGGATGTGGGATAAAAGAGCACATGAAACCCGTGAGAAAATCCTAATTTTATTAAAAAAGGAAAAAGGGTAATTTCGGTCAAAATCCAGAATTTTTCTAGATCTCGGATGACGAAACGAACTTCACCATTGGAATTGTCTCGCGAAATCTAACTACCACGTCAAATTTCGTCGAATTCCGAGACAGTCGGAATTTCACGTTTTTCAAGGCACCGAGAGCGGTACGGGACAAATGGCACATTTTGAGTGGCTCAAGAAGTGCCACGTGTCATGTGCAGAATGAGTTAAATATGAGCCAAGTGGGGCTCACATGAGACACTTGGCATCATGCCATTGGAGGGAAATCCATGGTAGATGGATAAAAGGATAAGGTAATCCAAATGAGCCAATAATAGGCTAACATGTGGCAAGAGGGGGTACTCTCCCATTTGACCATCATCTTCTCCTAACCGATTTGGAGAGAAGGGAAGGAGAGAGAAAAAGAAGGAGAAAGAAAGAGAGGATTTTTAGAGTGAGAAGCTCTCACTTCTCTCTAAATTCCAGTGATTTGACAGTCAAACTCTAGCAAGACATAAGGCAATGCTGATCCCTTAATCGCAAGAGCGCTACGCATGGGTATCGGAAGTGTGGAGTTTGACAAACTCCAGAGGTAGGTCTTCCTACTTGCCATTCTTTGGTTTAAAGAGGCATGATAATGGTTTAAGGTGTTGTGAGGTTTAAATGGCCACGATTCGGTTCCAAAGAAGGAGCGACAAGCTTGATTTAGGGGTTGTCTATGGACAGTCCACATACTGTCTTCGGACTGTTAAGAACAGTCTGAATTTGCTTGTTGGACCGAAATTTTCCATGTGTATTTGCTTTAGTTGGATGGCATGGATTGTGTGGAAAATGGTATGTTAATGCATGCTAAATTGATGTGCTAACATGATTGGTTGAATTATATGAAATATAATTGTGTATGAATCATTACAATTTATTATGAATTGGCATCATTACACCATGTGCACCCGTGACATCGTGTCGAGCCGCCATGGGTGCACCTGCACTGCTTGTTCATCGCCTTGGTGAATATGGGGTGAGTTGTATCTTGGACGATGTCCAATAAATGTCACACGGTTTAAAACACATGAGAAATAAAATTAATGTGTGACGGCGCAAGAGAGGGGTCAGAATCCTTAGGTGAAAAGTTTGGGAATTGGGTGTAGACCCGTGGAGATATCCGAAATTTCAAGAGATGGTGTAAGAGACCCGCTGAGATGTCTGAAAAGTTCTCTTGCCCAAAGAAACATACACCATGGTTATCATTAAACCTAGAATTGAGTGATAGGAGTCGGACTGACTTAGATTAGTTCCCCATCAAGGAAGTTGCATCAAGTGCTGGTGAGCCGACAAGGGCTCCTGGGTGATATGGGTACTACTGGTATTTGATTTGTGCCACAGAGGGTGATCCGTAATCAACAATATTTGTTTCTATATTCTCCTCACCGCCAGAACCGTTTACCGCAGATAGCGGTCTAGGGTCGAACACGGATGGGTTTTCATCCCACGAATGATTCGCATTAATGTTTGAAAATGGTGACTTTTATTCGATTTTCTGGACGGTTAAAAAAATAATTGGTTGTTTACCTGGTAACTAAATAGCTTAAACTAAAAGTGTGAAATGGTAACCTTGAAGGCTCGGGTCACTGGGCCTTGATAACATGGGGCTATTGAAGTGTCCCCAAGTTATTTCCTCGTATTAGCAAATGACATATAGTCAAAGCCAAACCTGATCATTGTTTAGCTTATAAAACCTAACCCTAAACCACTCCTATTTGAGTCAACCCAAGTACTAAACATTCAAAGTCCTATCTGGGCTTAAAAACCCTAGCATTTAACCTCATTTCATGGCTCAGAATGACATCTAGAAGAATGTCGCGGCATCACCATTAAGAATGCACTCGAACCCTAAAGCATGGCAAGTATCGAACAAAAGAAAGGTATTAAATAACATTAAACTCCTAGTTTGAAAGTATGGAACCATAAATGCAAGAATCGGTGAACATTTAAAGTATGAGGACAACCCCGCAGCAGCCCCAAACCAAGTCAGCAACCCTCCTCTTCATATTATAGGCTTAGCTAAGCATCCTCGAGCCTGCTATCCAAGGGGTGTGTTTAAGTGCACTTAGAAAATGAGAGAGAAAGAGGAGAGAGAAAAGAGAAAAGTAAACCTAAAATGAAAAGCTGCAGGAAACTGTATTAATGAAAAAGTTACTTAGGGTTACAAAGTTGTAGGGGCTTTATATAGTCAACCCTAAAGTGTGAAAATACAAAAATGCCTCAAATATGAAAATACATAAGGGACAAAATGGTAATTTATCAAAACGTGGTTGTTTGGAATCAAAAATACCAAAAACACAAAGGAGCAATTTTCAAGATAAAGAATTTCAAGCAATTTAGCTTAAATCTACGAGATAGCAAAATTGAGAATTTTTCGGCTAGGAACAAGAATTTTCGCTAGCTAGCGAAATCGCTAGCCTAGTGAGACTGCTAGACTGCGAAATTTTCGCTATGATTGCGAAATTTTCGCATCCTCGAAATTTTCGCAATCATAGCGAAAATTCCTGGCTTGCTCCTTCTTCATGTTTTGCTACTGCATCACTTTTTATTCATCACTTTGCCTTCAATCTTTCAACCCATCTTGACATTTCATCGCCTCAACTTGGTGAAATTACTCGAGGATTCTCGCATTCAAAGACCAATACTAGCTGCTTGACTGAAGTTCCCCAAGACCCGCAACCATCCAAAACAATCTCGAAACAAATTGGGACGACTAAATGGACATACACATGACAATCGTTTAATTCATATGATTAAGGCGCAAAAGCACTAAACTCATTCCCGACAGGGCTCAAAATAGCACTTTTAGGCACTAACTGCATTTCCAAGTGATTAAATTGTCACACTTGGCATAGGCATGTGAGGAGTCAGGAGCCGTTTCAGATATGGGCATGAAACATTCTGCGTATACGAAAATCATTCCATGTAAATTGTAAATTGTAATGAATGGGTGTGGGTTGGTTGTGGTGCATTGCATGTGCATTTTAGCTGGGAGAAGCCCTTGTAGGAGAATTCAATCCATCGAGCATTACTCACTCTCGTCAGGATCCCTTTCAGTGTATGATAGTGCGTATAGATTTTGACTTGTGAGGCCGAGATTATGAAGCTAATGGGATTTGTGGCCTTGATTCATGTTTGTGTATATATTAGAACAAACTAGTTTTAATATATGTCGGTCTTAAGAGTGTAATTAACTGGAAACTATTGTAATATAAAAGGTCATATTTTGCAAAGTATTGATGTACGGGCTCCCACGTGGTCATTTTACTCATGCATGTGTCTCCATGATATGAGATTAATACAAGCTTCACGCTGACTTAGTCAACCAGACCCTCAGCCGGGGCGTCACACACATTCTCATCCATGACATGTAGACATTTGAGTAGGACCGCATGTTTTTACCTGAATATGTGATGTGTCATCAGATGTGCACTTGGGGATGGGGAGTACCGACACGCCCAAAAGGCAATTTCAACCCTATATTAGATAGGTTTCTGAAAGTGCTACGCATTAATCATGTCATTTATACCAATTGAAGTGTTCAAGTCTTCTTAGTAGCACTTATACATTTAGAGTATATTTTTGGTCGTTATGCTTCCAAGACTCCTTGTGAAGTTCAATATCGGATGTGTATGATGAATCATGAAGCTCAACTCATATCAATGCATCAACCAAATTTAAGAATCAATGAAAACCGAAGGCAAAGTGACGTAAAATCGATGCAAGAGAATATCGTGGAGGCAAAGCAAAGTTGGAAGACTGCAAGAAATCCCGTGAATTTTCGCTAAGTCGCGAAAATTCTCGCAGGTTTACTTAAAATTTCGCAAATTCGGGCCGAAATTGTATATTTTCGCTGGGACACCAGTGGTTTTACACGACGTTCCTAGCGAAATTTCATGATTTCGCTTACTCACGAAATTTATTGTTTAAATTTCGCTTAGCTAGCGGTTGCCAAGCCTTAGCGAATTTTCTATTTCTATACACCGGGTGATTTCGCCACTAGTAAAATCTTCGCCTCCTAAATAAATTTAATGGCCATGTTTTTGTAATTAATGCCAACCGACTTCAAATTTGGTGTATTACTTTGCCCTTAACTTAGCCAAATTGTTAGGTTTTTTGGTATTTTCATGTATTGAGGTGGCCTATATAAACCCCTCTCTTTTTGTAATCAATATAGAATTTTGGGGAAGCAACAATTTGGGGGAGAGAAGAATTTGTAAGTTTTCATTTTTGTAAATAAAGTCTCGTATTTTATTTAGGTTTTATTTTCCTTCTCTCCTCCTCTTTCCCTTACTTTCTAGGGCTTCTTCCAAACACCCTCGAGGATGACAATTAAGAGGATGCTTTTGGCTGCCTCCTTTCTTTGGAAGAGGAAGGAAGCTAGTTTGGTGAGTAGGGCATATGCATGTTGTCCTTCTCTTGTACTCGAAAGTCACAAGCATCAGATTTATGGCCCTCATCTTCTCAAATTAGGTCGAATAGCATTGAATGTTGTTGATTTGGCCAATACTCTCCATGTTTTAGATACAAAGGCATACTTATCGCTAGATGTACCGTGGTTCATTAGACGGTCTTTACGAGCCTCGAGATGATATTTAATGCTGTGGTTTCAAACTCGAAAGGCTGTCCATAGCCGCATGCTACCCTGCGGTTGACTCAAATAGGAGTTGTTTTTTTTGGGTGAGGTTAGCTAGTTAAACATAGATCCCAGCTATGGCTCGACTATAGGTTGCTTGTCATAACGCGAGGATAAACCCGGTGACACTTGTTTGCCCTAAGTTACCAAGTTAGTGACCTAAATCTTCAAAGTTAACTTTTCTCACTTCATTTTCGCCTTACGCTTATTCAAGCCAAACTACTTCCAATCGCTTTTTGAAGCAAATCCAAAAAGTCCAAAGAAAGCCTTACCTTTTACACTCATGCAGACATTCTAGGATGAAAACCCATCCCTGTTCTAATTCTAGACCACTATACAGTAGGGTCACCACGGCGTAGTAGGAATCAGTGTATATAAATTTTGTTGATTTTAGTCACCATCGTGGCACGGTAATCATAGCCCTTGTAGGAATATTTCTCTACTGGGCATTGTTCACCCCGTCGTGGGACCTCCTTTTCAGGTACAGGGAGTTTATAGGTAGACGACGCTCCGACAAGGCCTTGATTGTGAAGAAGGGCGACAACATGCCTTGACAATACTTTTGTAAAAAGTATTTTATGTAAAAAGAATTGTACTAAATTCTTCTTTTCGACTATTATATATAATGAGTAAGTAATTATGTAATTGGTCGTGATCTGACTCTACGGATCTGTAATTGCTTTTTATTTTCATAATTTTGATTTAAATGTGAATGAATGGGTTCCGGTAAAGAGATGTATATATTAGGGATATGGACAGATGGACCCTATGGGGTCAATACTACTTCTATTGAGACCCTGGATGGCTTATGATTATTCTGTGATACTTCTGTTGAGACCTTGGATGGGTTATGATTATTCAGTGATACAGGTTGTATGTTGGGTAAAGCTCCCTGAACAAAGGAGACTTTGCCCGATTTTTTGTGAAAATATGGATCCCGATAAATGGGACACAATTGTGGTGATCGTCACCCGAATCCACTGTGAATTCCACTGTCACTGGGTTGTCAACCCGACCCCGAATTCAAGGTGTCAAGCGCTGGTCAGGACGGCCGCGGACCAAGTATATGAGAGTTCCTCGACCATCGAGGTCGAGCATGGCATCCTCGGAACCCGAGCAAATCCGCATAATGGAAAACGGGGGTATGCCCAAATTTCCACACCACCCTTCATAATCAAGAAGCGGCTACCTTTAGACGACCATAACTTTCCTATTTGAACTCCGATTTGAGCGTTCTTTGACTCTACGGAAAGCTCGTTAAGTCTAGAATTTAATAAAATGAAGTGCTCAGCCAAAACTTGGGCTGAATAGCAGGCTAGATCACGGATAGTTGAGGAACGGTCCGCTCGATTTTCGTAACTTCGCGAATCGGTCAGATCTTAAAATGCTCGGTTGCGATGGCCTGAGCGGAAATTCATAAGGTTGAATTTTTGTGTGATATTTACAAATGTTGGAATTTCTGTGCTAAGTCTAGATTTTTTCTGAGGCCAAGTATGGCCGAATTTATGGTCGGGAATGGATAATGTGTGTTAGTACTATAAATTGAGTAATATGTTTATGTGTGAAATTATGTGATATATGTGAGATAAAAATTAAAATAATTATATGCATTAAAACATAATTTATCCATAACACTTGACATATAATGTGTGATTTATATGTCGCGATGTGCCACTTAGCGCACATACATGTAAAGATGAAATGACACGCACGACACTTGCATCGCATTTATGCAATGGGCACGTACGACATGGTGGGTGAGTACGGAATGGTTGACCGTGTTCGGGGTTCGAAGGGCAATATCAAGAATGCAAATGATTTTCTCGGAGACCATCCACCCACTTCTGAATCGACCAAAGTAATGATTCCGGGAGATTGTCCACAGCATTTCGAGGTCGACCAGCATCGATCGGAGACTGGCCGGCATCTATATCTCGCGTAGATCGCCCAATAAAAATAAAATATTTGTTTTGGAAAAAGGGTCATGGACGGAACGCCCATGACTGTTTTTCACACTTGACATATGCATTTGTGAGGGAATAAGTGAGGACTCAGGATTGGGTCATGAGTGGTTGTATCTTATTCATGACATGTAAGCATTTAGGTGTGTGATTGTGTAACTGGCATTGCATGTGCACTTAGGTAGAGAGTAGCCCTTGTAGGAGATATTTTTACTGGGCTTTTCTCACCCCATCGTGGGATCACTCTTTCAGGTACACGAGTGGACGACGCTCCTTCGAGACCGTGAGTATGAAGAGGGCCGGGTTGTGGCCTTGAACACTATGTTTGTAAAATATATTGGGACAATCTATTTTGATATATTTTGGCTCAGAAAGAGTCAGATATCAAAATCTTCAGATAATAATATGGGAACTTGTATATTTGCAAGAAAAATATAAAGAAATGAGTCCCTGTGAATGGGATTGACCAGCGTGGAAATCAAATCATCCGATGCCTAATGATTACTTCGTGGGTTAACAAAGAGCCAACCCGACCGGTTAAAATGCTACAAATTATTATGAATCCTCTAAAGATGGAGCCTTTCGCTCTTCAAGTATTACCTAATCAACATATATAAAAAAAAAAATTATATATGTAAATAGTTTATACATTAAAAGAAAAGAGAAACCCCAAAATATATTCTTAATGGTGCGTAGGGACTTTATCGTGTTGGAAACTCCTAACTTATAAATTACTTTATTGACTCATCAAAGTCAAGCTCAAAGAAACACTATATTTAATGGGCATAGGATAACATCATTCAATCAAGAAGTCAAGCTCAAAGGGACATTATATTTAATGGGCATAGGATAACATCATTTCAATGAAGAAGTCAAGCTCAAAGGAACACTAATATTTAATGGGCATAGAATAACATCATTTCAATCAAGAAGTCAAGTTCAAAGGGACACTCATATTTAATGGGCATAAATAACATCATTTCAATCAAGAAATCAAGCTCAAAGGGCTAGTATATTTAATGGGCATAGGATAACATCATTTCAATCAAACACACACACAAGATATATTAGATGCAAATGGATATGGTACAGAATTTTTTGGAGGAAATGTAAAGTAAATAAGTGTAAAGTAATCAATTAATATATATGAATTGAAAGAAGCAATGTGAGTTCAAACATTGGGTTAATTTTAGAAGTTTACATTTATTATGTGCAAATCAATTAGAAGAGTAGGATATTGGAATAAAAAAGAATTCAAGATAATAACTTTGAGTTTATAGGCATTTTTATCTTTAAAAATAACAAAATCTTTGTTACCTTTTCATTTGGTAGGTATTTATAAACATCCATTTGTGAAATTTAGGACTTGTTGACTACAATGAAATAAATATGAAAGGAATTTTGTGCATTTACTTTGGAAGGAATCATCTAAAAAAGAGACACATATCAACAAAAAACAAGTAAATTAGTTACACTTTTCCATTCAAATAAGGATTTCACCCAAATAACTTGTTTATTATTATTATTTTGCTATACTTTTAATCACAATTAGATTGAAACATATTTATAAAAGTTACTAGATCTACTTACTATTAATTACTTATGATTAAAATTTATAACTGAATATGTATAAACTAACAACGTACTAGGATTTCTTTAAAAAAAACAACGTATTAGAATATTTTGAAATAACTAAAATACTTAATTTGAATTTCTTTTTATAGAATTCATGGCCTTAAAAGGAAATTGGTTGGTCAAGGTTACTATAAGTTTTGAACTAGTCTAGTTGTAATCAATCATTCTATAAGTTTACATTTATTATGAGTGAAAAACAAGTAGAGCCTTAGAGGTGGTTTAAGATTTGGAATAAAAAAGTATTAAGATAATACCTTTGAGTTCATAGGTTGTCTTTTTTTTTTTTATATATATATCTTTTGAATTTTAGGCTACATTTGATTCTTAGAAATTTGAGGGGAAATATAAAGGAAAGAAAATAAAGAGGAAAGGTAGAAGGAAAGAGGTAATGATGAAAAATAAAAATAGAGCTTCAATTCAAGTTATTTTTTTATTTGCTACTTCAAACTTTTTTATTTATTTATTTATTTTAATAATTGGTATGAAGATTTAAAAAATTTTAAATATATAAGTTTTTAAATGATTTATTTATATATAATTTTTAAATTTTTCATAAGACAACAAAACTTGAAAACGTCATTTTTCTTAATATATTCATTTCAATACTTTTCATAAATCAAAGAAACTTTAATATCCTAAATTTACCATGCTAAAACCCCTATCTTACAAATTCTTGCATGACTTTATTGACTCATAGAAGTCAAGCTTTTGTCTTATTTCATACATTTCTTTTTCCACAAAAATGTTCCCTCATGATGGAGCTTGATAGATCCCACTTCAATAACACAATAGTGGCAAGATTTTACAGTTATGCCTGACTTTTTTTTTTAAAAACCTTTAAATCTTTTATCTATAAAAAGACAAATCTGAAAATATATGAATCTTAAAGTGTTGAATTGTTATATTTTCTTTACATTTTAAATTTATCAAAATCTGATATTAAATTTCTTTTTTATTCTTAATCATTTTTTTATATGTATTTTAATTAAAGGATAATATATATATATATATATATATATATATATATATATATATATATATATATATATATATATATATATATATATATATATAGCTATATATATGTAAAAGTGCTACAGGCTAGTAAGCTTTTCTAATAAACGTAGCTTTTGAGAAAAATATCCTTAGTGTGTTATATACAATGTTTTAAAAACAAAGACTCCACATTGAACCAAAAAGTTATCAAGCATTTGCTCAACTGGGCTGAACATTGGGTCGAACCGCGCTGAATCCCATGGTCAAACCACGGTCAATCGGTGGATGCCATAAATATGTAATTAATATCTTATTAAATTTAAAAAAAAATTAAAATAAGTGTATAATTAAAATAATATTTCATATAAATTTAGTAATGCATTAATGCTTAATTTTATTAAAATAAAAGTATATATGGTATGTTAATATCAAAATATAATGAAAATTAAAGTATTATATACGTGTAATTTATTTAAGTAGTATATCTAATTAATTATTGTTATTATTATTATTTTATTAATTTCGATTATTAGTGATGCATATTTTTAATTTATTGAAGTAACTACTTAAAATAATAATAATAATAATTATTATTATTACTATTATTATTATTTATAAAAATATAATTTTAAATAAAATCAAAAGGTAGTTGTTATCTATTTAACAAATGTATTAGCATGGCCTGTTTAACAAATATACTAATATCTACTTACTTTACGTTTCAAAATGTTGGCTTTGAATAAAATTTGTGGCTAGATTTTTATTTTTATTTCACTTTTTGATAAACCAGAAACATTTTAAAAAGTAATCAGTTTGGGATGTTTGAAAAATAATTTTCGTGAGGCATATTAAAACTGGAATTTTTTTTTTTTAATCAATCAAAGTTAGCTTCTTTTTTTTTAAATCACATTTTAAAAATAAAATCATATAACAAATCCTTTTTTCTGAATAAAAAATTGGATTAATATAATTTTGTAATGACATTTTTTAATAGAAATTACTTTATTAAAAACTGGAGTGAATTTTATTTTTAATATTTTTAAAATGTACTATATATAAAAGTCTTCTTTTGTATTATTACAGTTTGATGGATAGTAAAAGACCTCAGTGCATCTTTTCACACCATTTCTATGGTGTGAAAAGGGAAAATTTTAGGTTGATTTTGTGAAAAAAATTGTTCATGATAGGAGAGAGATGGAGTAAATTTATATAATGGGTTAGTTATTATTCAAGGTTTTGGGTCAATATGTAGCATGAGTGGTTATGGAAGATATCATATTATATGATCATATGATAGAAGGAGGTTATTGATTTTACAAGTTGGGGTTGAGTGTTAGTGGTTTGATTTCATTTGACTCAATAGCTGATGTTATACATCACCCAGCCGACCGGAATCTCAGCTATATAAATAGGAGTCTACTCATCACCATTTCTCTCATCTCAACTCCCTCTCTCTTCGGTTGTTTGGAACAGGTACAATGAATGATCTAAATTCCTCCTCTGTTTTGTTTTCTTCCTTGGATGCTCTCGGCTTCTTCTTTCCTCTTCATTCTCTAACTCTACCAAACTCTGTCCTCATGGCCAAACCCTTACTCTTCTCCAACTTAAGAATTCATTTTCCGTTTCCAGGTCTTGGGAGTGTGATGAGTATGGTGGTAGTTATCCGAAAACAGAGTATTGGAAGGAGGGTAGTGATTGCTGCTCATGGGACGGTGTCACTTGTCATTTGTTGACTGGCCACGTGATTGAGCTCGACCTCAGTTGTAGCTGGCTTTCTGGAACCATCCATTCCAACTCCACCCTTTTCCTCCTTCCTCATCTACAGAGCCTCAACCTAGCTTTCAACGACTTCAGTGGGTCCTCTGTTTCAGCAAGGTTTGGTCGGTTCTCCAGCTTGATGCATCTCAATCTCTCTGACTCGGGATTTTCAGGCCTAATTTCATCAGAAATCTCTCATCTCTCCAACTTGGTTTCACTTGATCTCTCTTGGAATTGGGGCGCAGAATTTACTCCTGCATGGCTTCTCTGATTCTCTGGTCCAAAATTTAAACTGCAGTTGCAGAAGCTTCACCTCCTACATATATCCATCTCTTCAGTTTTTCCTAATTCCTTGCTAAATCTATCTTCTTTGATATCCCTAGATCTCTCCTATTCTGGATTGCATGGGAGATTCCCTGACCATGAATTTCATCTTCCGAAACTCGAGCTTCTCTTCTTGTTCGGAAACAATGATCTCAGTGGAAACTTCCCACAATTCAGTGAGAACAATTCCTTATGAAGTTGGATTTTTCATCCACAAATTTCAGTGGAGAACTTTTGGCTTCATTAGTGTCTTAAGTCTTTACAGACTTTGATCTCTCCTTCTACAATTCTCAGGATCCATCCCTACTTCTCTAGAGAACCTACACAAATCCTCCTTGGCCCCCAAGGAATCATTTTCGTGGTGAAATTCCAAACGTTTTTGATAACCTTAAGAATTTGATTTTTTTAGAACTTTCCAGTAACAATTTCAGTGGTCAGATTCCACCATCAATTGGAAATCTAACAAATATTCATTACTTAGACTTCTCTTATAATCAGCTAGAAGGAGTCATTCCTTCTCTTGTAAATGGGTTTTCAAGTCTATCCTCTGGTCTTAAGTCATAAATATGTTAAACGGGACAATACCATCTTGGTTGTATACTCACGCTAGTAGAGTTACATCTCAGTCATAACAAACTCACTGGTCGTATTGGTGAATTTCAATTTTATTCATTGGAGAAAATTTATTTGAGTGTGAATGAATTACAAGGATCAATTCCAAGTTCAATATTTGAACTTGTGAACCTTACATCTCTTTATCTTTCTTCAAATAACTTGAGTGGCGTTTTCGAGACAAGCAAGTTTGAAAAACTTAAAAATCTTAATGACCTTGATCTTTCAAACAACATGCTCTCGTTGACCATGTCCGTCCATTCCAACTCCATGTTACCATACATTGAGAGTATAGACCTTTCAAACAATAACATTAGTGGAATATTGTCATGGAACATGGGAAATGATACATTGCGCTACTTGAATCTCTTATAACTCCATAAGTGGGTTTGAGATGCTTTCATATCAAGTATGGAAATCCTAGATCTTCATTCCAACTTGTTGCAAGAACTACTTCCAACTCCTCCACCATATCTTTCTTTTCAATTTCCATAACAAATTGAGGGAAAATCTCACCGCTGATTTGCAAAGCGAGTTCCATGAAAATTCTAGATTTGTCTCATAACAACTTTGGTGGCATGCTTCCTCATTGTTTGGGAAATTTTAGCAAAGATCTCTCTGTTTTGAATTTACGAAGAAATCAATTTCATGGCATCATTCCTCAAACATTTTAAAGAGCAATCATAGACTTGACCAAATAATCAATTGAGGCCTAGTACTCCTACTTTGATCATTTGTAGAGAACTCAAGTTCTAGACCTTGAAGTAACAAGATAATGATACATTTCCCATTGGTTAGGAGCTCTCTCCAAAATGGGTGCCTGCTACGCTTCTTAATCGTTTCTATGGTTATATAGGGTTTTCCAAAATCAAATCCCTTATTCCATTTAGCCTCGTAATCATTGGATTCATCACAATGATTTTGAGGGTGACTTGCCTGAAATGTATTTGAGAAGCTTGAAAGCAATAATGAATGTAGATGAAGGCAATATGACAAGAAAGTACATGGGGAATGATTATTATCAAGATTCCATAATGGTGACGATAAAAGGGTTGGAGCTTGAATTTGTGAAAATCTTGAATACTTTCACAACAATTGATTTGTCCAGCAATAAATTCCAAGGAGAGATTCCAGAGTGCATTGGGGATCTTAATTTTCTTCGAGGGCTTAACTTGTCTCATAATGATCTTAGAGGGCACATCCCATTATCTTTTAGAAATTTGAAGATGCTTGAATCAAGTTGACCTTCTTCAAACAAACTCGAGTGGTCGACCTCAAGAACTAACAAGTTTGACATTTCTGCGCTTTGAATCTCTCCCAAAATCATCTACGTGATTTATACTCTCAAGGCAATCAATGGCACATTTGGAAATGATTCATACTACACGAACACAGGATTATGTGGATTTTTATCAAAGAGAGATGTAATAACCGATGAAATACCATATCCTTCACAAGAAATACATGCAGTTTCCAAAGTGGATTTGATCGAAAATCACATTGATGGATATGGATGTGGATCGTAATTGGCTTTCTTGGTTGGTTCCCATTTTTCTTAAGTGGAAAACCTGAATGGCTTGTGTGGATTATTGATAAGAACATTCACAAGATGATCGTAAGGAATAAAAGGAGCACTCGTAGGCGAGGAGCAAGAAGAAGCTAAGTTTTCTACTCTCATTTTATTGTGTTGTGTATTGTAGATGGCTTTTGCATTCTCATGTGAGAAAATAATATATTTTGTCAGTATAAGTGTAATCGTGTTTATGAAGTTTAAATAATATATATTATTCCTTTTTCCTTCTATTTTTTATTTTTGTGATAATGCAATATTAATGATTCATTAACCAACACTTTTCCAATCAATATATATAGTAACTTATAATTTGAAAGAGTAAATGTCATACCTTGGAAACTATATATAAACAGATAAATATCAAAGACTTGGGAGGCATTAGGATACATTTCCATTTTTTTTTATTAAAGATGCGGTAACATCTTATGTTCCCTTGATTACTTTTTGGGATGGTGATCAATCTTCTCATCAATGGTCTACTTAAAAGAATCTAAACAAGGGAGACCTAGATTCATACCGACAAATGACAAATGATTAAATTTCTTCAATTGACTAGATTCCAATTGATTGAATACATACCCCACCTTTATGACGTTGGGACTCGCTAATGTTAAGATTATCTAAAGATGTTCCTTGCATCATAATCTTGCGCTAAGCTCATAACAAGGGCCTTAGGTTGTTGTCTAGTGTTGGTGGACCAAAAGATATATACAAATTTATGACACCATTACCAAAGGATTATTGTCTAATCCCCAGCAATAATGCCATGAAACTTGTTTGTTGTATTTCTTTGTAATTATACTCATTAAAATCGGTTTCCTTAAGATTAGATAAATCTCTTTCTGCTTCTGATCTAAGATCCTGCAAGTGCACAAGTCGAACAAGTAATAAAATGGATTTAAGTCCAGTTATCGATCCCACAGAGATCTCAAGAATTCACAATCAACTACCCTGACTACTCAATTTCTATACTATTTGGACTATGATTTGCAATTGATATATTCCTAGCAACCTTGAAAATAATGAAAGAATAACGACATGTAAACTAGAACAAAAATGAAATAATACTTAAATTAAAATAAAAGAAATTAACGAAATGGATCTATCGCTATTTTTAAAGGTAGCATTGAAAATAACCGTTGTGAACATCAATTCCTCGCAGCACCACTAAATGTTTTACTTCACGAATCCCCAGACGAATCACCCAAAGTGGAAGGTAATGCCATGTGATCTCTCCTTAATGACATATTTCATCACCCATCTTCTCTCGTTTCTCGAATGCGAGGATTAAATAACTACTTTAATCAATTGCCCCGTTATAAGTATTTTCTTTTCAATACTTCATACCTGTAATACGTGGATCAAACCTTAGTTCCTAAGACATAGAAGCTTTGGTTTACACTAAATCCAAGTTTCTCATCCTCAAAATTGGAACAGCCTCATTCTTTCCTTGATTAGATCCTCGTTAACACGGATTGAACTTACTGCTCGAATCGAGGCGAACTTCATTTCATTTTAATTTGATAAGTCATTCAACCCATTCTCGCTTCAAGTGAGAAGAAGATTTATCAATTAGAATTTACAGAGTCTATTAGATTCCCAATATTAGGTTCATATACCCTTCAGATGTCTAAAAACTCTCAGAATGCCTTCCAGGTCACTCTAGAGGGCCTCAAATCGAGTACAAACAACTTACTACAGTATAGACACTATCCACTCTGGATCGATACAACAACAAACAAAAACCATGCTTAGTAGATTCAAGTCTGTAGTTCAAAGGATTTTTATAAATTTATGTAAGATAACTTAACAATGCTTAAATTCAATCTGAAGTCGGGTTTCAAATTACTTCATTACACTAACTATAGCTCCTTGACTTAACTACTATAGATCGAATCGGAAGTTCAATCTAAAATTTGTTCGACTTCAAACGAACCAGCAGTAATTTAAAAATAACATTCTCAGACTAGCTTCAACTTCAAATAACCATCATCCAGATCTAGAAATTCAAAAAAAAAGAACAATCTACTCTCATCTAATCGAAAAAAATAATGAAAGAAAAACAAGAAAAGAAAAAGAAAATTAAATCCACACGAGCCTTCTACCCGTACTTCTCTTTCTCGAAAGCAATATGTATTTATAGGGTTTCCAAGTCAAGCCCTAACTGATGCACCTACTTGTGGATTTCAAAATAATCGCCTTATCGTTTCGTTCATGTCGCTACTCCATTTGTTTGTCGCGACTCGACTTGATGTCGCACCTCTCTCTTTCACGTCGCTTAATTTCATCGTTTCGCTTTTATTGAGCCGTTTCGATAGTCGCGAATTTCAATCATACGTCGTGATTTTCATCTTCGCGATTAGATCTTTCGAGGTCGCGACCTCAATCATACGTCGCGACTTCGCTTTTTCGTCACCAGAGCGTAAGCCTTTATCCGTCGCACTTGCCTTTAACACTCTTTATTTCAATGTCGCCACCTTCTAAATGACGCCGCCATCTTCCTTCAATCGCTGTCGGCCAGCTTGAATAACGCCGCGACTTCCTCTTTCTCGCCTTGTGTTTCTTTGGTGGGTCGCTATCAATCATAGGTCGCGATCAATGTTACGCTTATGAGCCTTTATGTCGTGGATGTTTTATCATTGTTGTGACTTGTCTTCAGCATCTCTTGGGTATGATGTCATGTGACTAAATGATCGGCGACCTCCATTCTTTACAGCCGTCATGCGACTACCCTAAAGGCATTGAACCTTATTCATACATATGAATTCCCGACCACTAAGGGCGTCGCTGGTATACTCCTTATGGCGTGTCGCGACCACTAAAGGACGTCGCGACTTCACCTTTACTTCAACTGATGTCGCGACCACTAGATAACGTCGCGACCTCTATGTTCAGCCTCTTTGAAAATCTGTTGTCACAACTTCTTATCGATCCACGACCTCCATGTCTTGTTAACCTTTCAGTGCTGTGACTTGAAGTGGTGTCGCGACATCCATGCTGCTGTTGATTCACGGTCTTGATAACCTGGAGTTTACGATTGCGACTTGGGTGTTCTTCATTCTTGTCAAGGTCGCGACTTCAAAGTCTTTCTTTCAAAAATTAGTTGCGACTTCCTTTACTTGAAGGCTATTCTTGTGGCCTTGTAGTCGACTCCTTGTCGCGACCTCATGGTATTGATATCACGGCGTCATTTATCTCGGGTTTGGTGTCGTGTCGCAATGATGTGTAACTTGTTTGTACTAACTTCATTTATTTGCTTCTCTTATTCTCAGCAGTCTGCCCATGTAACTTATGAGTCCACGACTACTGGTTTCACTCTTTAGTTCTTCTTTCCAAACCAAATTTGTTAGAGGTGTGGCTGAGAATTCATGGAAGCACTTCTGTGTGACTTAAGTCAGTTTGATTTGGATGCACTCTGGAGCTGATTTCTTATGATTTTTCTTAAATTTGATTTTACTGTGTATTTTCTGCTAAGTGGAATTTGATTTCAATTATCGGTTCTTGCAAACAATTCCTCAATATTCATTATAAGCTTCGAGGAAAATGTTAAAAATCTCATGAGTTTTCGGTTTCATCATCTGGAATTAATAACGAGTTAAATCTAAAAGTGGGTGTCCCAGTCACTGAAAGCTAAAAGCAACACTCTGCTGTTGCAACGTAATACTGTATCCAAGGATTCGAGAAAAAGCTTTTTAAATATTCCGAAGAAAAAAGTTATAAAATAAAGATAGAACTGGGTCTCGACGTGAAAAATAAACGAACAATAGTCTTATGGATAATAAATTAACAATCATCAATCCTTATATATCTGATCTAACTAGAAAAAATTTGCATTTTAGTGGTGGTGGCTTTTGAACCCGGTACGATGTGACGTATGTCGCATTATGTATGGTGTTTGAAATGAGTACGTTCATCTTCTACGTTTTAACCTGTTAGATATATCATATCAGAGAGAAAAATCTACTTTTCGACAATAGAAAATTGCCAGGAGGAAACAAGTTTTACCACACATACAGAAAAGCTTCTTCATTTCTCATAATTGAAATAATACAGTGCAGGATGTGTATAACTTCTATATCATAGCTGACATATTTCATAGGACTTTTCTGGGAGAGATTAGAGTGAAGCTAAACAAAAAACCTCAGGTTTGTTCTTTCCTCAGAGCATTGACAGGTTGTGAGCACAAATAGTGATGAGAGTGTAGCGTCAGAACCGCCTCAGTTAGTGAGCAAATGACCAGTTGTTATATTCATCTTGTCCTTAGTAGTAGCAATGTTATCCTTCGCGAGAATAAGATGGACGTAATCTCCTCACTTAAGCACATATGGAGTAGGGATAGTGTTCGAATTGTACGCGCCTTTGGTATTAGTTTTCCTCTAGAATCATATACGAAATGTGGTGTCAAGCAAGATGAAAATAACAATGCATGGCGATAGGCATATTACAACAAGAAAAGCCGAGCAGGGTAGCGAGTCCATATTGGAATCTAGTCTGGGAATAAAAATAATAAAATAAACCAAAAGAATCCAGGGATAAACAAAATATACCAGGCTGTATGCCTGCAGTATTTCCAGCTCTACTTAAGCAAGTCTGCGATAAACATATGACGGTCTTGGATCATGTAGTAAATTCCATAGAGTATAGAAGTGTAGAAAAGTATTCTCCGGATCTTCCTCAGTCTCCAACAATTCGTAGATGCCCCGTCGTGTGCACAATCACGGACAACTGGGGACCTCACCCTTTCTCATATGATTCTCTGCCTTGAACAGTATGACTATCAAGAAAGCTGATTGAATAACAAACATAACATGAAAAAAGCAAATGAGTTAACTTGAAAAAGTACTAAGCATATGTGAAGATTAATGACCATAAAGCCAAAATGCCTATTCTATCACGGCTCAAGCTCCTCGGTCTATATGAAATTCAAACTCAACGTGAAGTATTGCGCTACTTAAGTTTGTTGACTATAGCGATATTTAACACGACCAACTCGATCTATCGAAACATTGGTAGAGGGCTTGGAAATTTCATGGGTGTTTGTGGTATATCACTATCGCGGAATACCTCAAATATACTAGAGCAGTTCCTTTGGTTTGTGTTTTTAAAGTAGGAGAGAGGGTAGCCTGTAACTAATGATATTGGATCTACTTATTTTGGTATGAACATTTTAAGGTGGAGACAAAACAAGATTTCTCATCACGAAATATCTTTGGGGATTTCATAAAACAACTTGCATTCAACACCCAGTGCATCTTTCATGATCTTAAGGAATCAGTGTTGTAAGCTAAACTACCTCACTATCCTTTTCAAACCGGATATCTCATCGCTTGATATGCATTCTTTATATATATATATATATATATATATATATATATATATATATATATATATATATATATATATATATAATAACATATATATATATAAGCGAGCTATGGTGTGTTATTTTATAACAAAGGTCATACATAAGTTATTGGTTACATAGATGTAGACTGAGTTTGTTCACACAAATGAAGAGGGTGATGCATCTCAAATAGGTGGTCACAGGGATGAAGTTTGGCTCAGGATGATCATCCTTGGCCTCTTGGAAATCTTGATAGCTAACATATCGTATGAGGGGGCTCATTCCCTCTAGGGTTTGAGAATAGAGAGTGAAATACCGCCTCAGTGAAGGAGACGTAGCTCTAGGAAGAGAATCTGACGAAGTATCATTAGAAATATCAAATATGTCATCCCATCTAACTATGAACTTATGGTAGTAAAACTCTTTTTCAAACCAATGCTTTGGGGTTTGAAAGATGGAGAATTCTAGAAATGGGTTGTTAGCATGAGTTAGGACGGTGAAATGACCTTCGGGTGAAACGGTTGGCAATCGTGAAGAAGGCTAGGGTTCTTCTCACTTGGCTATCTATAACTCGTTTGACATGGCAATGGGCAGGAATGAACAATGAAGTAAAGAGGTGAGAAGATGAACAATCATGTTCCTCTTAGAATTTTCCACCAGTAAATGGATTCGCATTTGGCTCCCAGCATTTAAGTAGTTTGCAAATGGATTCACGAATTTTCAAAACCCATTACAGAATTTGGACAAAGGAATTGCTTCTTTAACTATAGCCGTCCCAGTTTCCTGTGACACCGCAAAATTTTGCGAGGCCCTTGCGAGAAGAAGTCTATGGAAGAATTTTCAGCTTATCTTATCTTCCATAATACACTTTCTCTGAGAGCATTCACCCTCAGTAATTAGATCCAAACAAAGAACACCTAGATATGCAAAAAAACACACAAGAAAAGTAAATTAAAATCTTAAAAAAATTGAAAATCTAATATAAGTAAAAACAAAAAAAAAGGAAAAATAATCAAGTGAGGAAATAAAAGAAAAAATGAAAAGTAAAAGAATCTGAGCTAGTTAGCCTTATGAAGACTAGCTCATAAACCAAATAGGTCATGGTGAGGAGGTTCAAGGGAGGATAGTACCTTCTTCTCTTGCACCATAGGCTTCAAATGGCTTGAGTCTTTGCCACGTCTTCTATGCTTTGGATGACAAATTTGACAACAATGGAGTGCATTATTTGAGTAAAATTTGGGTTAGATCCATCTTGATCTCAATTTGCACAGCTCCATACTTTCAATCTTTAGAGATTTTGTCTTGATGGAACTCCCCTTCTCAAAAAAATTTCATCACCTGCTTCAACCTTTACTTTACTTAATATTAGAGTTTATATACTCGATTCATTTATGTCAAAGGAATCTTTTGGTCAAACTCCTTGGATGTCAAAGGTGATCGTTTAGATAACTAATCATGCACTTGTATTCAAAGCTCAAAGGTAGGGTGACAAGTGTTCCCAATTACAAGCGATAAGTAGACATGCGAGGATAGTTTTGAATGCGATTCTAAACCCGAATAGCATCCATGAGTTTGATACATAATCTTTCCTGTGGTTATATTAGTAGAATATTCTGATCTCAGGGTTTGCAAGTTTCAAACTTGGCGTTTGTGGGTGATATAGGTTGCCCAATAGCTGAATCATGCTTGAAGGAGATTCTCAAATGGAATTTTGCAAAATTGCTTGCCTCAATTACTAATAATGGACTTAGGCACTCCAAATATTGAAACAATGTTGTCTTGTAGGAATTTGAGCACCCTTTGTGGTCATTACCCAAACATGCAACAACCTGCCCACTTAGAAACATAGTCTACTTCTACGAAATAGAAGAATAGCCAAATGAGGATGGGAAGGATCACATAAAATCAAAGCCCTATATGTCGAATTTTTCCATTACGAGTATTGGGTTCTAGGGCATCATATTTCTCCTTGTCCAACTTGTTAAGTCTTTAGGCATCTTTAGCTCTGGCTTCACATGGAATTGACATCCTTGAGCAGTGTAGGTAATAAAAATCTATTGTACTTTAAAGCTATCTTTTGTGTGTAAATATCTCACAAGTTAAGCTCATGACATTGCTTAAGCATCTAACTACTTATCATCATAGAATCATTTCCTTATCTGCCAGTCCACATAATATTTATAAACAACTCATTCAAATAAAAAAAGTATTTGGACACATAAAATCGATGATCTTAGCAGTCTACTCTGCAGAGGTAATTCTCAATCCACCCAGCAAATAATTTACCCAATCTCGCCATACGAGGTTGTGGTTGCGTGCATGAGAGATTCATCTTGGAAGTCTTCATTTAATTGGTCGATGGAATATGGATTTAGAGAGTCTAAATAGATGATATGCTATCACATTTTCACTCTTTTATTATCAGCAATCTGCAGTTGCGAATTATTAGAGCGAAAATGTCATCGGATTGGTCTTGCTTTGGCACCTTGCTCTAAAAGTGCTGAAAGCTAAATGGTTGAACTACGATAGAATCCCACCAAATATAGTTCAGATTTGTAGGTCGAATTACCATAAGAATCTACTTGACACACCCCACCCCCTTCTAGCGGCGGGTGTGCCGGCCACTCACAAATCCCCAAGTTACCTCGACAGATTACATTGGAAGCGACCGTGTGCTTGCTAAAAACTCGTATAATTTTTTTTTTCCTTTTCTCAACTTATGATTTGCTAAAATCTAATGACATCAATTTGCATAAAGGACATATTCCAAATCTTGTACATACAATTTACACTTTTCCAAATATGGTAACCAATAACATCTTTTCAATAGAGCCTCAGGCTCAATACATTTTCACAAAACTATACTATGTACATACATATGCTCCATTATACAAAATTCAAGTATTTCCTTACAAGATTATTAATTACGACGCGCTACAAATGTCATGAGTCTATCCACTCCGTCCGGTGTACCTTATTACTTGAAAATGAGTTTTAAATCTGAAAATAGCGACTAGCGGCTGTTGAGCGTATACTTTATAGAATTGTTTTCTTTTCGAAAAAACATCCATGTAAAAGCATCTCTCTTACAAGATATTTTCCATAAGCGCTTAGCATACTTTGCTTCCACTTTAAAGTTTATAAAACTTTCTCAAATCTCTTGCTTTAAAGTTTATAAAACTTTTTATAAACAAGGAGCACAGGCTCTGGCAAGCTTGCTTTAAATAAAAAGAATACAGGCTCTGTATTTGCTTTAAACAAACGGGAGCTTTGGAAACCAACCGTGCATCGATGGTTGTTTTCAAGCGTATGAATCATGCTGCCGCCGTCATCAGCCTGAGGCCTTTCTGGCATTTGTATCTGGTGAACACGAGAGCTTGAGCATCGACCATAGAGTGAAGGACTAGGTCCATCACCCTAGGTGAAAGGGCACAGGCACCACTTCCTTCACCTTTTATTTTTCTGGTGATTGACCTGGTCTCCATCACCATTATTTAGTTCTTGTTCGTTGACCCTATACTCTTGTACATATACAGTCTCCTTTAAATGCCGCGATCATGACCTAAGTTTGCCGGCGAGCAAATCTAAAATGCATGAATGATATCCTAACACCACTTGGGTGCTGCGTCACGAATACGGCTGACGGTATGCCTTGCTTGCTTTCTCTTGAGCCATAGTTTAATAAAGCCCACTTGCTTGCTTGCTTGCTTGAAACATGGTTTGTAATTTAAAACCATTGTTTGCTTTAAATATGGTTTGATAATTCAAAACAATTTTCTTGCTTACTAAACTCATTGCTTGCTTTTCAAATATGGTTTAAATCAAAACCATTTACTTGCTCTTTGAATTCTGGTTTTACAACTCAAAACCATTAAATGCGATGTAAAGCAGTTTATAAGCCATATCTGATAATATTTGAAAAATGGTTTAGAACATTCACCTTTTTGCTTACTAAACTTGAGCGACTCCACAGCTTTCAGTACTCTTTAGCCTACACACTCAAACGAATATGGTGAACACATTAATCGCCTACATATGGCGTAATACTTAACGTACTTCATAGACTTTAAGTCACTAGCATTTATTCACATATGAATATACGCCGGCGGCGAGTGCGCTTCGTTTTTCGTCGAGGTTCAATCCTCTTTGAACCTCTCTTAATCATTTAATAAGGTTCTATGCAATCGGTGTGTGGTGGCTTAAATAAAGCAAAATGTCTGACATTCTAGGCATTTTGGGCGCGGGAATGCCAGGTGGCTCGATCGGTACCCGTACCAATTTGTTCTGGTGGCGATGGAATACCACTTGTATCGTACCGATGCCATTAATACGTATGGGGTACCGATCGCAGCCTATTTTGAGTGCCGTGCAGCACGGGGAAATTTTGCCATAAATGTTATTTTTGTCCACTTTTGGTACCATTTCTCTTCATACAACTTCTATAATCCATAATACCTCAAAATCAACATGGAATTCATCCAAAACCACTCCACAACACTTGAATTAGTGATTAGGAACCTCATACCACAAAACCCTAGGTGAAAATCCTATGAATTCAACGAGATCCTGATTCCTCTGAAAACCATATAAATAGAAGGATTCCATGTTTATTCTATACCAATTAGGGTTTTTCCCCCATAACCTCAACAAATCTAGGGTTTGGGTGATCTCTTCCACAAAACCCTAGAACAAGGAGCAACTAATCTCCATACCAAAACCTTAGGAATCCAAAATACCCATGATTTCAGATGGCTTATACCTTGGTTTAGTCTTTGCTCGATTCTTCTCCCCTCTTCTTCCTCTTCTTCCTCTTCTTTTTCTCCTTCTTCTCCTCTCCTACGGGTTGCCCTAGCCAAATGAGAACAAAATGTGATATTTGGTTCGTCTCATGGCCTATTTATAGTCTAATCTTTCTCTTAATTGCAATTAAGTCCTCAAGCACTTTAATATTGCAAATCAACTTGTTTTATTTCAATTTTGGCATACTATCTTCTTTGATTATGCTTTTTATGTCTCATTTGATGAATTACGATTTTACCCTTGTTTTATTACAACATTTCGGGTTCCATAAATTATCATTTCATATTTTCATCCTTAATAAGAACTCCCAAAAATATTACAATGGCGCTTGGTTCACACATATGCGCCCCTACAGTCACATGCACTGTACACTCTCTCGGGATGAGGTGTTACACTACTCCTTTTCTGTTGTGGTGTAGTTCATTTGGGATTCATTAAGGGCTTTGCTTGCATAATAGATCATATAAACTTTTATTTGCTCTTTTCTTTGGATGGCTCCAATAGCTTGGTCACTAGTGTCACAAATCAATTAGGTGCTCTTATAATAGTTCACTAGTCAACAAACTCTTCAACTCATCATAGCTCTTTTAACATATTTTGTCTCATTTAAGGCCAGTTTGCATTGTTTCTTGTAAGAGTGCTTCTAGCCAAAACACTTACATTGACAGCACTTTTATCAAAAACATTTTTATAGGAATCTGAAAATATGATTCTACTAAAGTTTTTTTTATAACATGTCGTATATGTATAAAAATGCTTTTATATCATTAAAATTACTTTGACATTTAATATTTAATTACAAAAATATGATCTTATAATAAATAATAATTTATTATAAACTTATATAAATACATATAAAATTTATATTAATAAAACTAAATCAACTATTTTATGATTATAAAAAATTTAAAAATATTAATAGAAATAAGTGAATTAATAAATATTTGTATTAATAAAAACCTAAAAAAAATTATTTTTACGATTATAAAAATATTTACAAAAAGATTTGAACTAACATATAAATATACATAAACATTTGTATTAATAAAAACCTAAAACAATTATTCACATGATTATGTACCATGCAGTTTTGAATTAATTAATTAACGATGCGAAATTGTATAAGAAAAATTTAAAATAATTATTTTTATAAAAATGATATTGTTAGCCCAAGGGTACTCTAGTTGAGGTTTTTAATGGATAATAAACCAAGGCATTACACAATGGTTAAAGTCGAAATGAATGTGATAGGTGAACTTGATCAAGCATCAAATGGAGATATTACAAGCTAACGATGACAATGATGTAGTTGATCAAGCTCTTGGAGGTGAAGTTAACTCAAATCAAAAAACCAAGATGATAAGTAACCAGGACTCCACGCCCAACATCAAATGAAGAATTTGTTAGCTTAGGAATCGTTGGAAGGTGAATGCATTGGTGCATTTTAGGATATCATCATTAGTCATGACACTTCATGTTTGGTTTTCAAATCCAAAATTGTACTATCTTTTGAAAACTTGAGTTTAAGCATAAAACTCGTAGACTCTAATCCTAAAATGAGTTTTAATGTTTATCTAAGGTTTATGTTTTAAATTAAACACATAAGTTTGAATATTTAGTGGGCAAATCAAATAGGTTCCACCTCAACCGATCGACCAGTTTGAGGTCGCCTAGATGAACCAGTCAACTAGTTAGTGTTGATCGGGTGAAATGGTCAACTGGTTGGAACCGGAAGAGTGGTATATTCAGAATCGCGACAAATAGTTTGATCTAAAGACCGTAGAGAACAATCGATCGTTACGTGAAACTTATCATCGCTGATGCAACGGTAATATTTCAACGACTAGAAAATATTGACCAAGAGTGCACATGACGAAACAGTCGACCGATTGTGTGAAACGGTCGATCGGTTAGATAACGATAATATTCCAACGGCTATAAAACGGTACATTTCTATGTATAACGGCTAGTATATAGGAAACGATCGACCGGTTGGGTCAACTGGTTGGCAGCTTAAATGCTACTGAGTCTCACTGTATAAATGAAGTGTGGTGGATCACTAAACAACCAAGACACTTGTTGAATATCTTCTCAACCATCATTTCTCTTTTGAATCAATTCTCAAGCTAAGAATGTGAGTGCATTCACTACATGTGCATATTGTAGAGTGCATCTTTGTGTTCATCAAAGCTTGGGTTGTAATATCTTGATAGCTTGAGTGAAGGTGTCTCATTGTGCTTAAGTGAGAAAGTTTCAAGTGTGTATAGCATGAAGGATTTGTGAAGAGCCCATTGGAGCCAAAATCCAAGTGTAAACAAGCTTGGGATTGGAGCTTGGAACTTCAAGTGTGTATAGTTTGAAGCGGTGCCCATTGGAGCCATAATCCAAGTGTAAAGAAGCTCAGGTTGGAGCTTGCCACTAGTGGAACACTCACCGGTTGAAGGTTGAGAAGAAGTGGAGGTAGGCAAGGTTGTGCTGAACCACTATAAATCCGAGTTTTGTTTTCTCTATCCTTATCTCTTTATTGTATTAGATTCAAGATTTATTGTTGTGCAATAGCACTAAAACTAGCACAAGCCTTTTTCATGTCGAAATTTTTCCCATAAATAAACCACCTTTCTTTGTTGGGTCTGATTATCAATTTTGGAAAAACAAAATGTCTTGGTATTTAGAATCTCTTGATTTGGAAGTATGGAAAACAATCTTATTTGGTTACACCTTCCCTACAAAAGATATTGATGGAGGAAAAATTAAAAAAAAAGACCCGATTTAATATACCAAGAAGAAAGTAGAAAATAATAAATTATAGAGCCATTTATATTCTTTTATGTGCTATGGATAGAAATGAGTATAATAGAATTAGTTAATGTAAAACGGCTAAGAAGATTTGGAGGATACTAGAAATTACCCATGAAGGAACTAACCAAGTTAAAGATTCTAAAGTTAGAATTCTTGAAAATGATTATGAAATGTTCAAAATGAAACCTAATGAATCTATTGTTGTGATGTTTACTAGGTTTACAGACGTTGTAAATGGTCTTGAAGGCTTGGGGAAAAGGGTAAGTTAACAAGACAAGGTATCTAAAATTCTAAGATGTCTACCTCCCAAATGGAATTCCAAAACAGAAGCTATTGAGGAAGAAACGAATTTGAAAGAGCTACCTCTTGAGGAACTTATAAGTTCTTTGATGACCTATGAAATGAAGATTGCTAGATAAGAAAAAGAAATGTAAGAGGAAGAAGGCAAAAATAAAAGTATTGCACTTAAAGCTCAAGAAGAGAAAGTAATTAAGGAAACAAAAATCAACAACATGGAAGATGGTATCATCTTCATCACAAAGAGAGTGAAAAGCTATTAATGAAGGATAATTTTGATGGAAGGACCTACATTAAAAGAAACAACGAGAAGAAGGAAGGTCCTTCAAAGAAGAAAAAGAGAAAAGAGAAGGAGCTAAAGAAATAACTTGAATGCAAGAAACCGAGTAATATCAAATATGATTGTCCTCTCTACAAAGCCAAGAGAGAAAAGAGAAGAGCTATGATGGAAACATGGAGCCAAAGTGAAGACTCATCCAATGATGAAAGTGAGAATGAAGTTGCCAACATGTGCTTCATGGCGTTTAAAGATCAAGATGAGGTAAATTCTAACTCTGATGATGATGAGGAAGTTATGTTTGAATATGGTGAATTGGTTAGAGCCATATACAAGCTTAATGAAAATGAAGAAAGTTTTTGAGCTTCAAAAAGAACTTGATCAAATCAAAGAAAATTTTTCAAAAGTTGAAGCATCAAAAATTTCTCTTGAGAAGAAATATAAGGAACTACTCAAAAAGAATGAATGGTTAGTCTCTTCTGTTTTCAAAATTCTCTTATGACAAAATCTTTAAATGATCCTAGCTAGCCAAAAATGTGTTTTTGACAAAAGGGGTCTAGGATACAAATCTTTAAAAAATGAAAAATATTTTAAAAATTACTTTGTCAAGGAATCCACAAGTGAAAGTCCCTCAACCATTTGTAATTTTTGTGGTATAGGAGGACACATTAATAGTGATTTTCCTCTTAGAAATGGATCCTCTAAAAGGTCTCAACTCTAAGTCAAAGAAGGCTTCGTCAAAAATCAAAGGTCACTTCAACCACTACAGATCCGATTTTCTGTTGTAGGGATCAAAGAAGGAGAAATGGTTATTGGATAGTGGTTGCTCAAGGCACATGACTGGAGATGAGTCAAAGTTTTCCTTCCTCACAAGAAGAAAAGGAGGGTACGTGACTTTCGGAGATAATGGGGAAGGTAGAATCATTGGACATGGTTCTATAGGTAACAACTCTTCATCTCTTATTGAAAATGGTTTTAGTTGTGATACTCGAAACATAATCTTTTGAGCATAAGTCAACTTTGTGACAAAGGTTTTAAAGTGACTTTTGAATCTTCTCATTACATCATCAAGAATTCTCAAAATGAAAAAAATCATCTTCATGGGCCATAGAAATGAAAATGTTTATACAATTAATATTTCAAAATATGAAGGCTAAAATAGATGTTTTTCTAAAGATGTGATGATGAAAGTTGGTTGTGCATAGGAGATTGAGACATGTGAACATGAATCTCATTACACAACTCAACAAAAATGAACTCGTTAGAGGCCTTCCCAAAATGTCTTTTGAAAAAGATAAAGTTTGTGAAGCATGCCAAATGGAAAGCAAATAAAAACATCTTTTAAAAACAAAAATTTCTTTTAAAAACAAAAATTTTATTTCTACATCAAGACCTCTAGAACTTCTCCATATGGATTTGTTTGGACCCTCAAGGACTACTAGTCTAGGAGGTAAATTATATGCATTTGTGATTGTGGATGACTTCTCTATATATACATGAGACTTGTTTTTAGCTCACAAAAATGATACCTTCCATAAGTTTTCAAAGTTTTGTAGAAAAATTCAAAATGAAAAAGGTTTTACCATCTCTTGTATAAGAAGTGATCATGGAAGGGAATTTGAAAATGTTGAGTTTGAGAGTTTTTGTGATGAGCATGGAATTGAACATACCTTTTCGACTCCTAGAACTCCCCAACAAAATGGGTTTGTTGACAGGAAAAATAGAACCTTGCAAGAAATGGCAAGAACCATTCTTCAAGAAAACAATTTTCCAAATTATTTTTGGGCCAAAGTGGTCAACACTTCATGTTAAATATTAAATAGAGTTTTGATAAGGCCCTCTTTGGAAAAAACCCCATATGAACTTTGGAAAAACAAGAAACCTAACATTAGTTACTTCAAAGTATTTGGCAATAAATGCTTTATTTTAAATACCAAGGACAACCTTGGAAATTTTTGATGCAAAAATCTAATGTCAGGATATTTCTCGCTATTCTTCATCTAGTAAAGCTTATAAAGTTTTCAACAAAAGACCATGCTTGTAGAGGAGTCCGCTCAAGTAGTATTTGATGAATCTAACGAGTCCTGGAAAGAAGCAGAATGCCGATGATGATGTAGGTTTGGACTTTTCCATGGGAATATTGCAAATTGATGATGGAGTTCATCAACAAGAAGAGGAGAATAATTCAAAGAAGGAAGAATCACTTTTGACCCCTCCTCCACTTTCTCAACTTGAGCAAGGAGAATCTAGTCAAGGACTTCCAAAAGAATGAAAATTTGTCACAAATCATCCACAAGATCAAATTATAGGTAATCCATCAACTGGGGTAAGAACTAGATCCTCTCTTAGAAATATTTGCAATAATCTTGCCTTTATCTCTCAAATTGAACCCAAGAAGTTTAATGATGCTATAGTAGATAAGAATTGGGTTATTGCTATGCAAGAAGAACTCAATCAATTTGAAAGAAATGAAGTTTGGGAGTTAGTACCTAGGCCAAATAATCAAAGTGGCATTGGTACTAAATGGGTGTATAGGAACAAAATGGATAAAAATGGCATAATCATTAGAAATAAAGCAAGATTAGTGGCCCAATGGTATAATCAACAAGAGGGAATTGACTATGAAGAGACCTTTGTTCCCATAGCCAGATTAGAAGCCTTAAGAATGTTGCTTGCTTTTGCTTGTCACAAAAAATTCATTTTACATCAAATGGATGTGAAAAGTGCTTTTCTAAATGCTTTCATAAATGAGGAAGTATATGTTGAACAAACACCCAGGTTTGGAAGTTTTAGTTTCCCCAACCATGTTCTGAAACTAAAAAAGGCCCTTTATGGCTTGAAACAAGCACCTAGAGCATGGTATGAAAGGCTAAGCAAATTCCTTATCTCTAGTTGTTTCAAAATGGGCAAAATTGATACAACTCTCTTCATTAAGCCAAAGGAAAATGACATGCTTATTGTTCAAATCTATGTTGATGATATTATCTTTGGTGCTACTAATGATATAATGACATTCTTATCTCAATGTTTCACTTTGTGAAGAGTTTTCCAAGTCCATGCATAGTGAATTTGAGATGAGCATGATGGGAGAGCTCAACTTCTTCCTTGGTCTTCAAATCAAACAACTTAAGGAGGGCACCTTCATAAATCAAGCAAAGTATATAAGAGACATCTTCAAGAAGTTCAATTTGGAAGAAGTAAAGGCCAAGAGCACACCTATGGTCTCATCCATCAAGCTTGACATGGATGAAAAAGGTAAGTCCGTTGACCAAAATAAATATAGAGGCATGATCGTTCTTTGTCAGGATTTCTTAACGTGCCAGTGCACTGGAGACATGTATAGTGTATGCTTGTGCGCTAGATTTTAAGCATGTCCTAAAGAATCTCATTTGAATACGGTTAAAGAATTTTAGGGTATTTGAAAGGCACTATTGATATTGGTCTTTGCAGATCCAAAATGTGATAATTTTTAAATTGATATGCTATTCGGACGTGGGATTTTCTGGGTGGTTGTAAAATTAATAGAAAAAGCACTAGTGGAACGTGTCATTCTGGGTCACTACTTGGCGTCTTGGCATAGCAAGAAACAAAATTGCCAAGCCTTGTCAATGGTGAAGCCAAATATATTGTCATTCAGTATTAGGGATGCGTATAAGTACTTTGATGAAAACAAAACTTAGTGACTTCTGGTTTGACATATTCTCATGTTCTATGAACTATGATAACACAAGTGCCATTAATGATGACAAAAATCTCGCAACACTTTAGAACCAAGCATATAGAGATTAGACATCATTTTCTTAGAGATCATGCACAAAAAGGGGATATTACACTTGATTTTGTTAGAACCTAGGACCAACTTGCTAATATTTTCACCAAACCCCTTAATGAGAATCAATTTGTTAACATTAGAAGATAATTATGGGTCATTTCTTTGTGAAAAATTGGTCAAATGACTTGAGTGTCAAACATTGCTTGAAAAATGTTGTGCTTAATTTCTAACTCCTTAACCCTTACTTAATTGTACTTTCAAAGGGGGAGATACCTTTATGTCTAAAGTCTCATGTTTATTTTTGATGTTGCCAAAGGGGAAGAAAAATATGCATCTAGAAGTTCTATGCATGTATGAGTTATGTGCTAAAAGAACATGATATGGATCAAGGGGGAGAAAGATATGCATCTAGTGCTAAAAGAGAATGCCACATTTATATCATTCCTTGATGCTTGTCTTATGTTGAATGCAAATTTCATATGTTCAATCGGTTAAAATTTATATTATGCAATTATTTTAGACTATTGGTTCGAGGGGGAGATTTACTCCTCCTAGATAACCAAGGCTTCATATTATCATGTACCAGGAGATTTTTTAGCCCAAGGTACTTCTAGTTGAGGTTTTCATGATAAAAACAAAGGTTATTGGTTACTAATGGTTAAAGTTGAGTTGAGTGATAGGTGGAACTTGATCAAACATCAAATAAAGATATTACAAGCTAAAGATAACAATGATGTAGTTGATCAAGCTCTTGGAAGTGAAGTTCACTCAAATCAAAGAACCAAGATGATAAGTAACCAAGACTCCAAACTCGAACATCAAATGAAGAATTTGTTAGCTTAAGAATCTTTGTAAGGTTAATGCATTGGTGCACTTTAGGATATCATCATTAATCATCCATCACTCACAAACTCGGTTTTCAAATCCAAAATTGCATATCTTTTTAAAACTTGAGTTTAAACATAAAACCTTAGACTTAATAATCCTAAAATAAGCTTTAATGTTTATCCAAGGTTTAGAAGTGTTTAAAATCAAACAACACATAAATTTGAACATTTAAAGGGGTAACCGATTGAGACGCCTCAATCGATCGACCGATTTGAGGTCACCCAATTGGGTAATAGACTAGTTGGTCTACCAGTTGTGGTATACCAGCTGAACTGGTCGACCGATTGTGTCGATTGGGTGAAACGGTCGATCGATTGGAACCACAAGAGTGGTGAGACTCCGACCGCTGGATGCAAAAGAGCTCATCCAAAGACCGTAAGAGAGGCCGGCCGACCGGGCCAGGTGCAACGGCTGACTCCGGTCGAGTACAACAGTGATATTTCACCGACTAGAAAATAGTGACCTGGAGTGCACATGACGAAACGATCAATCAGTTGTGCGAAACGGTCGACCGGTTAGATAACGGTAATATTCCAACGGCTATAAAATGGCAACATTTCTGTGTACAATCGCTAGTATACAGGAAGCGGTCGACTAGTTAGGTCGACTAGTTGGCAGCTTAAATGCTACCGAGTTCCCACTCTATAAATAGAGTGTGGGGGATCACTAAACAACCAAGACACTTGTTGAATATCCTCTCAACCATCATTTCTCTTGTGAATCAATTCTCAAACTAAGATTGTGAGTGCATTCACTACATGTGCATATTATAGAGTGTATCTTTGTGTTCATCAAAGCTTGAGTTGTAATATCTTGAGAGCTTGAGAGAAAGTGTCTCATTGTGCTTAAGATAGAAAGCTTCAAGTGTGTATAGCTTGAAGGATTTGTGAAGAGCCCATTGGAGCCCCAAAATCCAAGTGTAAACAAGCTCGAGATTGGAGCTTGGAACTTCAAGTGTGTATAGCTTGAAGAGGTGCCCATTGGAGTCATAATCCAAGTGTAAAGAAGCTCGTGTTGGAGCTTGCCACTAGTGGAACTGTAACACCCCAAATTATACCCTAGTAGTTTTATGACATGTTTAGGGTATAATAAAAGTAAAATTAGTATTTTTCATAAATTTAAGTGCTAAGTGTGAAAAGGGTAAACTGGTAATTTGACAATTAAGGACCATAAGATCATAAAATAAGAAGATTATATGCCATTGTAGAATATTGGTAAGTTTGATTTGGTAAATTGGAATAAAAGTGGAGGACTTAATAGCAAAGGAAAATTGGAGCTGTAATTCACCTTAAGACAACAAACTTGTCTTAGATCGGGAATTCCTCATTTTTCGCTTAAGGAGGCCAGGCATATGGTCGAAAGAAGAAGCCCCTGCTTGCTTGATAGTTCTCCCTCTTTTGAAGTTATACTTGATCATGTAAAGGAAGGAAAGGAAGAAGAGAAGACAAGCGAAGAAAAGGAAGGCTAGTTGAAGTGTTCAAGAAATCAAGGTTAGGAAATTCTTCAACCTCTTTGTCTATGTGTGGGTTAGGAAACTATCCTAACTTCCTCTTTGTCTATGTGTGGGTTAGGAAAACCCTAACTCTCATTATAAAGGTATTTTTGGTTGGTTTAATTCAGTTTTGTTGTTGGTTTTGAGTTTGCTTTGTTTTGGTTGAAACTTTTCTAGTGAAATATGGAAAAAAAAAGCCTCATTTTTGTTTCAGCTCGACACCTCTTCACCTAGGTGAAAGAGTACTTGCCTAAGCGAAGGTCTGTTCGCCTAGGTGAACCTGAGACCTTGTTTTCTTACCCCTTATTTTCTTGCGTTATATAAATACAAGAATGTGATTAAAGAACAATATAACATGCTCTGAAACACATATGAGTGTATGCCTGCTTAAGACCAGATAATGAATGAATAGGCACTCGTGATTAGTGCTTCAAGACTCCCGCTTAAGGCTTCCTAAGACTCGTTTAGTGCTCTCAAGACTTCCTCTCGCTCAAGGCTAAGGCACTTCGTATAGTGCTACAACACTCGTTTATGCTGTGTAGGCACATTCCGGCTTGTGTTTTGGCACCTCTGCTCAAGATCAGACCGTACCTTCAGTACCCATTGGCGTCGTGTCCTGTTCATTCATCATACTAAATGAGAAGCCAAACATTTATATGATAAATATCTGAACAATGAAACATAAGAAAACAAAAGTAGTCATCTCTAATGCTAAGGCATAATCCAGTTCTATTCTGTAGTGTACCTACGGGTACCTTCTGTTATAAGATTTCTATTATGTACTCCTACAGGAGATATTAATATTCAGATATGTGAATTATTTTACATGTATATTGTACTTGAGGACCACTACTAGTGGTCATATATGTTATCTATTTTCCCACTAAGCTATAAGCTTAGCACGGGTGTTTCATTTGTGTAGGTACTGAAGAGGTCGTCGGTGTGACGCACCAACCGTCAACCTGCGGAAGACCCATGGATATCGGGTGACCCGATACTACACTATGTGTCCCATTTATCGAGATCCACCAATATAACAACTAAATGGCCACTCTGGGCCCATTTATACATTCTCATTTAAAACTTGCAAGATTATAATTAAAAACAGCCCATAAGGGTTTAATTATAACTCTCTTTCATAATAAAGTACATGGAAAAACTCGTTTGCACATAAAGTTTACAAAAAGATTTTTATAAGGCCACAATTCGGCTTTCTTCACAATTGCAGCCTCGAGTGACCGCCGTCTACCGGTGTACACCCTGCATCTAAAATGTTTTTCCCATGAAGGGTGAGCCACGCCTAGTAGAGTAAACTCCTACAGAGGCTACTCTCCACCTAAGTGCACATGCAATGGTCATGTTACACAATCCACATTCACATTCACATTCCAAGTAAAAACATGCAATTTCTACTATGAAATCATACATGCCATGAAATGAGATGAGACTCAATCACGTGCCATGCCCCGAGTCCTTACTGACTCCCGTCATACCCAAGTCTCTACCGACTCGTACCATACAATGCGATGTCAAAGTGTGATAAAGATCCATCATTTGTGGATTACATCCAATGATCATTTTACAACAAAATTCATTTGTTTTCAAACCAAAAGCTTTTTAGATGTTACACTTCAATGATAACCATTGGGTCCCATTGCAGCGAATTTTTTAGTGTTTCACCGCAAGCTTCGCACGGCTATACATTTTCACAGGCTTTCACCATTGGGGATCATGTATAACCACAAATACCGGGTCTTTCACCAGATGGGGTATCTATCCCTGCTTGATATTACCTGACACATATTTTCATTTTCATATACCATCGTGCGACTTCTCATTGACGCCGTCCCACAAAGACCAAGCCCACTACAGACCACAAACACCAAACGCAGTTGCTGGATTTTACAACCATGCACTCACACCCATTTCATGCGATGTCCCCATTCATATGCAATCCCATGCGCCATTGCAAGTTAGATCATGCCACATGTATGATGAATGCTACATGGGCAACACAAATCACACCACTCACCGGATGTCATGGACAATCACATCACCTGCATATGACTTCCATACATCATTTCATTCATGTCAATATATCATACATGCATATATCAACATCAACACACAACATGTCATTCTATGTTAAAGCAATGACACTTCACACAATCAAGCCATGTGATGGCCATTCATACATACAAAATTTATCACATTTCAAAACATTAGAACACACATATTAACATCCAAATATGTCACCACTTAGTCAAGCAATAACACTTTCAAACAAGTCATACAATGGCCCCGAAACAAGCCACAAACAATCACAAACCGGACCACAAAACCAGCCTTAAACAGGTCGTGAAAGACCACAAACATAGGTCCGGGGCTCGCCTAGGTGAAGCCCACCTTTGCCTAGGTGAAGTTGTTCGCCTAGGCGGACTAGAACCCCAAAATCCCGCCTCAGCTCATCTTAGGCGGTAGCACACCTTCGCCTAAGTGAGCACACCTTTTCTTAGGAAAACCTTCCCTTAGCTTAAAAAAAAGAACCAATCTTCCATAAGAAGATTCCTACCTTCACCTGGGCGAACCTTAGTTCGCCTAGGTGAAGATGCATTGATCAAAAACCCGAAAATCTAGTTTTTCTTCGCCAAACAAGCCCTAAATGAAAAACCCTCTTTTCCCAACCCAAAGATGGAAAATAAACCAAGGTAGGAAGAACTCCTACCTCTTAGAGTGTAGATGAACGGGTAGGAAGCCTCCTAAACTCGACAACTTTGATTTCCCGAAATCTTCTTTCTTGGATCTTCGATGAAACCCCACTTTCTAGGTACCCACGTGCAAATTTCGTCGATGCATGAACTTTGTCCTCGGGTCCGACGTAAAACCGATCACGTAGAGTCTATAGATCTCGGATAGAAGCCTTGGAAGCTCTCCACCCTTCTCTCTTTCTCTCTACACGTGAAAAACAGGAAAAATGGCCCTTCTTCCCCTAATCTCCCATTTTTTTTCAACTTAACCTTAAGTTATGTGAATGGTCCACGTTGCACCACATGTCCACACCTGCTCGGGTCCGATTTTGTCACAAAGCGATTTATTTCATCCCAGTTTAAGTTCAATTTATTTTAAATGAACTTTACTTACATCATTTCCCAAAATCTTATTTTTGGGTTCATTGGGCACACGTCGCCTCGAAAATCATGAAAATCTGATTGTCTCATAATTCAACGCAATTCGTCTGAGTAACTAGATTTCGCAAGATGAATCCAACGGTGAGGTCTGTTTCATCATTTGAGATTTAGAAAATTTCCAAGTTTTTAGCCTATGTTGTAGCGCCAATTTACTGTTTTGCCATTTTTAAAAAAAAATCAATTTTTCCCCGGTTTTACATTCTCCCCCTACTGGTTTTACATTCACACACACATCACATAAAATCACATGCATATGCAACAGTCATTCAATATCAATGACAAAAAACGTATCTTCATCCTCAAATAGGAAATGATAGTTGGCACGCATGGTGCCTTCACGTTCCCATATTGCCTCCTCCACTCCTCGGTGCTGCCACAACACCTTCACTAGCCTCACAGTCTTGTCTTGCAAAACATGATCCCGACTATCCATAATATGCATCGGTCCCTCCTCGAAGGTTCCATCCGCATCAACCACAAGTACGCCCCAATCCACTACATGAAATGATCCGGAGCGCATCTCGAGTAATGGAGACATGGAATACCGCATGAACACTCAACAGGCTTAGCGGTAGCACCAACCTATAAGAAACTGCACCAACCCTCTCGAGTACCTCAAAGGGCCCAATATACCTCAGTGATAGCTTTCCCCGTTTACCAAACCTGACCACTCCTCTCTTAGGCATCACCTTCAAGAAGACATGATCACCCACCTCAAACTCTAGAGGTCTCCGCCTTTTGTCGGTGTAGCTCTTCTGCCAACTCTAAGTCATGAGAAGACGCTTCCATATCAAATCCACCTTCTCGGAGGTGTCTCTAACCAAATCCAGACATGTAGTGGGTCTCTCCCCACTCCATCTTAAAACAAAACCGTAGATTGACACGACCTCCCATAGCCCTCATAAAGGTGCCATTCGTATGCTCGCTCGCTAACTATTGTTGTAGGCGAATTCCACTAAAGGTAAATGCTCTTCCTAGCTACCCTTGAGATCCCAGACGCAAGCCCATAGCATGTCCTTTAAAATCCAGATGATCCTCTTTGACTAACCGTCCATCTAGGGATAAAAAGTTGTAACACCCCGAAATATACCCTAGTCTTTTTCGACATGTTTAAGGTATTTTGTAGGCATAATTTGAATTTTCATAATTTAAATGCAAAACATGGAAATTCGAAAACTCGGAATTTGTACAAGATATAAGGGAAAATTTGTAATTTGGGAAAAAGGATATGAAAGTCATAAGATAAGAAGAGTATGGGCTAAATTAGAATATAGCATAAGTTGATTTGCAAAAAGAAACGAACTTGAGGGCCTATGTGCAATAAATAGAAAGATTAAGTATAAAAAGAGTGGGAGATAAAAAATAGCTCTTTTTTTTTTTTTTTGGTCTCCAAAGGAGCAAATCAGTTAAGGGAAGAAGAGAGAAGAAGAGGGAAGAGTTAAGGAGAAGTCAAGAAGAAAGGTAAGGATTTAAGTGCTTTTGACTTTTGAATATGGAATCATGTGTATTGGACTTCTGGGTAGATTTTTATGGGTTCCAAACCTAGGGTTTAGTTAGGAAGGATCCTAACCTCTTCAGATTTGTATGAAATTGAGTTGAAAAAAAAAAAAAAAACTCAGCTTGGTTAATATACATGGAATCCCCTTTCTTTCATTCTATGTTTTTAAAGAATGGTGACTTTGGCATGGGTTCTTGACTTTACCTAGGGTTCGTGGGTAGAAGTTCTTCTCTAAAACCACCATTACAAGATGAATATGGGGTGGTTTTGATGTGTGTATTGAGTATTGAGTTGGTTTGGGTGGAAATAGATGGAAAATGGGAGAAAAACCACCATTTCTGAGCATTTTCGAGGGTTGGTACCGGTACTCAAATAAAGGTGGTACTAGTACCATATCGGCCTGGCCGACCGGGTACCGGTACCCAATGTTCTAGTTTGGACCAGCATTAGTATTTTGGCCATACCTTGGTCATTTCTTATCCGATTTGAGTGATTCAAATGGCTGGGTAAACTAGACTTCAAGGAGAACAAATCTCCCTGAAATAGTGATCTTCAAATTCTGACCCCATTTGGCCTAGAAAGTCACTCCAAGTGAGGTTATGTTCAAGCCAATTTATGGTTATGTTTTGAACATAGAGTAGTCCCGGTTGTTTAGGACATATCTTGAGTTTTGGTGCTCCAATTTGGGTGATTCCAGCTTGAGAAGAACCCTAGCACCTTATCTTCAACAGAGTACAAAGAACCAGTGTTATATGGAGTTGGAGACCCCTGGAAAATGAGTATTTCAGACCGTCTCTAGTGTAATATGGTAAATCACTAGTCTGGGCATGAAAATGCCATAAACTTGAGCTCGATGATTCAATTGGAATGATTCTAATTTCTAAGTAAAGTAGATTCACAGAGGAACAAGAATACATGAATGATGTGTGAATACATAGGTGTCATACTGTACAAGTATATGAAATTCCATATGTAACAGGCATGAAACAGGAAAAATATAGGAAATGCAATATGTATAGATGTGTTCATGAAACATGAATATGATATGAAACATGAAAACAAACTAAAACATGAACATGAACATGAAAGGCAATATGTCATGAACACATAATGTGGCTAAGAATGCCCCACTATTCTCAGACTTAATAAAATAGATTATATGTGATTATTATCACATATAATTGTAGAACTGCCTAAGACCATATATGGAATGACACGACACCTCTGTTACGTGGGCAAACACGTATAGTACTTTGCATTCCTCTCGATTAGTGTGACAAAGATTCTCTCGACCGTAAGCTTTAAGACATTAAGATTTGGGTACTCTCTGATTAGTACTTCGGTATTCTCTGATTAGTACTTCGGTACTCTCTGTTTAGTACTTCGGTATTCTCTGATTAGTGCAACTAAGACTCTACAAGGTTTCGACACTACTTATGCATGCACCCTCGCGATTGCATCGCACTGGGTACTTATTGTGGTCATATTCTACTCATTCAGACATCGGGTCTAGGCAATCCAATAGTTATATGATAAGACTATGAATAAAGAATAAGAGTAAAGAAATGAATATGGAAAAGATCTCGAATGTACCCTACATGTGTCTCTCAGACTGCTCTATAAGACCTACGTACTCCGCATGTTTAAAATATCTATAGTACCTACGGGTACCTCCGAACAAGTGTAAACTTTGTAGTATAAGTACAAACTCTGTAGTATAAGTCTAATTTCTATAGTACCTAAGGGTACCTCCGTACACATAGAAGCTCTATAACTCCTACAGGAGATTTGATAAGTATATGTCTGTGCTAAGGACATGTACATGTATAAGTATTCCTATATAAGTATATGAATCTGATATAAGTACAAATATGTGTCCTTTGGGGGAGATAGAACCAAGATAAACCTACGGGTACCTTCGTATAAGAATAAGTCCCGTAATACAGGCATAAGATCTATAATACAAGTATAAGATCCGTAAGACAAGTATATGCTCCGTAATACAAGTATAAGATCCAAAATACAAGAATAAGCTCCGTAATACAAGTATAAGATCTGTAAGACAAGTATATGCTCCGTAATACAAGTATAAGATCCGAAATACCAGAATAAGCTCCGTAATACAAGAATAAGATCCGTAAGATAAGCATATGCTCCGTAATACAAGTATAAGACCCGAAATACAAGAATAAGCTTCGTAATACAAGTATAAGATCCGTAAGACAATGATATGCTCCGTAGTACAAGTATAAGATACGAAGTACAAGTATAAGTTCTGTAGTACCTACGGGTACCTCAGTAAAGGTCTAAGCTCTATAACTCCTACGAGAGATCAAGATAAGTATTAGTCCGATTGTTTATAGATGTCCTTCGAGATCTCGAATAATTATAAGTCCGAGACAAGTATAAGTATAAGTCCGATATATATGTCCTTTGGGAGATCTGAATAATTATAAGTTCGAGACAAGTATAAGAATAAGTCCGATATATATTTCCTTTGGGAGATCTGAATATGTATACGTCTGATACAAGTACAAGTATGTGTCCTGTGAGAGACTTGAACAAGTATACATTTTCTATAAGTACGAATATGCATGTGTTTCGTGATAAGTCGTTTCACTAAGCGTATGTTTAGCACTGCTTTAATCCGTAGGTACGTGAAGACGTCCAAAACTTCCTTCCGTATACCGCCGGGCCGAACACTAGTAGGGGTTCACTGCGTAGGTTCGCGCTCTCGAATATGTAATTGGAAATGTAAATTCTTGTATATGTATAAGTAAACGGGACTCAAAGATACGTGTAAAGATTTTGATGGACACCACTCATGGTAGTTCTTTTGTCTATGTAAATGATTTTTGTTATTAGCAAAATTAAGCTGTATACCCACGTACAAGTTCGCCTCGAGAAAGAACATGTCAATGAGAGTCCTAGTATATAGTCTCGCGCCTGGGGGACTCGCCTGATCCGCACTGGGTCTCGAACGGGGATCAAGGTGACGAGCTAAAAGTCATCCATTTTCGCCCATTTTCCTCGATTGATTTCTATCTAAAAGATCGATTTATGTTAAATGTTGAATAATCTCACTTAAACTCGCTAGTGCAAAGAGAAATTCAAGAGAAAGAGGATATTGGTAAAGAAAAGGAGTAGAAACCGGCTTCAGCAGAGTCAGACACATCGAAGGATGTTGCAACAGAGAAATGCACGAGGAAGAAAGGACCTCATAGCGACGCCTTGACAAAGTGATGAAGAATCAGCATCAAGGTCGCAACCACAAAACCTGCCGTATTATTAAGTAAGAATCAAGGCGTGAACGAGCAGGTCGCAAATGTAAACCCGTCGTGCAACCATAAATTAATGAAGAACAAGATATGATGTCGCAACACAATTTCGAGGTCGCGATAGAATTGAAGGCCGAGCAATAGACATGGAGGTCGTGACACCGAATAGAAGTCGCGACATAAGATTTTCAAGAGACTGAACATAGAGGTCGGGACATTTAGAAGAGGTCGCGACATCAACATCGGGACAGGAAGATGTCGCGACGCCATTCGCGGGTCGCGACATCGCCGTAGCGCGAAATTAAGGTCGCGACGCCATTCAAGATCACGACATCGCTTGCAAGGGAATTAAGGTCGCGACGTCATTCGGGCTGGTCGCGAACATCACGTAAAGATCCACACGCCATTTGAAGGTCGTAGCTGGCATCGTGCCATAGTATAAGGTCGCGAAGACTACAATGGGTCGCGACATCGGGATTCAAGGGATGCTAAAGGCAAGTCGACTAAATAAAAGTCATGACGAAATGAGACAATCGAGGTCGCGAACAAAGAATCGAGGTCGCGACATTAACAACAAATGGGCCGCGACCAAATCCACAAGGAGGTGCATCGGTTAAACGAACTTTAACCCTATAAATACGCAACCGCTATCGAAGGAAAGCAAATTTCCTACGGCCAAAAGGAGATCTGGTAAATAAGGCTCTTGTATTTTAATTCTTTTCTTTTGTTTTTTTTTTTATTTTTAGATTAGTTTGTTATTTCGCTCAAATTCGATCTGACATTAGTCGTTAAAGTAGAAGCTAATGCGTAATTCTATTTTTCAAATTATCGCCTGATTGAAAATCAATTCCAGACAAATTTTGGAATTGATTTTTGGCTCGGATGCATAAAGTGGTTTTCTTGATCGCCAGTTTTCATTGTAGGGTGTAATCTAGTGATTTAGAAACCCAACTCATTGAATGTACTCGTCATTTTGGGAATTATCTTTCCGCATAAATTTATCGAAGCCATCGAACTATCACTTGTAAATCTACTGCTGGTTTTGAGTATTCTCAGAATTTATCCCAATGTGTCGCCTTATACCCATAATAGGGATTGAAACTCGTTGCTCGATTTCCCGTGGAGGCCCTCGGGAGTGACACAGTATAAGGCAATCCTCGGAGTGATTTAACACCAAAAAGCGTATGCGACCGATAATGGTGATCTAATGAGTTTCCCGTGAATTTAAATCGATAAATCCTCTTCTCACTTGAAATCGAGAATGAGTTGAATGACTTATCCATTTAAATGCAGAGTTCAATTTGATTCGAACAAAGATGTTCAATCCCTGTTAGCAAGGATCTAATCAAGGAAAGGATGAATCGTTCCACCTTGAAAAGAACGCTGTGAGCAAAGTGTAAACCCATGCTATGACTATATATTAGAGCTGTTTATACCATGTTCGGGGTATTAAGTATTAAAAAGAAAATACCTGTAACAAGGCAACCCGTGACAAAGTAGTTATCTAAGCCTCTCGTCTTTCGAAAGAAATGTGGAAGATTGATGATGAACAAAGGGCGTACGTGGAGAGATCCAACTGCACTATCATATTCCTTGGACAGGTTTTAAATCTGTGGTTCATGAAGCAAAGTTTCAGTGCAATCTGCAGGAATTGATGTTCACAATAGCAGTATTTTCAATGCTCCCTTTAAAAGATAACTGTTCAGTCTGAATTTGTTATTTTTAAATTTTCAGTTTTAATTCATTTTGTTATTAATTCACATATCTTAGGCTTTTTTACATTTGCCTGCAGTTGGATTCCACTGCTTATCGTAGTCCAAATAGTATAGAGTTTCCGAGTAGTGCGGTAGTCGATCGAGAATTCCCGAGGATCTCTCGTGGATCGATATCTCGACTAAATCCAATTTACTACTTGTCTCGACCAGACACTTGCAAAGATCCCGATCAAAACCAGAAAGAAAATGATTTACTCTTAAGAAAACCGCTTTTAATCAGTATAATAGATAAGGAACACAACAAACAAGTTTCATGGCATTATTGTTGGGGATTAGATAATAGTCCTTTGGTGATAACGTCACAAATTTGTATAGGTGTTTTGATCCATCATCATCATCACAGAAAGAGGTGAACAAGTTTTTGGCGCCGTTGTCGAGATCGAAGAATTTAGTGAATCTCAATATTCGCATCAAAGCGAAATGCTAGTTTGGATATACTTATAAAAAGAAAATAGAAAATTTTGCAAAAATATGATTCAACAAAGAGTTTGTAGCAAGCTAATGGGGTGTAGAGCTTTTCATGTTAAATACAATTTGGTATCACTAACTCCATTTGATCTCGTGCGATATTATACTCGTGGAGTTAATTCATGCAATGTGAAGCAGGACAATTATTGCCACTGGACACTGAGATCGAAAGAACACTTAGAGGACTAAGAAAGGTTAAGAGTGCAGAAATAGCAGAGATGGCAGACGAAAGATTGACAGGGGCATTCAACCAGGAATTCGCAGCAGAAGTACCTCAAGAGCGAGACACTATGGAGGACTTTTGGAGACTAGTTATCCAAGATGAATACTCAACAAGGAGATGTCGATAGATGCTAACAATTTTCAGCCTGCCAGCCCCGATCACCATGGTTCAACAAACCAATTCACGTGTCACCGGAAGATCCCAACGAACACTTGGGACTCGCTTTCTCGAGAATGGCCAATGACGCTTGAAATTGAATGGTGTGAGAACGGTTATTGTCGCAGCTTGTTTCCATTCTCTTTGCTATATTAGCAACAGATCTATGGCTCCCACTTACTACCATACCTGCATCTGCGATCACATGGGTAGATGATAGCTTACTTAGCGTATTCTTTCCTCCATCCCTCACTTCGAACGAAGAGGGAAATTACTACTTTCAAACAAAGTGGGAAGACGAGTCAGACACCGTCGAGAGTTGGCGCAGGCCGTCAAGAGATGTCCCATGCACTGGATAGACCGAAGACACAAATGGACATCTTCTAACATCTACGAATTATACCCCAAAAGGTATAATACATGCAAATTTTTGCATGAGCATTCGTAAGAAGCAAGAGCGTAATAGCAAGACAACTGATCGAGGATCTTTCTAGGTGCAACATGAGACCTCCTTCGAATCCTCGTGGAGTAGGCAAAGAGCTAAAGGAAATGGAATGATTACCGAACAAGGATGTCTGCCATGGAGGGCTGCCGGATGCATCGATGCATCGATTGATAAAAGAATGCACTCGCAAAAATGAGATAGAGCATCGAAAGAGTAGCGAAGAGTAAATAATGCCGAGGTGCGACTGGAAGAGGTTTCGCGCAGCTGATGAGGCTAACTATTTGAACGAGCGTAGAGCATATCATTTTCTGCCTAACTCCCAACTCCGCAACCCATTATACCCTTAATTAAGGAACCATGAGAATTTCTGCAGGAGGAGTACAAATACGTCTCTAAGACATGGGCAAAATTTTCAAGAGGTACGCTCCACCAAGGTTCCAAAGAAGAGTGTCAGAGGAGGGCGTAATGAATATCGTAATGTAAAAGGGCTCAAACCTTGAAGACCAGATGTCGCAGCTCATGGGGAAAATAGGAAAGTCGCTGAACTTCCATGAACAAAAGTTTGCGTAATTTGAAGTCAAATACCAATTTCAAAATTTTCGTGACGACTCACCAACGCCTCTCAAGAACCTGAGACAATGGGGTAACTGCCCCTACCTCGTTAATCAAATTAAAGATGCTTTTCCTGCAAGGATACCGAAGAAAAATCCAAAAGAGACTACATGGCGCAAATGTAAGTGGGAAAGAATTAGAGAAGGACAATTCAGAGAAAGATGAATAAGAACAAAGTGGAGTATGAAGTCGAAAATGCCGAGTCACTGAGAAAGAAAGGAAGAAGGAGCAAGAACAAGAAGAAGAAAGAAGCAAGAAGAAAGCCTTAACTCTATGCCTCGTAGCCCTATTCCCCAGAGATCAAGAAAAGTAAAGGATAGAGGAGCAGTCAAGAAGGTTTTGAAAACTTTCCGTGCTGTAGATAAGCATGCCATCTACGTAAGCAGAACCAATGTTGATTTTATGCCGGGCATCTTCATGAAATTTTGAGCAAGAAGAGAAGATTTGCAGAGGAAGGAGTAGTGAATCTGACTGCCACTTGTAGTACAGTGATAAAGAAGAATTTACCAGAGAAGATGAAAGACCTAGGAAGTTTCACAATTCCTTGCACCATTGGAGGATTTGAAATTCAAAAGGCTCTTTGTGACTCCTAAGGCCAATATGTAAACTTAATGCCATTATCTGTTGCAAAGAAATTAAGTTTGGGGGAGCTTACTCCCACTACTGTTACTCTTCAAATGGCAGATAGAACAATGGCGAAACCTGAAGGAGTCATTGAAGACGTGCTTGTAAAGGTGGGGAAATTCATTTTTCCTATCGACTTCATCATCCTGGACATGGAAGAAGATTCACAAGTTCCTCTGCTGCTATGAAGGCCATTCCTAGCAACTGGAGCTACTTTAATAGATATGCATAAAGGAGTTCTCACTCTCAGGGTTGGAGAAGAAGCAGCTGACTTCAATCTGCTCCAAAGTTTGAAGAATTTAGACACAGATAGGGAAGATTACAAGTTAGTAGATGATGTCTATCTCAACAACTCTGATTGTTATTATGATTGTAATGCTCAACTTCCTATCAATGAAAATGAGATGAATTTCCAGTATCTTGAAGGTGTTAATTCTGATTTTCCGCACATCAGTTTACACTCCACTGACAACGTAATGAGTCTTAAACAAAACAACATGGACAATGGAGACAATAATGAAGAAAAGGAATTTCATCAAGAGACCAAGGCGTATGCTTAGTTTAAAAAGAGTTTAAGTTGCTTCACCAAGTATGCTTACCGGGAGCTACCAAAGAGTAAGCCGTTGATTATTTCTGCTAGACCTGATGTCAAGAACGTAAGCCAAAATTTTAAAGAATTACTTAAAGAGTCATTGTTCGTCCATAGATGAATTAAAGGGTATCACCACAATATGCATGCACAAAATATCGGAGGAAAATGCAAAACCATATGTTGAATATCAAAGAAGACTGAACTCCGGGCCATGAAAGAAGTAGTCGTAAAGGAAGTGCTCAAATGGTCATCGTCAGGTTTTATATAACTTCGCATACCCCGGGTTAGCCCAAATTATGTGGTTCCAAAGAAAGGTGGTGATCCAAAATGAAAAAAATGAGTTAATTCCAACAAGAACGGTGACAGGATGGAGAGTATGTATCGATACGGCCGAACACAGCAAACTGTAGAAAGATCATTTCCCATTGCCTTCATTGACTGCATGTCGATAGTTAGCAGGACACCCTCATTTTTGTTTCCTGGATGGGTATTCCGGCTATAATCTGATTGCTATTGCACCTGAGGACTAGGAGAAAACCACATTCACATGCCCTTATGGCACCTTTGCCTTCAGAAGGATGCCATTTGGCTTCGGTAATGCCCCTTACTTTTCAGCGTGTATGATGTCCATGTCTCGTATTTGGTTGGAGGAGGTCATGGAGATTTTTATGGATGACTTCACAAAGATATGGATCCGCTTTGAGTACTGTCTAAACAACTCCGGAAACAAAGGTTTTTCCAAAGATGCAAGGACAACAATAGCCTTATACTAGGGAAAAGTACATTTGTGCAATGTATATTATTCTTTGGTCATAAAATATCCAAGTACGGACTAGAAGTGGACCAATCAAAGGTTTTGATTATCAAGACTCTCACACCACCCACAACAGTAAAAGGGATAAGGAGTTTCTTGGGGCATGCTGGATTCTATAGGAGATTCATCAAAGACTTCTCAAAAAGAAACTGCACTCATTATGCGTGATTCATCGGAGAAAGACACAAAGTTTAGTTTTGATGACTCCTATAAGGCAGCCTTTGAAGAAATCAAGATCAGATTAGCTCAAGCACCGATCATGGTCGCACTGCACGGGATCGTGGATTCAAATACCGCGATGCTGATTTCGTGAATGAGTCAGATTGGGCAAAGAAAAGAAAAGATATTCGTGAGCCATATAATTATGCTAGCATAACCTTCAATGAAGCCTAAGAAAACTATCTAACTATCGAAAAGGAGATGCTAGCCATAGTTTTTGCTTGTGAGAAACTGTGCCATACATTTGGGATCCCATATTATCATTCTGCCGACCGTACGGCAATCAAATATCGATGTCGAAAAAAGGAAGCCAAACGAGGCGATAAAGGTGGGTGTTGTTACTACAAGAGTTTGATACGGTAATTAAATATAAGAAGGGTTGTGACAATGTGATCACTTGTCCGGAGTAGAAAAGAAGCAAGCGAGAAGAGAGGAGGAGGCGGGACTAACGGAGAACTTCCCGGATGAGCAAGTTGTTTCAATTGTCATTCCGACTCCATGGTATGCGATATCGTGAATTACCCAGCGTGGAAGACAGAATTCCTCTGGGTCAGCTACCAGCCAGAAGAAAGCTTCCCAGGCCAGAGCCGACGGGTACTACGTGCGGGATGACCGGTACTATTTAAAGCGGCCGACATGATTATAAGAAGATGTGTGCGGAGAGTGAGCAAGTAGGTGTGAATGAATGCCATGCATCACCATATGGGGACATTTTAGAAGAAAGAGCGACTCCTGAGGAGAAATACTCCGATCGGAGTTTTATTGGCCACTTATCTTCATGGGCGTCTTAGAATGGGTCAAATATGTGATAGATGCCAAGGTGGAAATATCAACGCGAGAAATGAAATGCCCCTACGAGGCATATTAGTGGTGCAAATTTTTGATGTATAGGGGATAGATTTTATGGGACCCTTCCCACCATCATTTGGAAACTTGGCCTTATCTTGCCCCAGCGGTGGACCTGTGTTTCCCGAATGGGTGGTTCTAATATGCTTGTCGAGGAATGGCCTTAACACGGAGTTGTGAGTTTCTTGCAAAGAACATTTGACGGTCGGAACACCCGGGACTATCATCGGTGGCGGAAGCCACTTTGCAAACAAAATATTTGCAAAGCTCATGGCCCGGTATGGGATCGGAACATATAATGAGCTAGCTTATCACCCACAGGACTAATAGACCAGCGAGAAATTTCAATAGGGAGATTAAAAGGATCTGAAAAGGCTGTAAGTTAAGCGGGAAAAGATTGGTCTTCCAAGCTCGATGATACACTTTGGGAAACTACGGGTGCATTCCAAAACTCCATTGGGATGTCCCATCTGAGTGGTCTTTGGTAAAGCCATGTCACCTCCTTTGAACATGAATGCAAAGCCATGTGGGCCATCGAGAAGGTGAGACCGATTTCAAAATTGCAAAGGAAGAGAGATTGCTCCAATTGAATGAACTAGAGGAACTGAGAAACGAAGCCTATGATAATGCTAGAATATACAAGGATAAGACAAAGAAATGGCATGTGTTAAGTGACCAAATGATTGTATATGTGAAAATATGGTCACGAAATTGAGATAATATTAAATACTCAAAAAGCGGTTGAAACAAAGTAAGTATACTAAAAAGCGAAGCTGAAAAGTATTACCAACACTCAGCCCCTTTCGCAAAGTGCACGGGTCATGTAAGCCAAAGTAGTTTCTGGGAGTCAGGATATCGTACCGAGGATTGGAGGTTCTCAATTGGAATTTGATCACCCCAGGTGAGGGCTCTTCACTATTTAGGCGACCAAGTAGGATATTAAGATAAAATCCATTTAATTGAAACAAAAACTAATTTAAAACTAATCTAAAAATCTACCAAAATAAACAACTACTTAATTCTAAAAGGTATGAAGAGAGAGTCCTTTAGGGATAGGGATGGGGATATAATTGTTTACAAAAGCAGTTTGCATTTCATACCTTGAAAATGCAACATTTGTGAGTTGAATGCTGAATTTGTCCAAAGAGCAATGTAGTATAGCTTAGTTTCTCCATACACCATACATTTCACTAGTTAGAATCCATATTCCTTTTTCAAGACAAATGGGTCTAAATAGTACTTGTAAGGAATTTGGCACTCTTTAAGATTTGATTGTTTTTCTTTTTTCAATACTTCACAACCATTTCTTAAGGCGGAGGAATTCTTGCTCTATGAGACGAGGGATAATGCGAGAGCGCTTACTCCCGATGTAATTGGTATCTCTCGTCCTTGAATCTAATAAATTTTCTATCTCCTTGATTAGGTCTTTGCTAACACGGGATCAAGATCCTTTCATCGAACTAAAGGAGAAACCTGCGATCCCGACTAAATTGATACATCATCTAATTAAATCCTCCTGCGAGTAAATTAGTGATCTATCAAAGTAATTTTCGAGTTCATTAGTTCCAAGATATTAGTCTAAGCATACCTGAGATTCTGGCTCTTTACTCTCGAAGTCTCCATCTCTGTGTCACTCGAGAGGGCCTCCTGGAAATCGAGCAAAGATCTGACTCTTTATTGGGTATAAGCTACTAATATTCCGAGCGATTCATTATATGAGTATACCAATTATATAAATTCAGTTTTCAAACCCACAAAATAAGCGAAAAAGCGCAAATCTGAATGTTGACAATTAATCCCGACCACAGGGTGTTGAATGTTCCATTCTTGGATTTGATCATCACTAATCAAACAAAAGTAAGAGAAGAAATAAATCAAAGAGAAAGAAAGAGAAAAACCCTGATTTGAGCTTAAATCTTCACCTCAACGGTAAATAAATTGAATATACGATGTGACACCAAAAAATCTCTTCAATAGAAATAAAAATGCGCACAAGAAAACTATTCTACTAAGATCTATTAAAAATAAAAATCTGCAGCAAAAACTAAGAAAATGAGCAGTTTAGAGAGAGAAAACCCATGAGAGAGAGAAAATCCATATTTTTAGCTTCAATCTTTGTCTGAACCTTAGTGAAATCTGAATCTATGTTATACAGCACCGAAATCTCTTCAATAGAAATAAAAATGCTCTAAAAGCGCTCTCGAATCTTAAAAAAATCCAAAATCTACAGAAAAAATGGAAAAATGGGCAGTCTAGAGAGAGAAACCCCATGAGAGAGGCTCTCCAATCTTCCCGCTTGCCTCTTTACCTAAAAGCAGTATATATATATGGTCTTTAGGGTGAAATGGGCTTGAAGTGGGTGCAAAAACTGATTTTCGGCCTTTTCCAAAGTTCAGCTGCCGGCGTTTACGGTAGCGACCACGGGTTTTTACGTCGGCGACACCGACCATTTCTGTCGCGACATCGGTCCGCGACATACTCTCTGTCAGCGACATACGGTCCACGACATTCTCTCTGATCGGCGACATATACTCACATCGAGAACAATTTTCTAAACGACAAGCGGTTTTCTTACATGGCTTGTGAGGCCATAACTTCTTCGTTTTAACTCGGATTTGGGCGTGTGAGTACCCGTTGGAAAGCTCTTTGAATGTAGAATGCAGCCATGAGGGAATTTGAACCATTTGATGTTCCAGATGGTACAGAAATTAATCTTCCCAGTAGCGCGCTGTGAGACTCTCGATCGGTTGACTCTTCTTTTGGAAATATATTGCTCATTTCTTGCCAAATCACTTGCTTTTCATCAATAATCCTACAAAACCAAGTTTAGAGGAAATTTTATGAGTTTTACATGAATATGGATATAAAATGCACAAAATAACATGTGAAATGAACTCAAAACATAGATGAGTTTTGCACTCATCAGCATGATCAAAGGATTCTGAGGAAAGAGTTCAGAGCAGGGGATCAAGTTCTTCTATTTAACTCCAGATTAAGATTATTTCCAGGGAAGTTGAAATCAAAATGGAGTGGACCATATACAGTGGTGTGAAGTACTACCTTTGGGCGACAACACACTCGGGTGATCTTTGAGGAAGAATTCAAGGTTAATGGTCAAAGGCGAAACACCTCTGAGTAGGGAGAAAGAAAAGGAAGAACTCCAGTTGGTGAATTGAGAGAGAATGCTTAAGCAGTAGTCCAGCTAAGGACTCAAGCGGGCTTGACTCATGGAGCGGCCCGTATAGATTTTGCTTCTTTATATAGACTTTGAAATTTTTTTAATTACTCTTGAATTTTTAGTTCTAGTCATGATTTGTTAGAATTGCTAGGTTAGTATTTGATCAATTTAATCCTTTTGGGGTAATGCAGGTATGCCAATGCGAGAATCGAATGGCTCGGGTGAAGGAACAAACTCGGGACGATCCCGGCACTTCCATGACGAAGCGACTTGAAAAGGGAGTACTCTTCTCCTACATAAGTCTGTGAAAGTGAATAGAATACATGTTTGAATTCTTTGTGTGGGAATGATTTAATGGATGCTAGAATGTGTACCAGATTAATAAGGAGTGAAGCTGTCGATCATCAAATTTAGGGCAAGTCTGCGGACTAAGTCGCGACCAGTTTTATGTCGCGACGGGGTGAGGTTGCAACTTAGTAATCTTGAAGGAAAAACGAGGGCATGGAGTGGCGACCAAAAGTTATGCGATAGAAATTGAGTCGCGACAACTCAGCATGTCATGAAGTACTTGTTGACGAATGGGGGTAAAATGCTAGATGTCGCAACTTTGATGATAAATTATCCCCACGAAACTTACTTATGTCACGACAAACAACATTAAGTCGCGACATAAGAAAAAAGCAATAGGTTGGGCAACTTTTAAATTTGCCACGAATTTAATGAAAGCGACACACAGTGCGGCACGAGGAAATTTAAGTCGCGACAAGTGCAAATAAATGAAGTAATAAAGAGTCCACAATAATGATTGAATTGCAATAGTTGAGAAACTCCCTCCACCACCATCTCCTTCCTTGAAGCAAATACAACTCTTCATCTTCGCCTACTCTCTGGTTTTTCAATTCTTGCAAACCCTAGATCCAAAATTCTTCCTAAAAACCGTCCGATTTCTCAAATGGCCGAACCTTCAACCCTCATCCCAAATCTGAGCGAAATCATGGAAGAGTATGCACTCGGCCGAGAAGAGTTAGTCAGGAACCAACAAAGGGAGAACTGTAGTCAGGAACAACCGAGTTCAAGCGGTTCCAAGCGACGAGGAGAAAAGGGGAAAGACAAGCAGCAAGAAGGAGAGAAAAGCAGTCGTATCGAGAAGAAGCTTTCTCCATCACGGAAGAAGTACTATCTTTGGTAAGGGTTTGACGGAGAAAGAGGTTTCGACAAACCCATATCCTTTCAAGGAACTAATAGAACAAAGAGGTTGGGGAAACTTCTGCAAGCATCAAAAGTCCGGATGCGCAGCAGTAGTTGAGAATTTCACTCTGGCCTGGTGGGGAGAAAGGATAACTACGTTTATGTCGAGAGGGAGTTTAGGTTGAGTATGGAGCCGAAACCATGGTAAAGATATGCGAATGGAATGGAAGCGTAGGATCCAGAGAAAGATAGTAGAGCAACCCTAACCATGAGGAAGATTACCAAGAGGATTGTGAGTGGTAAAGTGAAATGGGGTCGAGGAAGGGAGAAGAAAGAATACATAAACATGGGAGATTTGTGAGGAAGAGGCAAAGGTATGGTTTTATTTCTGACCTCTGTTATGGATTCAGGCAAGCATATGCACTGCAGTACGGGAACAAGCGTCGTTCTCTATGCCGTGCGAAGGGTGCAGCTTGTCTTTGGGAGGCAGTCCATGAGAAACTCAATGAGATACCATGAAGGGAATAAAAGGGGTTTGATCCTCACCCATGGTAACTATCTGTAAGGCTATGTTTGAGGGGCTAGTGTGAAGGGAGCTTGGGAAGAAGAAGAAAAGAGTGCCCCGAGGTTTCACCACCTAAACAGCCAGCCCGGGAGTAAGCAAGGGGCCTAGGAATCAAAGAAAAGGGTGTTATAATAGAATAAGATTCAAGAGAAAATGAATGCAAGATAAGAAGAGGACACCATACGGTTGCGAGATAAAGAAGAAGAAGATCAGGAAGCACATCCAGAGGGAACACAACATGTTTGCGAGAGGATAGAGAACAAGATGATAGAAGCCCTATGATTTCTCAGCCTTGGCTAGCTCTCCCTATCGGAAACCGGGAGATTTGAGAGAACTGGTGAAAGCTCTAGGGAGTGAGGGAATAATCAAATAATGGAGATGCTGGTTCCGTGAGAGAGAATGGAAGAAGAAGAATGGAACATCCCGACAAAGTCGGAGAGGAAGTGTATGAATTAAATTGAAAAGAGATGTCCCGGCATTGGGAAGAAGAAATGAAACGAAGGGAAGAAGCGGATGAAGGAGATCTGGAGCATCAAGAGGAAAAATTGAAATGGAGGAAAGAGATCACGATCTTGAAGGATTCTTGGTGAGCCATGAGTCATTTCTGACAATCGGTGTGATCGTGATTCTCCAACTCCTAACACTCGCCAAAGGAAAGGGACTCGGATCGAGGAAGCCAAAACTAAGGAGCAAATCAAGGGATTCAAATTCCTCTCACGATGTCAATGTTCGAGGACTTGAGAAGAGGATGAAGGAAAGAGATCGAAGCTTGATGACAGATGCCTTGAGAGAAGAAAAGTTTGGCTTGAAAATTTGGTTGATGACAATAATATTTCAAATTTACAGGAGAGTCATATTTGAAATGGAGAACACAATGAACACATTGGGGAAAAGACAAGATGATACGAGCAAGGTTGAGATCTCGCAGCGAATTGGAGATCGCGAGAAGAGCGGAGATAGAGAGAGAGTGACAAGAAGAAGAGAACTTAAATGAAGTTTCCCAAATTCAACCCTAATTTGGCTACCCTTGATCTGGATCCTCCCAACATCTTTGCTCCTCCCCCAAAAATAAAAAAATAAATCTTCCCATTGATTTATCCATCTCTTCCTCACTTCCCTTTGTTATTCTCGTGACTTGCACAATCTCATGAATAAAATAAGAAAATTTGTTTGATGTTGTTTGAAGTTAGATTGCGTTGTTACTTTGCTTTAATTGTTAGAAGAATAACGGTAGGATTTAGCTCGAGAATGAAAATGTGACATATCATAATACGAGCCTAAGTTGAAGTAGTTGTTATTAGAAGATAAATTTGAAAAACAAATAATTACGAGAATAGAGAGCGAATTGACATATAATTGAATTGAAACACAAATTGCATAATTGACTTGAATTTAGCTTATGAGTCGAAGATAAAGGAAAGTTATACGGTGAAAGGGAAAATATATATATATATATATATATATATATATATATATTTTTTTTTTTTTTTTTTGAGTTTGAAGTATAAACAGTAAGCCAAAGAACCTGGTGAACCTTAAATCATGTAACTCCTCATCAACTGAAGTGAGTCAAGGACATCCTTAGGGTTAGTCACAGTTAATCAAACATAATTCTAGAACTTGTTAGATTATTGATCAAGGCGAAATCCTAGGTGATACAACTAACAAGAAATGATACCGAGGCCCGTCATAGCGAAGCTTGAGCCATTCTAGCCACCCTTGTTATATGTACATACACACCACAGTTCTGAATTTGAGCCAAAGCAATCCTTATCTTCAAAACAAGCCATTGGAAATCCCGAGCCATCTAGATAATTAATCCTCGATGAAACCTCGATTATCAAAAATTCAAAGAAGGAGGAAGAGATAAAGTTTGGGGGAGTATTTTTGAGAACTAAGGAGAAATACAGAAAAGGGTGAAAAGAGAAAGATCTAAAGCAGGAGGATACAACAGAAAAGAAAGCTTAAAGGAAGAAGTTTTGTCTTGTGGCCTAACTCTCTTGAACAATTAAGTTCTTAGGGGTGTTTCAACACCTAGTACCCTAATTCCAACTGGTATAGGAGCTACTAACCCAAAGTTCGCTAAGAGTGTTAGAAAGCTTTAAGACAGAGAACATTGCACTGATACGAAGGGTGGCCGAGAAAAAAAAGTTGCAGTGAGAAGTACAAATGAGAAATGGGAGCAGAACAATTTTTAAGCGAGGAAGAAATCAAAGGAATGCGGATGAAGTTTGGGGAATCGATTAAAGAAGTTGCAAAGAAAAGAAGGCGAGTAGTTAAGTAAAAGGAGAAAGAGTACGGGTAATCTTAACACAAAGTTCCATCCATCACCCATGACTGAGCGACATTATTACAAGCACGGGCACGATTGATCTTGAAGGTTGGAATTCACATTAGTGGAGATCAATATGAGCAACGAGCATATGGAATTTGAAAAATCTTGAAAGGATCAAAGCTGTGAAGGACCTCGGAGGGTTAAGCCGACTCAGCAGAAAGGAAGAGGAACCTGACCTACTTTTCGGCGGGATCAGCGACTATCTTTGTTTATAAAACACAAATTCAACCAATTCGGTTTTGTACACGGATTGAGTAGTGACTAACCTTCATCTGGACTTGAAGCTAGATATGCGAGAAAAGAATGCAATTCTAGTCTTTCGATTAAATTGGTTGCAAGCTATGGCTGTCTGAGAAAAAATGTCCTTTTGTTTGAGGAATAACAAATCTTTCTTTTCTTTGCTTGAGGACAAGCAAAATTTAAGTTTGGGGAGTTCGATGAGCTTAAAGTCATCCATTTTCAGTCCATTTTACGTTGATTTTATAAGAGCGATTTATGCGAGAAATGTTGAATAACTCACCAAACTACTATACAGCAGGAAATTCAGAGAAAGAGGATATTGCGATAAAGGAGTAGAAAGCGGGTGACGAATGACCTGTTAATTTGAGATGATCTTTCATGAGAGAGTGCACGAGGAAGAAAGGACTGTTGTAGCGACGGCGATTGATGAGAAGAATCACATCAAGGTCGATACCTAAAACTCGATCTGGCCCCATTGTGCATAACGAAACATATACACAAGCTTTATAGCATTATCACGAAGGACTATTAATTAATCCTCGGCAACCCCTTATAACGTGGAAAGTATAATATGTAGAAGCAAGAAGCTCTCCTTAAATTAAGTCATTTTCAAAGCTTTGTTTTGATTTGCTATTGCAAGTGCACGAGTCAACAAGTAGTAAAATGGATTTAGTCGGATATCGATCCCACAGAGATCTCAAGAATTTTAAATCAACTACCCTGACTACTCAAGCTCCATACTATTTGGACGGTGAAATGATAGTGGAGTCCAGCATTCAAATGCTGGAAAATTAAAGAACAAAAGGAAATAACTGAAATAACCAACAACTGGGAGATAAAGAATAAAGAATAATGAATTTCTAATAAGGAAATGAATACTGTTAGTTATCCTCAAAGACACATTAATAAAAACAGTTATAGTGAACTATCGATTCCTGTAGTTAAATACGTAAATTTCTTGACTAACTCGAGTTTGAAATACGTCCCAGGAAACTGGTGGCAGATGCGGCTGGATCTCTCCACACTCCACATTTCATTATCTATTAATTTATGGCACGATTCTCTGAATACGAAATTAGATTACTACTTTAAAGGACTTCCTTAATACGGGTATTTTTCTTTTATGATACTTCCTTACCCACTTTTATGGGCGTAAACCTTAGCTCCCAAGTTATTGGTCAAGCAAGGATATACAACTTCCAGAATGCTCCTCCTCCGAGAGTAGGATAGATCAGCCTTCGCGATTAGATCTCGGCTAACACGGGATTGGCCTCACTATCCGAATTGAGGTGAACTCTTTGCTTGTTTAAGTAGATAACTCATTCAACCCATTCTTGATTTCAAGTGAGATGAGGATTTATCTAAGTGAACTTACAAAGCTCAAAAGATCCCTAATAGCAGGTTAGTATACCTTCAAAGAAATGCACATTACTCTCAGGAATGTCTTCCCTGTGTCACTCAGGGGACCTCTTGGAAATCAGAGCAACGACATGGAAATCTTACTTGGGTATAAGAAGCGATGTCGGATCACGAAGAAAATAAACCCACGAAGCGAGTGATTCATTGAAATTAGCAAGGCTAGCTGGAGCGACTACGGGGAAAGATAAATTCGACTATAGCGTTGATTAATGGAAAATTTGGATTCTGATTACTAAATTACACGTCTGACATTCCTCTGATCATAAGAATAGCGCAGAGTTGAAGCTGAAACAATCGAATTCCGAAATTTGTCCCGAATTTCAAAACATTCAGTAGTAATTTGAAAAAGAAATAGAAATACGCATTCAGCTTAGGCTAAAGCGATAACATCAGTTCGAGAAAATACAGCGAAAATGAAAATGCGAAAACATAATCTGCTCTAAAGCAGCGGAAACAACAAAACAAAATAAAACCAAAAAAAATAAAAGAAAAAAAAAGAAAAATAGCGGGCTTCTGATCGGACCTCGTGTGGTAGCGAAGCTTTTCTTGGTACGGATAATTTGTGTATTTATAGGGTTCTTTTTAAATTGGGCCCTAATCCCCGATGTAACTGGCGTGAGCTGTGGAGTATCGGGCGAGTGCGCTTCAAGTCGCGACCGGTTTCCTTGTCGTGACATCATCGGTCGCGACTTCGATACGACCGTCGCGACATCAATCTCCTGTATCTAGCCTTTATTTAATTCATTCTTGGTGTCAGCGACATCACCACCTTAATCGCGACCTCGGCTTAAATCATCACGGTCTTCAATGATGACACGGGATGTCGCGACATCAATCTCACGTCGCGACATCATCTTATGGAAACGTAGGCTTCAAGAGTCGCTCTTGTTGTCGCGACATCGATGTCTTCAATAAAGCATCCTCTTATATTTCTGCATCATTGATGCGGGTGGATTCTACGATGTCGCGACTTGATCTCATGTCGCGACATCAGCAAATCATCTGCGGAGTTTTCAACGTCTTTTGATGTCGTGACTTCCCTTGAGTCTCCGCGGTCGTTCTTGATGTCCGCGACACCGGCGACCCTGCATCTCCGGATGATGAAGTTTGTGATGTCAGCGACATCATGGCCTTGTCGTGACATCCATTCTAGTTCCTTGCAGTCTTCAGCGGTTGTTTGATGTCGGCGACATCGGGATGTTGCTCGCGACATGGGCTGAGTCTCTGCACCTTTCCTTTGGATTTGTCATGATGTCTGGCGACCTCGGTTCTCTTGGCGACATCGGCTCACGTCTTGTTTCCTTGACGGATGTCCACGATGTCGTGACTTCAACCTCGTAGTTTGAAGCCTTGGTTGATCTCCTCTTGATGCGACTTGGCATTAAGTCTGCACTTTGTAGCGGCCGGTGGTTCTTGATGTCGCGACATCGGTCTTCTTGTCAGCGACATCACGCCTGCTGGCTGCGGTTCTTGATGGGTTTCTGTGATGATCGTCGGCCGATATCAGTTCTTGGCGACATCATTCCTTTAATTTCTGCTCCTTCTTCAGTTTGCCTATACTGTGTTCCCTGTCACGACATGCCTCCATTTCTCTTCAATCTTCCTGAGGTCACGACCTCAGGACTGGACTATGTAGATCTAAAATGCATGAGTGACTCACGCCTTTGTTTTTGTCATTTACGCTGCAGTGATTCAACGCACTTTTATTCCACTTATTCTTTGCATTTTCCATATCTTTCTTGCTTCCTTCACACTAATGACAAATTGGTGAGTTTCTTCACCAGTGCGTATATTAAATATTAAGTTTTATAACTAAAAATCAAAACGAGAAAAATGGACTAAAGAGATGACTTTTAAGCTCATCGACATAAGAACGGCGAAGGCGAGCGAGCGGTCGCGACGAAACTCAGAATCGGGCAACCATAAAGATTAATGAAGAACAAAGATGTGATGTCACAACACAATTTAAGTGTGACGGAATTGAGCCGGTAATAGACATGGAGGTCGTGACAGGAATAGAATCCGCGACGTAAGATTTTCAAAGGAAGCCCGAACATAGAGTCGCGACCATCTGAAGAGATCGCGACATCGACTTCTTGAATCGAGAAGATGTCGCGGCGTCATTCGATGTTCGCGACATCGATTCCACAAAGAAATTAAAGATTAGCGGCGTCATTCGATGATCGCGACATCGGTCTAAGGGCTAAGGTAAGCGGCGTCATTTAGCGGTCGCGACATCAGTTACAAGGAAAGAAGGTCGCAACATCATTCTGCCAGTGTGACATCAGATCGAGGATCTTAAAGAGCCGTGCGGCCAAATAAAAGCTTAGCGGCGTAGCTTGAACAAGTTTGGTCGCAATAAAGAATCGGTCGCGACGTGCTGTAAATGGGCGGTTGTCCCGAAATCCCACGAGGAGGTGCACGCCAGTTAGGGCTGACGAACCACATAAATCTGCGGTACTCTGCGAAGGAAGCCGGCTCTCGGGCATGAGGAGAGATGCGGGTAGGCAGAGAATCTTGTATTTTAATTTTCTTTCTTTGTTTTGTTTTTATTTTAAGATTAGTTTGTTATTTCGTTCAAATTTGGATGCGGACATTAGGCATTTGTTAAAGTAGAAGGCGAATCGAGAGGAATTCTATTTCTTTAATTACTTTGTGGATTATCTGAATTCGGAAATTTTGGAGTGATTTCGATTTCCGATTCTGATGGTTTTCTTGATCGACAAGCCATTGTAGGGTGTAATCTAGTGATTTAGAAACCAACTTCCATTGAATGAACTACATTGTCGAGGAAATTATCTTTCTGCGGTATCGAGAAGGCTATTAGTATCGGTTTGTAAATCTACTTCTTTGGTTTTGAGTGATACGTAACTTATCCCAATGGCGTCTTATACCATAATAGGATTGTCTCATTGCTCGATTTCCGGGAGGCCCTACGAGTGACCGCGAGAGAAGGCAATGCGAGGTGATGAACAATTTACGAGAAGGTATGCGAATCGATAATGATGATCCCAATGAGCTCACGTAATTTCGTCGATAAATCCTCTTCTCACTTGAAATCGAGAATGAGTTGAATGACTTATCCATTTAAACAAGCCGAGTTCACCTCGATCGAGCGATCTTCAATCCGTGTTAGCAGGACGTCTAATCAGAAAGGATGAAATTTGTTCCAATTTGGAGGAAGAGAAACCGGTAAAGTGTAAACCCATGCTATGACTATGTATTAGGAGCTAGGTTTCTGATCCGTATTAAGGTATTAAGTATTAAAAAGAAAAATGCGAACAAGGCAACCCCGAATTAAAAGTAGTTTTCTAATCCTGCGTCTTGAAAGAAGCTTGGGGAGAAGATTAGATGATGAGCGATGGCGTATGGAGAGATCCAGCGTGTATCATATTCCTTGGACGGGTTTAAATGCGTGGTTCATGAAGCAAAGTTTCGTGCAATCTGCCCGAGAAATTGTTGTTCTATGTAGTATTTTCAATGCTCCCTTTAAGATAGCGTTCGATCCCGAATTTGTTATTTTAAATTTTCGATTTAATTCATTTTGTTATTAATTCACATATCTTAGGCTTTTACGTTTGAGGTTTGCAAAGTTGATTCAATTGCTCTCAGTCAAATAGTATAGAGTTTGAGTAGTCAAGGTAGTTGATTGAGAATTCATGAAACGAGATCTACGTGGATCGATATGAACAAATCAATTTACTACTTGTTCGACACGTACACTTTGCGTATCTGGATCAACCGAGAAAAGAAAATGATTTACTCTTAAGAAAGCCGCTTTTAATCGGTCTAATAGATAAGGAACACAACAAACAAGTTTCATGGCATTATTGTTGGGGATTAGATAATAGTCCTTTGGTGATAACGTCACAAATTTGTATAGGTGTTTTGATCCATCATCATCATCACAGAAAGAGGAGAACACAGGGTGTGACAAAAGTAGTGCTCATCATCAACTGTGTCCCCATGGCCCTTTGGAAACTCTTCCAAAAATGAGCTGTAAAACTGGGATCCCGATCCGATACTATGGATACTTGCACTCCATGCAACCAGACTATCTCTCATAAGTCGACCCTCACAAATTCCTCGAAGTGAAGGTCATCGCCGCAGCTAGAAAGTGTGCGACTTTGGCCAGATCCTTATCACCCACAGCGGCATGCCCCTGTGATATCCGCCTGACAAGTGAGTCTAAATTCCATCGTGACATGTTCCCCACTTCCACTGCTACCTCAATTTGGAGTAATCCCGCGCCAGTACTAAACCTTTACTTGTTGTCCCATTAGGAACATCAGCATTTTCAAAATCTCAACATGTTTCTTAAATCTTTACTCATTAGCATGATTCGTGCGGCGGTAGGGTTCGGATCGATAAAATTTATAACCTAAATTACTCCTGCGTAGTAGCGTAACTCTACAAAGTATGGCGGGCTCAGGATCGAACACATGGATGGGTTTTCGTCTTACAAATGATTTGTATAATGATTCAAAATGGTGAGGCTTTTGTTTGGATTTTGGATTTGTACAAAAACAGTGGTTGTTGTCACTATGATAACTAAAGGTAATTCGAAATAAAATGTAAAAAGAAGTCCTTGAAGTTTTGGGCCACTAGTTTGGTATGATAGGGTTGCAAAGGTGTCCTCGGGTTATTTCCTCACATTAGGGAAAATGACCTATAGTCATTTCCAAAACCGAATCTTGGTTTAACCTTAAAGGCTAACCGTTAGTACCATTCCTCTTTGAAACATAGCATTTACTAAGCATTAAATGTTCCTATAGTTAAAATCTAGCATTTAACCTACCTCCGATGGCTCGTAAATGTCAACTAATGGATGTCAGTGTATCTAACACTAAGAATACACTGAACCCTAAAAGCTTGCCAAGAATTGACCAAAGAAAGTACATCAAATAGCTTTTAAACCTAGTTTTGAAAGTTTGAACCATAAATACGTAGTACCTGCTTCGTGAAAAATAGGGGAACACCTGCAAACCTTATCAACCTACCTAGCAACCCTCCTCTTCAAGGTTTAGAGGCTTTAGCTAAACATCCTTTGAGTTGACAAATACCAGAGATTGTTTGGTTACTGAAAGTGAGAGAAAAGAGGAGAGAGAAAGAGAACATGAGGTAGAAAACGGGGGCCGTAAGTGGGATACCTTTAATGAAAAGTTAGGTTACAAAATATTACAAAATGGCTTATATAGTCTTACAACCAGGTGAAAATACCAATCTAGCATCTAAATAGTATAATTACATTGAGGCGGGAAATGAAATTAATCAAAGCGGGACCGCAAAACGGGGAGCGGAGGATTTCTCTACGAGGTGGGTTTGGCCAGTATCCTGCGGTCGCTATGCGAATTGTTATACATAGCGAAAATTTCGCTATTGTAGCGAAATTTCGCTATAATAGCGAAATTGCCCCTGTTGCTCTTGCTTGCTCCTACTTCCTCCTGAATCAACTTCTTCATTCCTGGCTTGATGCAAAAAGATAAATCATACGAACTCGATGTAAATCAGCTCAACTTAAATCATACAACGATGCAGTAGAATAGGTCTACGAAACTTGCAAAAACTATATGACCTTGAAATACAATCATTAAATTACCAAAGGGACTACATGTGTCAATCGGCTTAACAATATGATTAGTACACAAAAAGTAATTGAACCTATCTTGAAATAGGGTTAAATAGCACTTTTGGGTACTAATCACCTATCAAACATTACTAGTCATAGCAATGCAGTAATCAACAAGTAGAGAACAAAAAACATGGGAGGTCAAGGTTTTTACAAGTAATGCAAAGCCTGCAATGAGAATCACGAAAACCTAAGCTAAAAACCATCTCGAAAGAATGAAAACTATATCGCGTTAACTGACCAACAAGCTCCCTCCTCGAGGCATGAACCAAGCTCTTCTACAAAAAGCTACAGGTTTGTTTGATCAGGCCTCAATCATCAAAACTCTGTGAGCTGTCATCCCCCTCAATAGTAATGCCATAACCTTGTATGTTAACAACCTAAATAGATCGGGACACACCCCGCATTACACAATTCTTTTTTGTGTTGTAGGGTGCAATCTTGAGTTCGACTTCACCAAAGTCGTAACGAGGGGATTAACCAACGACTCACAACCAGCAAAGGTTTAGGGCATCAAGCCGTAGGATCTTTTCGTAGCAAGCTATAGGTTTCACCCCGGACTCCGGATGATTTCGAGCATCCAGCACCTACAACTCGCTAAACTCCACCCATCCACCCGTGTAGCGAACATTAAGTCGGCGACTCCTAACCAGTGAAGGTTTAGGGCACCGGGCTTTAAAGGCTTTCACCATATACCCCTCGGACCGTGCTCGAGTTTCAAGGCAAAGCAATGCGATTCTATTCTTTTCTTTTAGCTTTTTCTTTTTCTCTTCTTTTATTTTGGAAGCTTACATTAGCCTTCTATGCATGAAGTGCATCAACCTATTCAAAGGGAAGTAAATGACACTAGGAAAGGATTTGCATCGTAGAGGAGTTTTGTCGCATTTCTTAACTTTATCATTGAGACTGCTTGATCGCGCGGTTTGTGGTTTAGCTAAAGGTGGAAGAAAGCAGGGTTAAATACAACAAGAATTTGACTAGTCATCCACTCAACTCAGCATAGAACTCTTCTAACTTCGACACATTAGGAAAGGCTTAAGTTCATCACACTGCAAGGCTAAACATTATGCATATACAAAAATTAATGAAAATAAAAAAAATTATGGGTGGTAAAATAGAAAATGCAAATACTGCTATAAAGCTTTTAATATAACCAAAAAGGCTAGTACAAGCTTATAATAGCTGAACACAATACATAGCTAAACAAAATAAACCACTGCCTACTATTGGCTAATACATACTAATAGATAGTCCCATAAAAAACAAGTAGGCAGTTGATAAAACTAAAACAACACAAGTATAAACAAAACAAAACATAAGTACTATAAGTGCCACTTCCGACGCTAACTCTCCCCCCCAACCAAAGTATCACTGTGTCCTCACTAGGTAGGGATCGGAAAGCTAGAGAAGGAAGTGCGACCTCCTCAACGTCTTTGGCGGTGGTGTAGAAGGTGTGAATCGAAGCTGCTGGCTGTGCTGAGCACATCGAGGAGAAACTCTTGAATACATCTGACGGACGGCACGCTGAGTGGTGGGCATGTAGGCTGCAAATCACGATGGCGGTGGGAGACCCAGTGGCTCGACCTTGGCGCGGGCTGCATCCACTTGGCTAATCTTTGTCACGAGGAAGCACGCTAAAGATGAAGTGGCAGCATTAATGCGGATGGCATCCATAACGACGATAAATCCTAGAAGTGACAAGGATGTGCTCGGATGGCTCTTTGCGGCGTGGAGGATGGGCTGCCGATCTCGGCGGGGCTGGGTAGTATAAGGCGGGGCGGAGGGGATGGACTCTGGGCGGGCGTTTGCTCACCTAGGCAGGTCCTCCTCATAATCATCCACTACATTCTCTGTTTGGTGTAAAGAAGAGTGGATGAATGGGGTCCGCTGAGGATCTGATAATAGGTCGACTCGTAGGCCTTTCGTGCGTGGTTCCTCGAGAACCTACAGGGTGCTCCCAAAACTGTGGCATAACAACCTCGTGCTTCAAGGAGTGGAACTAGCCTGCATGGGAACGGCCCTTGCGATGAACATCTTCAAGAGTGAGTAAAGGCGGTCATGATAAGCTTTCTTTGGATTGAACGAAACCCCTCGGATATCAGATCTGAGCCTACAGAATGGCTCCTCACGTGTTTGTAAATAGTCTGGTAAAGACAGTTGGGCCAGGAAGTCTCGGTGAGTGCAGCGAGGAGCATCGCGGGAGGAAGGCTGCCTGCGAACAAGGATAGACTAGAATTTCTTTGTATCTCGAGAGAAGCGACGAACCATCTCTCTAGGTGAGGGATGAGGCTGTCATAGATAATCTGTGAGTGTGAAAACATGCGCGAGGCCTAAAGTAGTGGTGATATGCGAAGCTCGCCAATATCCCGAGACGACCATCTATCTTGGTAGTGCATCGATTGGACACCGGGTCGTAGTATGAGTAAAACTCAAAAAACCACCGAGGATAAAAAGCGCATCGGAGTCATAAATGGCAGCCAGTGAATACCAACCCAGACCAGCATAGAATCTAGGAATCGTGGGTCATTTGCTAATCTTTGGTATATCATAATGGACGTCTCGGTGAAAGTCCCCAGGCGCGACCAATCCCACATTCGGTATCGGGTCTAATGGAATAGTTGACACCTAATCCTCGAAGCGGGAGATAGCGAGGCGATGTGGTGCGGGACTCTGGCGGTGGAGCGGCAGAAAAATTAGAACTAAACGAACTCCGGGCGGGATCATCGGGCCCAGCAGCGGCACGCGCGCCGCCGCTGCCCGCGCGTAATAACGCGTAACTGCGCGTATGGCGTGCGCGCTGCGGTGCTCTCAGCGGTGGTCGTGGATGCACGGGGGAGAGCGAGGTCCCACCGGTATGGTATCGTGCGGATGGGGCTCGGCCTGCGAGACTCGTGGAATATCGGCGAAGGCTAGATTACGCATCATGGCTATAAGCGGTGGAAGCGAGGTGCCTCGGCACCGGCCGGAGAGTGGTGCGGCCGGCCCGGGAAGTGCCGCCATCTCTGGAAGTGCGAGGTTTGAACCACCCCAGGCACGGATCGGCGCCTCCGTGTGCGGAAGCCATGGTGGAGGCTAGCCTCGCGGGCTGGAGCAAACGGGCAGGCGAGGGGCCGAAGCGGCGTGATCTTTGGGGCGACTCCGGCGTCTTGCAAAGGCGGCTCGAGTGCGTGGCCGGCGGGTGAGGTGGAGGATCGTGCGGCGGGGAGAGGCGTCGGTGTCGCGAGGAGGGCCGAAATAGGGAGGTCGTGTGGCAGAGGTGGAGGGATGTGCGGCTCAGGCGAAGTGCAGGGCTTGCGCTAGGGGGAGGTCTGAAAGAGAATGAGGGGGAGGGGCCTTTTTAATGGTGCATTTGGGCAACTGAAGGGACCCTTGGCAGCCGACGACGGGGCGAATTTCGCTCTTTGGGGCGAAATTTACCGCCCTTTGGGGGGCGAAATTTCGCCTAACTATAAATTCTGCCCACTACTAACATTTCTCCTGCAAAAATAAAAAACAAAAATGGAAATAAATAAAATAAAATAAAATAATAAAATAAAACATTAGCTGAACATATCAAGAAGGTTTTAATTAAAAACTAAGATAAATAAAAATACTAAAAATAAAATATATTCAAATTTGACGAAAACAAAAAAAATTTGGCGCAGTTTGGTCTCATTAGGACCAATTCAACTTCAAATTCAGCTAGAATGTCGGTCATAGAGGATCAAGGAGGGATATCTCCTCCTCTTATGCAGAATGGCGAACAGCATAGGGCTTCACTCGTTGCCCGTTAACCTTGAATACTTTCTTGTCTTTCGGGTTGAGAAGGTCTAGCCAACCATTCAAATATGCTTGGTGGATTATAAATGGGCCCGTCCATCGCGATTTGAGCTTGCTAGGAAATAGATGGAGCTTGGAATCATACAGGAGGACTTGATCCCCCTGATTGAAAGTTTTGCGGGTTTTGAGCTGATCATACCACTTCTTCTGCCTATCCTTAGCAATTTTGGAATTGAAGTAGTCGTTTCTCAGTTCTTCTAACTCGTCAATCTCAAGCATTCTTTCAAAACCATTTCGGTTCCTTATCCATGTTCAAATTTAAATGTTACCCACCGCGCCTTGTATTAATTTCTCTTTGGTAAATGGCAAGCCTTGCCATAAACTAAGCGATCTGAGGACATTAGAGGATGGTCTTGTAATGTTAATATCTCCCACAATGAGTGCAAGCTTCAAAGACCAGTCCTTTACATTAGAATTAACAACTTTCATCGGGGATGGTCTTTATTTATCTTTGTAGGCGAGCTCCATGACCAGCAGTTTGGGGATGATACGGGGTGGCTACCTTGTGCTTAACACCATATTTGGACAGGAGGTTCTCAAAGGGTTTGTTACAAAAGTGAGAACCTCCATCATGATAAAATGCTAGGAACTCCAAATCTAGAGAAAACATATTCCTCCTTTTCATGAATTTTGCTTGCTTTATGGTCATTTGCCACGCATATCTTGCCCGACCCACTTGAGACCGCGTGGGTACCCCCACGAGGATATGGCGACATGGCCCGAAGTAGAATAGTCGTGAAGTCGCGATCTTATACAACCAAAGCAATTCCAACTACTAAATGGGGTTGAGGCATTATGCGGCCGGCGAAATCTTTCGATCTTTGGCACTTATCACCTTGCATGCACATGGTGTAGGCGTGCTTAAACAATGATGGCCCATGTCGCTGAATGCGGCACTTTCATGGTTTGTTTTTACGTGACGAAATGCCCTCCACACGCCTTGTATCATGTGATGGCTGAGAATTCCTTCTGTTCTTCTTCGCACACATTTCCTTATTATCGATCCAGCACAATACTTGAACAAATACGGCTCTTCCCAATAGTACCCAGACTGAACCCTTGTGGAAAGAACTTCTTGTCTGTGTTGTGTCCACTCACGGTAACTCTCACATTAGCAAAAAAATTGGCAATGTGAGCATACCATGGTCACATACTCCTTTGTCGGGAGAGACTCTCAGAAATTCATCAAGCATGGGAGGGTTATTGGGTATTGTGTGCTATGGACTGTCTGCCGGAGATGATCGTCGACAACGTTCTCCACACCCTTCTTATCTTTAATCACGGAGGTTGAACTCTTGCGGCAATAGGACCCATCTATCATGTAGGAACCTTGGAATTACATTTTGTGAGTAGATATTTCAATCACTGATGATCTGTGAATTCTGTCTTACCCAATCAAATAAGATCGAACTTATCTAGAGCATATGACATGCAGCTAATAATTCTTTCTCCATAGTAGTGTGGTTTCTAAAGGCTTCATTTAACGTTTTGCTCGCGCCAATACACCACATACGGCTTTCCCTCTGCTCTACGTAGAAGCTGCTCAGTGGCTGGTCACTAGCATCGCACATTACCTCAAAAGGCAAGTGCCAGTCAGGTGCTCTCACAATGGGTGTTGTAGTCAAATGTGCCTTAAGCTCCTCGAACTTCTCTTGGCATGTTGCATCCCATTCAAACTTTGCATTTTTTCAAGGAGCTTGTAGAGCGGCTTAGCCATTTTCGAGAAGTCTCGTATGAACCTGCGATAGAAGCCTGCATGTCCCAAAAATTGCCGTACTGTCTTCACATTAGTAGGAGATGGAAATTTCGAGACCAATTCTACCTTGGCCTTATCCACTTCAATTCCCCTCTCGGAAATGATGTGCCCGTATTATGCCGATTTACCATAAAATGGCATTTTCCCGATTTAGTACTAAGGTTCTTTCAATGCATACGTGGAGGGCGATTTCCAAATGGATGAGACATTCATCAGCTTTCCCAGTAAGCTGTTATGTCATCCATATAAACCTCCATAATAGCTCTACCATAACAACATGCGCGGCAGGCCAAGAAGGGCATCCTCTTATAAGCATATGTACGAGCCAGTGAAGGTGGTCTTTTCACCCGATCATGCTGCCAGCAATCTCGATCTGGGAAGTAGCGGAATACCCATCTAAGCGAGAGAAAAAGGCGACGATACTCTCTCTAGGAGGCGGTCGTATTGAAAAGTGAAAGTGATCCTTCCGAAAAATCACCTCATTCAGCCTTATGTCGATACATACCGCCAACTATAATCGTGGGTGGGCATTTCCTCTCCTTTCTCATTGAACACTGTGGTAACCCCTGATTTCTTAGACACTACTTGGGTTGGACTTACCCAAGAGCTATCGGATATGGGGTATATGATGCCAGCTTATAGCAATTTCAACACTTCCACTCATACCACCTCTTGCATATGCGGATTCAGTCTCCTCTTTGGTTGTCAAACCGCTTTCGATTCCTCTTCTAAGTAAATATGATGGGTGTATACGGTCGGGTTGATGCCTTTCAAATCAGAAATCTTCCATCCGATTGCTTTCTTGTTCCTGTGGAGAATTTGAAGCAAATTAACCTCCTGTGGATTGGTCAATAGTGCAGAAATCACTACTGGACAATGCATTTTTCCTCCCAAAAATGCATATTTCAATTCAATAGGTAGGGGTTTAAGATCTAACTGTTGAGGACTATGTTCCTCACTTCCAGTAAGTAGAGGTAAAACTTCCACCTTTCTTCTCCATTGGCCATCACCGATGGAGCTCACATACGAAGCTCTGTTGGTCTTCATTCTTGTGTTGACTCCACTGGTTAGCCATACACTTTTAAACAGCTCGTTTGCTTGTTCTTCAAGGATGGCCTCTATCGCACAAACCTCTTCACTGTCATCCTCTTGTTGGTGCATGTGCTTTTTTCTAAGATGGAAGATATTGATCTCTAAAGTCATATTTCCAAAGGTTAGCTGCATCACCCTATTCCGACAATTGATGATCGCATTGGAAGTGGCCAAAAATGGCCTTCCTAGGATGATTGGCACATGGTTAGCTCCTACTACGACCAGTTCGGTATCAAGCACTACAAAATCCACGGGATAGTAGAATTTGTCCACTTGAATCAAAACATCCTCAACTGTCCCCTTTGGTATTTTGATGGACCTATCGGCTAGAGACAACGTGATAGTGGTTGGCTTAAGTTCGCCTATCCCAAGCTGCTGGTACATGGAAAAAGGTAGTAGATTAACACTTGCCCCCAAATCTAGCAATGCCTTTTCCACCTGAAAGTGCGCCTATGTTAGCAGTGTAGGACACCAGGGATCTTTATACTTCCGCAGGGAGTCTTGCGCACCGATGATGGCACTCACTTGCTTTCGATCAAGATCTTTATTCACATTAAATCCTTTTTCGCAGTGCATAGGTCCTTCAAAAACTTTGCATACGTGGGGACTTGCTTGATCATATCGAAGAGGGATGTTTACCTTCACCTACGAAGTATTACTTCTAAAATTCGGTTCAGTTAGCCCGACTTTTTCCTTTCGAGAAGTGTTTTGTGGGAAGGAGGGGGTACTCTGTGTTTTACCTCTTCCCCTGCTGGTTGTTCTTCCTCACAGTGGATTGACCCTTTGTAGGAGCTTTCTTGGGCGGTTTTGGGGCTGGCGGTACCAGTTACGTACCACTTCTCAATGTTACTCTTTGCTTTGACTTCATCGATTCTTACGTGGGATCCTTTGGCGGAGCCCTATCTCATCATTCCCCCCTCGGATTGCACATTAATGCAGGAAGGGAATTTCCGCTTTCGGGACTCTGGCGCTGGTTAGACAACTTTGGAAATGGAACTTTGCAAGTTGTCATATTTGTTGGAGATCTCGAGAGTGCATCTTGTCTATTTTCTTGTTAGTGAGCTCTCTGCGTCTCGATTTCGATTAGTTTGAACATTCCAACACCTTTTGTTCCTCCGCAGGGTACCTACTACCTTGCTTAAATTCGAGTGCTTGCTCAACGGAGAAGAAAGTGAAATTTCAACATTCTTTGTCTTTGAGGTGGAGGCTAAGCTGGCACATTGTGCTCCTTGGGAGCATATGCGAGAGAGGTTTTGGCTTCCATGATGGGTTCGGATGATTCCTCGATTGGGTTATAGGTGTTTCCATCACGGAGCATTTTGTCGATGGCTTATTTTGACCTAAGACATGGGCATGCTCTTTACATCAAATCCTCCTTGGAAGAACCATTGGACAATGAACTCAAGATGTCTTTCGCGATAATTAAAGCAATTTGGATGAGATCTGCGGGCAATTCAATCACTGCTTGCACTTCATGTTGATTTCTCATTTCAAGCTTCTCCAACCTTCGGGTCAAAGTGGTTAGTTTTGCTTTCATCTCAGTGTCTTCGGAAAGTGCATAAATGCCTCCCCGATTGAGGGTTGAAGGCCTCATTTTTTCAGCCTCTCTTGGATTTGGTTCATCCCATGCCTTGGAGGTTTCGGCCACATAGTTCAAAAAGTCCATGGCTTCATCTGGGTGCTTGCTTTCGGAAGTCCTCCACACATGGTTTCGGTAGTTCTTCATGTAGAAGGACATGACATCGTAAAGAAGGTGGATTAAAAGCAAATCAGGTATCAGGACAAGCGTTGTGGACCCATGCCTGATGGATCTCCATGAGACCTCTCCCAGATGGTAGAAACTTCCCTATCAGTTCATCAGCAAGTGGGGTAAGTGTGTGGGTTGCCTGTCTTAATTTGTTTGGTCTTACGGTTGTGTGAAAAATTTTTTTTTTTTTTTTTTTTTTTTCTTCAAAAGCTCGAGCTTGAGAGGATTCAGCTCAATTTCACCAATTGTTCTCGGCCTTGAATAGATGGACCCTAATTTTTTTTTTTTTTTTTTTTTTCTAAGCTTTGCAGAGGGTAGAAGGCCTGGATATGCTTTGAAGCAGCAAAGTCATGACCAGAGTTTTACCTTCTTTTAAGAGTTATTGCAAAACACCTATAGAACTCCTGGATCATCTGTTATGTGGATTTGCTGTTCCTCTATCTGTTTCAAGTGAAAGAAGTGGAAGCGGGAGAAAATCGGGAAACTGGAGGATTATTTACACTGTCATAAGCAGAAGTGACCTTGATGAAGGAAGGAGAGCACTCCGCTCTCACAGGAAGGTGTAATGAGTCTCATTACGACCTTTCCTCATCTTGTTGGATTTGTTGGGCTCTGCTGTACTGGCTTTGTTGTTTTAATTAGAGATCCATTTGATCACTGTGTACACTGACTTCACAACCTTGTTCAATTGGTGTACTAACTCTTTGCAGTCTACCTGATATATCTCTATCCCAGTGGTACATAAACACCTGTAAAACAAAAAGAGACAAAGCAAAGAACAACAACCGGGGTTTGCCCGAAAAGATCGAGTGTTAAGTTAAATAAAATGACGGTATTCATAAAAAAACTTGAAATTCTAAACAATGGAATTAAGGTTAAAGGTCACCAATACATAATGAGGATTACAAGTACTCATCAACCTCATCATGTAATAAAGGCACCATCCAGCAGCGGTGCCATTTGATTAGTCTTGTGATGAGGGTTCGGATCAACAAAATTTATAACCTAAATTACTCCTACTACCGTAGCGTAACTACTACAGTATAGCGGCTCTAGGATCGAACACAGGGATGGGTTTTCGTCTTACAAATGATTTCTATAATGATTCAAAATGGTGAGGCTTTTGTTTGGATTTTGGATTTGTACAAAAACAGTGGTTGTTGTCACTATGCTAACTAAAGGTAATTCGAAATAAATGAAGTCCTTGGTTGGGGCCACTAGTTTGGTATGATAGGGTTCAGTTCATCTCTGCTCCAGGTTATTTCCTCGCATTAGGGAAAATGACCTATAGTCATTTCCAAAACCGGATCTTGGTTTAACCTTAAAGGCTAACCGTTAGTACCATTCCTCTTTGAAACATAGCATTTACTAAGCATTAAATGTTCCTATAGTTAAAATCTAACATTTAACCTACCTCGGAGTAATGCAAACTAAGTAATGACTAATGGATGTCGTGTATCTAACACTAAGAATACACTGAACCCCAAAGCTTGCCAAGTATTCGACCAAGAAAGTACATCGAATGGCTTTTAAACCTAGTTTTTTGAAAGTTTGAACCATAAATACGCGATGCACCTTGCCGTGAAAAATAGGAAGCTGCCAGGCCTTATCAGCTATCGCGAGGCCTCCACCTGCAGGTTTTAGAGGATTTAGCGAACATCCTTTGAGTTGGCTGTCATCCTCGAGGGTGTGTTCGGTTTGCCTAGAAAGTGAGAGAAGAGGAGAGAGAAGAGAGCAAATGAGGGTGAAAAAACGGGGGCCGAAAGCAATGGAATTGCCTTTAATGAAAGAAGTTAAGGTTCTGAAAATGTTCCATGAAAATGGCTTATATGGCCTTCTGACAGGTGAAAATACCAATCTATCCTAAATAGTATATAATTACATTAAGCGGAAAATGAAATTAATCAAAATAGATGTTTAATGCACAAAAAACAAGGAGCGGAAGGATTTACTTCTAGTTAATTTACTATGCGAAAATTCTCTACAATAGCGAAAATTAAGCTGTGTAGCGAAAATTGCTTTATACATAGCGAATTTCGTTATTGTGAGCTCTCTATAATCTTGAGTGCCCTGTTGCTCTACTTGCTCTGTTTCCTCCTTAATCAACTTCTTCATTCTGGCAGTGATAAAGATGAAATCATACGAACTCGATGTAAATTAGCTCAACCGATATGCTTGGCTTGATATGATAGAATAGGTCCTTAGAGCACAACGAAAACTACCCTGGCTTGACCTCGAGAAATACGATCATTAGTACGAAAGGACTCCTGGGTGGCTCAATCGACAACTAATATTATTAGTACACAAAAAGTACTTTGAACCTATCTCTAATAGGGTTCAAAATAGCACTTTTTGGGTACTAATCCAAGCTGCTTGACGATGAAGAAGATCATGAGTACGTCTTAGGTGCCACGGATGAGCAATGAACGAAGGCTTGATGGAACTCCACGAGGATCTCCTGCTGTCATATACGCCTTTGAGGAACCCACCGCTCTTACTATACCGAAGACTATAATCTGTCTGTGTGGAATGGCCCGACCTTAGTCACTTATGCCATGCCACCGGGTCCTAATGGACAATATCTCTGTGTCTTGTCCACCCCAGGACTCGATGAGGTTACGCTCAATGGGAAGAAAGCATAGCCACCCAGGCCCTAAGGTACCACCCAGGCATGATCAGCATCTTTGTAGTCCAGTTGTCCCATAGTCTCTATCATCTACCACTCCCGGGAAGCTATACTAGCCAACGCTCCCCGTGACCTCCGACTGAGTGCATCATCCACCACATTTGCTTTACCAGGGTGGTAATGCAAAGTGAAATCATAATCCTCGATGCTCCATCCACATGCTTTGCCTCATGTTGAGGTCCTGTTGTGAAAATATACTTCAGACTTTTGTGGTCTTAGTACACCTCGAATTGTTCACCGTATAAATAATGGTGCAAAATCTTCAAACCAAGGACAATGGCGTAACTATATCATGTGGGGTAACTACCATATATCTTGTTCTTTGTGTCGAAACGATAAGCCACCACTCTCGGGCGCATCCATACATCGGTCAGGTCATGGAAGCATCTGATACATTGTGTACCTCTGTCCCTTCTTTAGAACTATCAGAATAGGAGCTAAAGTAAGCCTCCTTTTCAATTCTTAGAATGCCTTCTCACACAGTTCATTCCACTGAAACCTTACCTCCTTCCGGGGTCAATTTTGTCATAAGTGCAGCTAATCGGGAGAAGTCCTCAATGAACATCCTATAATACCCTACCAATCCCAAGAAACTACGTATCTAGAAGACTGACTTCGGCCTCTCCCAACTCATAACTACCTTTGTCTTACCACATGCCCCAAGAATCACCTCGGTGGCTTGAAAATTCACACTTCTTTGAATTTGGCATACAAGCCGATGTTCTCTCGGAGTGCGGAGAACAATCCCTAAGTGACCCTCATGATCCTCCTCAAACTTGGAGTAGATCAAGATGTCGTCCATGAAAACCACAATGAACCGATCTAGGTAGGGCTGGAACACCCTATGCATAAAATCCATGAATGTTCCTGAAGCATTCGTCAATCCGAAAGGCATCACTGTGAACTCGAAATGGCCATATCGTATTCTAAATGCCGTCATAGGGATATCTGTTCCCTAACTCTCAATTGATGGTAACCGGTGCAGAGATCTAACTTAAAGTAGACCCGTGCCCCTCTCAGTTGACTAAACAAATCATTAATCTTTGGCAAAGGGTATCTATTCTTAATAGTAGCCCTATTCAACTGCTGATAGTCTATACATAGCCGAAGGATCTTATCTTTCTTCTTGGCAAATAGAACCGGAGCCCTAAGGTGAAGTGCTCGGTCTAATAAAACCCCTATCCAACAATCCTTGTACTTGGACCTTGAGTTCCCGCAACTCAGCAAGCTCCATTCTATGCGGCGTCATAGAAATAAGCAATGTACTAAGGTGTAACTCAATGGTGAAGTCTACATCCCTATACGTAGGTAATCTCGTTAGTTCATCCAAAAAAACATCCTCATACTCACAAACCACCCGAGGTAGACCCAACTTCTGTCTAGCCTTTTCCTCCAGGGTAAGGCTTTCCAGCTAACCCATCAAATGCTCGAGCCATCTAGAATCGTACGTGGCCTAGGTAAAGCATCATGCTTATCCCCCTAAAACATAACCTGAAACACCATCAATGTGTAGGCGTAACCCTTCTACGATCTGGTAATGACTTGGTGCAGATCAACCAATCCATCCCCGAGGATGACATCAACTCGACTATGTCATTGATCCTCGAGTCCATAGTGAGTAGAATCCCTGATATCTCTAGCTCATAATCTCAACATATCTGATCAACAGCTTTTCCAAGGTTTCAACCTCTAAGCCCAAATCTTTCACAAATGATGCAGCAATGAATGAATGAGATGCACCAAAATCAAACAATACTCTTGCCCATAGGCGAGAGAGTATAAATGTACCACTATCTGACGACTAATCTCTGAAGCTCGATCCCCAGGTGTAACGGTGTAAACATGCCCCTGGGTCCCTGAAGTCCTTTCCTGTGAGCCCTGCCTTCGACCTCGACCCATGTCCCATCCCATTTGGCCTGTCTGTTAAGTAGTAGGTGCTTATAAAACACCCTAGAATTGATATCGGTTCCAATGGGCCATAATGAAAGTAGGAGAACATGATCAGGTCTATGCATATCCATGCATGATGGATTGAGAATTTGTGGTGTCCCATAACTCTAGGATCCTTGCCTTTAAGGGAAATCTCGTCTCAAGTGTCCAGGCTGGTGGCCTTTGGACATGCTCTCTTCTGCAGTTGGCTCGAAGCCTAAGTGTCTCCACGTCTTGGGATGGTGATCTGACCTTCTTGCCACAATAGCCACCACCTTGTCGCTAAAAACCTTGCTGAGCAGAAGTCCTCTGCTTCTTCCCTAAGCTAGAAAAAGAAGGTTGACTCTTCCTCCTATTATCCTTGGCACCCGCATCTTAGATGCTTCGTATGTCATCCACTTCCCTCTCTATAGTCATAGTTGTCTTAACCATCGGGGTCAAATCTTGCTGAATGTAACAATTTTACCCCGGATGGAGCGGACTAATATCAAACTTTCTCACTTTGGCCATGTCTATGGCCACAAAATTGTTAGTGAAACAGGCTAACTCAATGAACTTAGCCACGTATTCGAGCACTGTCATTGTTTCTTGTTTCAACTCTAGGAACTCCCGAGCTTTTGCATGTTGAGTATATGATGAGAAATATTTGCCTATGAAGAGCTCATGGAACTCTTCCTATGTCATTGCCTCCAAGTTCCTTGAGGCTTTAACCCAATCCCACCACACTTGGGATTCCCCATCTAGCTGGAATGAAGCTAGCCTTATCCTCGTGGCATCGGAGGTGATCTCCATGGGCTTTAGGATCTTGTCAACTTGTTTGAACCAATGGTCAACTTCCATCAGATCCCCTCCTCCCTTGAAGGTTGAATGATGATGTGCCTTGAACCTCTGGAGGTTATTCGCCCCTCCTTGGCCCATAGTTATACTAGCATGTGTAACAGTGGCAGTCGTAGCACCAATAGCCTCAATGAAGGCTCGTTGGTCAAAGGCCGATGGTGGTTGGTTGTTGCCCCATCCACCACCTCTACGTCCTCTCCCTTGAATTTCCGTCTACACATGTCAAATAGCAAATTGAGATTCCTTTTCTTGTCTAACTAGTAGTGCATATGCCAACTACTAACATCAACAACCTGAACTACCCCGTTTGCTCTTTCAGACCCACAAGGTTATGTTTCTAACCCTAGTGTTCCTCTTTTATTTCTATACATTTTAACATGCATACAATTCACACAACACAAAGCACAAAATCATGTAGCACATTTAGGCATAAAACATGAAATGCACACAATGAATGCAATGGTCTAGACCCATCGTGCATACTAGGTAATCGCATACCTATATTAATTTGATACGTGAATTCTGACGCTAGTATCAGATAAGCACTATGTAATCATGAACCTAAGCTTTGATACAAATAAAGGCGTATGTCCTATACTCATGCCCACCAAGCCTAGGTACTCGTATACCTATGCTCAGATACCAAACTATGATTCCCTAAAACCTGAGGGTTCGTTGACAGCCAGATTAACCGCGAAAGACCGTGGATATCGTGACCGATACCGCTGTGTCCCATTGCAGGATCACAAATTTAGTAACTAAATGGCCACTTCGGGCCCATTTATACATTCTCATTTAAAACTTGCAAGATTATAATTAAAAACAGCCCATAAGGGTTTAATTACAACTCTTTTGCATAATAAAGTACATGGAAAAACTTGTTTCCACATAAAGTTTACAAAAAGATTTTTGTAAGGCCACAATCCAACTTTCTTCACAATTGCGGCCTCAAGTGAGTGCCATCCACCAGTGTACTCCCTGCACCTGAAATGTTTTTCCCATGAAAGGTGAACCACGCCCAGTAAAGTAAACCCCACGCAAAGAAATTTTACTCCGCTTTTAAATTCACATGTAATGGTCATGTTCCACAATCCACATTCACATTCACATCCCAAGTAAAAACTTGCAATTTCTACTATGGAATCCTACATGCCATGAAATGAGATGAGACCCAATCACGTCATGGGTGCCAGAGTCATACCAGGACTCGTCATACAAAAGTCTCACCTGCTCGTACTACGATGCGATGTCAAGAGTGCAGTAAAGATCATCATTTGTGGATTACATCCAATGATCATTTTACAAATTCATTTGTTTTCAAACCAAAAGATTTTTGGATGTTACACCTCAATGATCATTTTATATTCAAAACCATGTGTCTTATTATGGGCGCAAATTTTTAGTGTCCCATAGCAAGCTTCAATGCGCACATACACTTTCACAGGCTTTCACCATTGAGGATCATGTATAACCACAAATATCTGGTCTTTAACCCAAGGGGGTATCTATCTTTGCTTGCTATTACCCAACACATATTTTCAATTTCATGTACCATGTCGCGACTACGGTAGACGTCGTCCCACGACAGAGCCGCTATGATCAAACACCATGCCGGTGTTGATTCCTGACCATGCACTCACACCCATTCCATGTGATGTCCCGTGCATATGCAATGTAAATACTCCATTGCATGTTATATCACACCACATGTATGATGTTCGGAGATTATACATGGGCAAAACAAATCACACCAGTCACGGGATGTCATGGACAATCACATCACCTGCATATGACTTCCATACATCATTTCATTCATGTCAATATACCATATATACATATATCAACACCAACACACAACATGTCATTCTATGTTAAAGCAATAACATTCACACAATCAAGCCATGTGATGGCCATTCACCTTGAAATACATCACATGTCAATACATTAGAACACATATATTGGCATCCAAACATGTCACTACTTAGTCAAGCAATAACACTTTCAAACAATTCATACAATGGCCTCAAAACAAGCCACAAATAGTCATAAACCGGGCCTCAAATAGGTCATGACAAACCACGACATAGGCCACAGGCTGCCTAGTGAAACACCTTTTCTAGCGCGATGTGGTTCACCTAAAGCGAGCTTCGCCTGAGTCAGACCAGAACCCCAAAATCCCAATCTTTAGGCTCACCTAAGCGAGCACACCTTTTCCTAGGCGAACCTTCCCTTCGCCTAGGCTAACGAAGAGCATCGAGCAGAAAATCGAAAATCCAGTTTTTCTCTGCTAAACAAACCCCAAAAGAAAAACCCTTTTTTCCTAGCCCAAAGATGGAAAATAAACCAAGGTAGGAAGAATTCCCTACCTCTTGGAGCATAGATGAACGGGTAGGAAGCCTCCTAAACCCAACAACTTCAAATTCTCGAAATCTTCTTCTTTCTTGGATCCTTGAACAGAAACCCCGTCTTTTCTTGGTACCCGCAGCGTACCCTGTCGGTGTGATAAAGCTTTTGTCCTTGGCGGAGTGAAAATCGGCCAGACTCCGTGTAGATCTTAGAGAGAAGCCTTGGAAGCTCTCCTCCCTTCTCTCTTTCTCTCTACGCGTGAAAAACAAGAAGAATGGCCCTTATTCCTCTAATCTCTTATTTTGTTCAACTTAACCTTAAGTTAAGTGAATGGTCCACGTTGCGCCACATGTCCACACCTACTCGGGTCCGATTTTGGCCCGAAGCAATTTATTTTATCTCAGTTTAAGTTCAATTTATTTTAAATGAACTTTACTTACATCATTTCCCAAAATCTCGTTTTTGGGTTCACTAGGGCACTCATCGCCCTGAAAATCATGAAAATCCGATTGTCTCGGAATTCAATGCAATTCGTCTGGGTAACTAGATTTTACGAGATGAATCCAATTGTGAGGTCTGTTTTGTCATCCAATATCTAGAAAATTTCCAAGTTTTCAACATGTGCTATAGCGGCAATTTATTATTTTGCCATTTTTTTAAAAAAAAATCGATTTTTCGGCCTTTAGGTCAGAATATCTGTGCTTGAGTAATACAACATTAGGAGTCCACCATATGTAGGTCCTCGAATTGGTTTTGTGTTGTAATAAATGTAAATACAATATTTTGTAATAGTGGAACTTGTATAAATACAAGTAGATGGACTCAAGCATATATTTACAAGACGATTTAAACACCACTAAGGTGGTAGTCATATAAGTTTATGTTATTATGAATTTTATGATTGAAATGGACCCACTAATGTCAGAAAATCAGGTTAGAGAGATCTGCATCACATGTGGCGTCCCTGGCTTGTCGAAGACCAGGGAAAGGACGTGCAGGCTCCTACCGGTGAAGGTTGAGGAGGAGAGTGAACATAGACAAGGTTGGGGCGGAATATATAAATCGGGTTTTGTTTTCTCTATCCTTATCTCTTTGCTTCATCGTTGTTGCACGTGGATTTCAAGATTTATTGTTGTTGATAGAAAAGTTTTGAAAAAACCAATTCACACCACCCCTCTTGGTTAGGTTGCTAATTCATATTGAATTTTAGTATTTATATGATTGTAGGAATTTTTAAACAATATTACAAAAATATTTGAATATTTAAAATTTTAAAAAAGTATATCGTATTATGGGATTTTAAATAAAATAAATAGATATTTTAAGGAAAAATAATTAGATATTTAACGATAAACAAGTAGGTATTTTAGGAATATCCAAAAACTTTTAAATTGTTTTTTATTTTAAAAAAAAACACCTCCTAAGTGCTTCTCAAAAAAAAAAATAAATAAATAAATATATATATATATATATATATATATATATATATATATATATATACTTATATTATATACTCATAGTGTTTTTGAATTTTCAAAAAGTGCTTTTGAAAATAATCTGAACATTTTCTTTTGTCCAAACACTTAAAAGTTTTTAGGCTGAAAGCACTTCTAAAAAGCACTACCAAAGCGGCCCTTAAATTGAGCATCTAAGCAAGTAGTTCACATGATAGGTATAGCCAATTTGGAAAAATACATGATAAAGCGTCTCTTAATCTGCATGGCGAGGTCAATAGCGTATTTGACATTTGTTGGTAGAGGTAGCTACGATTGGAGTCGACTTTGCCTTATAAACCTCAATCATTTCTTTTGAAATGACATTTCTCTCAATTAAGCACAGAGTTCTTTTCAATGCAGCACTAAATAATACTCTCCAAGTTTTGAAGGCAATCATCACGATAAATTATATATGTTAATTTTTATGTGATACTACTTATTCTTCTTAATTGTTTAAATAATGCTATTGAATTAACATATTAAATTATTAACCACTTTCTAGTTACACATTGAGTACTTAATTAGTGTTTCATTAAATTTTATAGTTAACATTTATTATTTAATGATTTAAAGATAAATTATTTTTATATTATTTTTAATTCATATTCATCATTAATTTGAACTTTAAATAGTGCTTAATAATATTAAGCATTTAGTTGTTTGTTTTTATCTAATACTTTATTTATTAAGTGTGTTAAGTTGTTTGTTTCTTATAGACTACAAATCAACAACTTAACATCTTAGTGTATTAAAAATATATTTTAATTTAATATTTATTTGTACTATGATTTTGAAATTTTATAATTATGATAAAATGAAAAATATTTATATAATGTTTGGATAAAATTTTAAAATATTTATAAAAAATAAAATTGAAAATTATTATGATAAATCATTTTTATAAAGTTATTTTTAAAAAATAAAATACCACAAAAATCATCCTCATTATACATTAAATTCATATATAATCAATAAAAATTAACATTTTATCAAATCTTGAAAATTAAGACATTGTTTAATTAGGAGGTGCCTTCCAAACTTAGAGTATTCTTTGGCAATACATTGAAAAGAACCTTGTGTTTAATTGAGAGAAATGTCATTTTATGGTAGATCAAGACATTGTTTTGTGTCATCTAGTCTGAAAAGAAAGGATTGAAGTTGATAAAGTGAAAGTTGACTTAAATGTAAAGCTACCTCCACCAACAAATGTCAAATAGGTTCATCAATTCCTCGGCCATGCAAGTTTAAAAGACACTTTATGAAGTATTTTTCCAAACTGGCTAGATAGATCGATGTGTGAACTACTTAATTAGGACGCTCAATTTAAATGAGACGAAAAATGTTAAAAGAGCTTTGATGAGTGATTCGTGCCACAGTAAGTGTTAGGAATCAACAAAGTTATATCACAAATCCTCTTAGTAGTAGCAAAGCTACTTGTGTATATAGTGGCTACAAGTCGAACACATGGATGGGTTTTCTTAGTACAAAAGTTTTGATTAGAAAGGCGAAATGGTGAGATTCAATTTGGATTTTGGGATTTTGTAAAAACAAGGGGTGTAATGGTTGGCAAACTGAAATTTAAATAAAATAAAATGAAAAAGAATTATCCTTGAAGTGTCAGGTTGTTGTATTTGGGTTCTAAGGATCACTGAGGGGTTCTCAGGTTCATTTCCTCGCATTGGGGAGGATGACCTATAGTAATTTCCGAACCAGATCTTCATTTAGCTTTAAAAACTAAAACCTATGATTTTTCCTTTTGAAAAACAGCATTTATTGAACATTAATGCTCCTAGACATTACAAAAACGATATGCCTCCACGATCTCTATCGTAGTGATAAATAGAAACGACTAATGAATTTCGAGTGGATCTGGCAATAAGCATCCCATGAACCCTAAAAAAGATTTTAAATCTTGATCAATGAAGGCACATCAAAGGAGTTCTAACCTAGAGTGAGAAATAGAACATAAATGCGATAAAACTTGCGGGTGAAATAGAACCAGCAGGTTGTAGGATCACACACCCCGACCATCCCTGTCTTTCTGAGGAGAAAAGTGGTCTAACTTGACCATCCTCGAGTTGTCATCCTCAAATGAGTGTTTGGTATCCGAGAAAGGGAGAAAAGGAAAAATGGGAGAAAATGAGAAGCGGGAGAAGCTGGGCCACCAAGTTTATTTCTTGCCCAGCCTCCTTCATAGTGTTTACAAATGGCTTAAATAGCGAAAGACAAGCTAAATTACGATTAATAGACCCCCTCACTATTACGAGGAGTAATTTGAGAAGCAAACAAAAAATAACAAAAGAGTCAAAATGTGCAAACGAGCAACAGGAACAGTGTGTGAGAAGTGAGCAGTGGGAGAGCGAAGGATGAATAGTATGGCGAAGTAGGAGCAATTTAGCCACCTTTGCAAAAAATTCTGTAGTGCTGTTTTGTTTCAATTTACGCTCTTCTTTTCCTTACGATCTGTCTCTGTGATCTTGAGTTTGACTCGAATTCTTCATGTTTATATCTGAAACTCAACAATTTCGGCATAAATAGCTTGCAAAAACACAAAATTAGCCACAAAAATAAGTCATTAAAATAATAGGGGCCTTAATGTGCAAATTGGGTTAATCCACGGCGATTAGTACACAAGTAACAAAACCTATAATAAACGAGAGAGGGTTCAAAATATAGCACTTTTAGAGCACATTAGAGGCATAAATAACTTTAAAAACTACAAAATTAGCCACAAAATATGATCAATAGAATAGTAGGGACAACCAATGTTACCCAGAATTGGGTTAATCACTTGTTGAATTAGTACACAAAAGTGCTCAAAACACGTAATAAGCCGAGGTTCAAAATATTACTCGAGCACTAATCAATGAGTTGAATAGTTTGTTGACTATTGAACCTATTATAAGAGCACCTGAATTGAATCCCCTTTGAAGTGATGTGTGACACTAGTTATAAGCTATTAGAGCCCATCGAAGAAAGAGAAAAAAATTCTATATGATCTGTTAATGTGACAGAAAGCCCTTAATGAATCCCAAAAGAACTACACCACAATAGAAAATGAGTAGTTTCTTATAGTGGTGCTCGTCCTTGACAAATTCAATTCATATTTGGTACAGGATCTCATATAAGTAGTGATAGAAAATGTGTATATAGAAATAGTATGCACATGTGAGTATAGAGTACTTTCGTCGCCTCGAGTAATATAATGAAAGTATAAGTATCGTCCTGAGATGGAGTTCTTGAAATCTTGAAATTTGCTAATCCTAGCTTTATTTGGATGATGGAAGATATGAGAATGAAAAAGAAAACTAATAAACTAAAATCCTAAGTTAACATGCAAGGATAAGAAATAAAGTGGAAAACCTAGGGTTTAGATTTCATTTAGCTAATCATTATGTATTAGGTCCAATTTATCCCCCAATTAACATTCGAATCACTATTAATGGTAAGTCTCACTATTACATATGTGAATCTCTCTCGACAAGCCACAATCTACTCCTATAACTCAGGTATTTTACATCTCTACTCAACCCCAAAGTCCTAAGAGCGCAATAAATCTGGGAAACCTTAATTACCACACAAAACCCATGAGAATCTCTTGTCAATGGCGAATTGTGATGTTCTAATCATGGTCTAATTCAACTCTCAAATTGAACCATAACCCATATCAATGATGATTAATCATCAACAAGTATAAATGTGACGCCCCAAAACCGGGGTGTCTCGTTGACCACCCGTCAACCAGCGGAAAATCTCTACGTCTCGTATCACGAGACACACACGAGTAAAAATGGCCACATTGGCCTACACATCATCCTCATCGAAATACATCTAACCAAATATATTACATGGTTCAAGAGTTGATTACACTCTTATTACAAACATATATTAATATTGAGAATCCTAATACATGTTTTACAAAGACATCAAAGCCACAAGTCGGCTTTCTTCTCAAAATGGCCTCTAATGAGTGTCGCCTTCCCGATCGCTCCCTGTACCTGAAATAATATTCTTCGACAGGAGCTAATTTCCTGAGGTGAATTACCCTAAATGGGTTACTCCCACCTAAGTGCACACATGCAATGATCCAATGTAAACACACTCAAGCAAATATGTGGATCCTACTTGAATGTCTACATGCCCAATCCCATGTCTCGAGTCCTCACTCACCTCACACTTGCCTGTTTACGATGAGATAACACCGCTTTAAAAAAAAACTTTTGTTCTCGAAAAACACACTACCGAAGCTTCGCAAAATACTGACTACCCTCCGAGTCGAATTATTGAGAACTTTCCAAAATACCATGGTCCTCATCCGAAGTGATCCGTCGATCATTCCCAACTCAATTTCTTCAAAAATCTTCCATCGAAATTCTTTCACACCATGTTCCATTTTTCATTTCTTTAATGTCATGCACTCACACCCAATTTCCTAGGTTACCCGGTGCACATGGAATGCATTATGCCATTTCTCCAAATACTCATGCCACATATTTACATGCATATATTAACATAAATAAATCACCACATCATGTTAACACATCAAATTCCATGCATTAACGACAAATTCCACACAATTCAAGTCATTCATCCTAGCAATATTTCATGCAATTGAATACATGGACGTTAGTCCAATCAATGCAAACCGAGGATCAAGCTTTTGGATACCCTAAACAAGCAAAGTGGGTCAGTCTGTGGGCACTGTCATTTCTCTTTATATAGACTAAAACCCTCAAATTAACATAGTTACAAGAGCCTTACACTCTCTTGCATCCATGTCACTTTTTTGGATAGATTTGTTGATAAAATAATTCTTTCATAAGGTTCATGATTAAAAATATGGGTCTAGCTCCAGACACGCAAGTGCAATGTGTGTGTCACACAAGTAAATTTGAATGTAAGTCTAGGTATCATTCCCACAGATTGGCAATGACTAGAGATCAACTACCCTAACTACTAAATTCTATGCTATTTGACTAAAAAAACTCAAAATGAAAGTTTTATCTAGAAAAATGAAGATCCTCGACTATTATCTTACTTTGAACTAAGATATAACAAACTAAATGAATAAAAATGAATTATGTTCAAAATACTCTAATCGACCAATTTCCCGTGAGAATGAGAATAATCAAAGGAATTACAATGAAACAAACACCTATACTAAAAATACATTGCCTGCTCGTATGGATCCGATTTTGTCCAAGATTTTCTAAATTTTGGAATTGATTTCTCCATATTCAATGTTGGAAACCTTACTATCTCAAAGGTGACCAAACCAAATACTGTGATTCCCGATTCTCTCAGAAGATCTGGGTATTTTTCTTTCTCAATACTTCACACCCATTTCTTGATGACAGCAGATCTTTTGCATTTCCTTCTCAGAATTTTTGCAAAGTTTCTACCACTTAATTGGTGGCTCAACCTCAGACTATCAGGTCGTGTCTCCTTCCCCTTTGATTGATCTCGCCAATACTGGTTGGGAACTTCCCTTTAGATTAAGGTGAACTCTGGATTATTAGTATTGTTAAATACTCCTCCAACTTTCACCATGAAATAATTGGTGATTTATCAAAATGAACTCCTAGTGTTCAATAGCTTCATCAATGGTAGTTCAGCATGTACCCGTAAAAGAATGCTCAAATCTTGCGGAATTCCTGCCTATGTCACGCAGAGGGCATCCTCGAAATCAGAGTTTTAGATACATTCCTTAACCGGTATTCCCAGACTACTATTGGGAACTTATCAATTCAAAAATGACACCAAATAAGTAAATCCAAACCCAATTAAGTTCTCCATATTTATGCAAGAAAGACTGTAACTAAATGTAAATCAAATCCAGCAGAGCTGCGCTCCGATTACTGCATTGCGAATTAAGAAATGGAGCACCGATCACATACAACCACTCTAATTGCAATGAAACTGAGAAGAAATGAATTTCATAAATTTGTCTGATTTGGCAATTTTCAAAAGCAAAGAATTTTAAGAAGAAAATACATAAATAAAACATCAGCTCCACTCATTTCTTCACAATTATCAGATTCAAATCCAGAAAAGAATTTAAAAACGAAAGAAATAAAAAAATAAAATTTCTTACTCTCTAAACTATACACCAGTTCCTCCTTTCCTTTTCTCTCGGGTAGTGAAGACGGAAAATCGCTTACTATCCTAACACTGCCTATTTATACCGGCTAAAAGAAATTGTCGAATCTCAAAAACCTGTGGAATTCTTCGGCCCCATGTCACACCGTTGATGTCACATGGATTTTGATTGCTCTTGCCCGCCGGCGACCTTGTTGTTTATGTTAAGCACCGCATTCTCACGCTGTTTAGATTAATGGTCGCGACATCGTTTATGGTCGCGACCTTGTTAGCTCAGTGTTCCTCAAGAGTCGATGTCGCGACCACTGGTTTCACGTCGCGACATCGCTGTCTTCTTCTTCCGGCTTCGAATCACGAATTCTCGCTTTAGGTTGCAACCACATTTCGTTTATAAGCCGATTTCAAGCTGTGATTCCTTTTTCTAGTCGCGACCATTGTGGTCTTCGCCTTCATTGTGTTTCAATTTAAGTCGCGACTTCAAGGTGATGTCGCAACCTCTTTTGATGTTCATTTCTCTTCCTCCGGGGTCTAACTTCACCCTTTTGTCACAAACTAATTTCATTCCAACCCTATTCAAGTCGCGACTTACGCCGATGTCGCGACCAAGGACAAAAAATCATTTTGCCACTTCGATTTTTTCTGAAAATCGGTTTTCTACAAGGAAACGATTTGGAAGGAAAATCTAAGTAAATAAATCGGAGAAAAAATCGCCGATTTTTCTGAAAAACCGATTTTCCCTCGAAACCGGGATTTTTCCCCGGAAAAATTATGATTTTTTTCCCCGTTCCAAAAAAATATGAAAAAAATTGCTTCTAACTGCCTCAAACTCCAATCGAAAAATGCCCGAAATCACCCTCCAACCACCAAGCCATTCATTGCACTTTATTATATATAATGCAAACTTTTTTATATTCTCTTTTACTATTTGTTCATAATCCCTTTATAATATTTTATTTATTTTATTTTACATTATAACTTATAATATTTTTAAATCAAATATTAATTTGAAAAGGGAAAGAAATAAAATAATATCATTTAAAAATTTAAAATTATAATATATAATATTTTGAATCTCCTCATTATCTACATAATATTTATAAGAATAACAAAACAAATAATATCTCTTAATATAATAATATCTTAATATATTAAATATAATATATTTAATTTAATAATTACTAATCCATTTGATTTAATCTACCTTATTTAAGATAAGAATCATTTCTCATAATCTATATAATTAAAATATGAAAAAATTTAATAACCGATATTTTTGTAAAAATATCCACTAATATTTTACCGATATTTCCGATATTTCCGATATTTCCGCAAAATCCAATTACCGATATATCTGTGTTTAATGATATTTGATCCTCGTCACACCCCATGTTATTCTTTTTCACCGTGTACTCAATTGCTCAAAAGTATTAAGTGACTGGATTTCTTCTTCGCTCTTCGTGTCGCCACCAACGAAAGGGTCGCTGGCATCATTTGTAGATCCCGGGTTAATAAACGTCGAACTTCGCTAAAGGACTTCGCTCAGCCGCTTAGATGTAATTCTCCTTCACTTTATCGATCGAGTCCTGTCATACATCATACTGACGCCGCGTAATTCTCGCTATATCAATTACGCCGACATCAAAGTAGTGTCGCTAATCAAGATTCTACCTGACTATTCCTTTAGTCTCACCACACTTCCTTCTGTCGCAACCTCTTCACTTGTTGCCTGGGTCATTCCGTTGCAAGCTCAACTTCAAGTCACGACTTCACTCTTGCCAGTCCTTACTTTTCCCAAAACCGATCTTTGGTGATGTCGCGACTCGAATTGATCTAACAAATAAGCTCACACACTCCGATCTATAGCTGTGACTTATTTCCTCACAGAATGATTCTTTCTCGATTTTTGTCGATTTTAGCTTATAATGTATTTTTCGCAAAATTAAATTTATAAAATATCCAGCATTTTCTCGTTATTGCCGATTCAACATTTATCTGTAATGCTTAGAAATGGATTAAAAATCAAATGAGTTTTTAGACCATCATAAACTTACTACAAGCATCTGCTCCACTTGCGGAACCAACCACGACCATTTCGACCCAAAGACCTAATTCATAATTTAACGACAAATTATCACACAAGTCGCTGTCAAGCCTCTGCGGACTCCATTCCAAACTGCTCTAAAAATCTAATTATTCGCCCCAAGTTCGGGATCGACAAATCCGCCACTCACTACTCAAATCAATCCTAAATCCATTAACAAAACACTTTAAATAAAATAAACCAAGTAGGAGAAAAATCCTGCATTCTCTTGAGTTTTTCGAAACTCATTAAAAACCGGTACCCACGCAGCTCCTTGCCGTGGGAGAGCAACTTTGCTTTGCCGCCTGAAACCGACTGGGTCCGATCACGGAATCCTAGAGAGAAGCGTAGAGCTTCTCTCTAAAACCCACTCTTTTCTCTCCTCCTATCCCACTCGCTTGTCTCTTCCCCACCCAACCAAGTTAATAACTTGTCAAGAGGAATTGTCCCTCCTCTGCCACTTGTCAATCATCCATTTGCTCTTAGATCACCCCTATCCACTTATCCATCTAACTTAGATTTCCATCCACCTCAGGCGCCTATCACACCACACGGGTCCCACTTGAGCTCATGTTGCTCAATCTCTTTCTCAAGCCAGGACACGCGCAGACCTCCGAGCCACCTACAGCGCCGCCAAGTGTCCCGCACTTCACGTGCCCTCAAAAACGCAAGAAATTCTCGGGACCGTCTCCTCGAATTCGACGAAATTAGACGTGGTAGCTAGATTTCACGAGACGATTCCAACAGTGAAGTCCGTTTCATCTTCCGAGATCTAGAAAATTTCCGAATTTTGACCGAAATTACCATTTTGTCCTTTTTCAGAAAAATTATATTTTCTCGGGGTTTCACAATAAAGGAAATAGACTATAACATTTAATAGAACTATAATCCAAACATTAAATGGAGAGTAAATCAAATCCCAAATACATAAATCCTAACTAAACTACATCTAAAACCCTAGAAAAGAAAATTAGTTCATCAAATGGGAAAATACTGTTGGAATCCAACAATTAGAAAACGCAATGGAAATAAAAAAAAAATTTAACGCTAAAATGCATCAGGATCCAAGTGGTTTGATGAAACTAAACAATGAATCAAGGAAATCCAGATCTTACCTCTTGTAGACCGAATCCTTTTCAACTAGTGACGGCTTGATCATAAAACACACGCCGAACACAAACAAAACTCCTCCGAAACGATCCACAGAAAGAATTTGTGCCAGACGATGCAAGGTGAAACGCCCCAAAGGTATCCACACTAACGACTAATGGATGGGATGGATGTGCTAGCACTCATGATAGGTCTGGTCCCACAAACCAAAAACACCTTAGTGCCTTCCAAAACTCCCCTAAAAAGAATTCTCTCAAAAACCCTCCCACTTCAAAAAGAACCACCTCCCTTTTAGATGATAAACCCTATATTTACATCAAGCTCCCAAACCCTTTTATTAAACGACTAAACCAAATTCCATTAACATTAATGGGCTCGGGCTTAATCATGGACTCAAAGAGAGAGTCTTCTAACATCCCATTATAGCTCATTCTTATGTGTGACCCTATAGGTTCACTCAATGGTCGGGCAACGGCCCAAATCATATTCTAAGTCATAAGGTAATTAGTCTCAGCAAGACATTATAATTCACCTAAATCAAGTGAATTCAATGACTCAATAACCTTATCATAGTATGACATTAGTCCTGAGTCACACAATGTCTCGATTACACAAAGCATGGATGAAGTCATCTTTATACAACTTAATCATTTCTTGATTCTCAAGTGAGATCGACAACAAATGATATTGATAACTCCTATCAACTTATTCAAGACGGCATGGTATTTCAATCTCACTTATCAAGAGGCCAATAGACATCTCACTAATTAAGAGTGGACAAATTCTCACTATCACTCACATTCTCCACATGATTTATCGTGATGCCCAACCATAGCCTCTATTACCATCCCTGTTAAAGAAGTCTGAGCTGTCAAGACACGAAGTTCCCAAGTGTAGAATCCATGGTGAATTCAGTCAAAGGGACCCAACACCACTACCGCAATGAGAATTCTACCGATGACATAATCCATGTAGTATTTCATAGCTGCCGTTTCTAATAACATGAACTTAACATGCATTTATGTTCCGAAAATATCTTATGTTCATGACTCAAAGAAAACGTGGTCTTTTCTTTAAAAACATAATAGTCTTATTTCATTATTATTCCCACAATAATGATCGACTATGGACTATTTGTGAATAGTGTTCTTATGCCTTAAGGTTTACTATCAAGTCAAGATATTTTGATGACATAAAGTTTTTAACCGTTCAAGGATCTCGATTTTTATCAAGTTAAACCACAATTTAAATAACAAGATAAATGATAAATTCTCATGTATATAAACATATAATGACAATATATGCCATCGGGCTAGAGATATCATTAATAAATCGAACCATTAAAAAGAGAGGAAATCATGAGTGGAAAAAGAGAAGATAAAACGAATATGAGTAAAAGCCCCATCTTCCTCATTCATTTCCCTTCTTCACTGCCTTCCTTCCCAAAGCTTTATGCTCAAGGGTGTGGAAAACCCGTAAAGAATGATAGATTACCGTTACAAGCAGAGTAAGATGCTTGGAATTTCTCTAGATTCCTGATGATAAATACGAACCACACCGTTGAGTTCGTCTCGTGAAAGTAGTTGCATAGTCGACCACGCCTGATTGTAGACAAATGGAATTTCATGTACTACGAGGAGAACCGACGAATTATAAGGTGATAAAGTGATGGGGTTACATGGAATCATGACCAGAGAATTAGGTGCCATGGTGGAAATGCCACATGGCTAAATGTGCTGGAACCCTCGCGGCCACATGGGAAGATGGAATAGATAGAAGGTACACATGGAAACCATGTCACTAAATGGAGAATTAAAAAAGAAAAGAAAAAGAATTCTATCAAAATGAAAGTGATTAGTTCTATTGAGAGAAAATGTAACACCCCAAATTATACCTGTCGCTTATAACATGTTTTGGGTATAATAAACAGAAGGTATATTTATTCGGAATAAAATAAAAAGATAAAAACAAAAGAGAATATGCAGATAGTTAACACATAAATAATAAAGAAGATCGAGGCTATTGTAAAATATTATAAATTGATTTGCAAATATTATAAGAGTTGAGGACCAAAGTAAAAATAAAAGGGATAAGATTAATAAGGATAAGACCAAAGAAATATCTCATTTTGGTCTCGGGAGAAAGGGAGAAAGCAAATATTTTATAAGAAGAGAGAAGAAAGGAAGAAGAAGAAAAGAAGAAGATCACAGGTACTGATACATGTGTCTCGTTGTATGGAACTATGATTGGTATAGAAAAGTATGGAACCATGAATATGTGTGTATGTAAACTAGGTGTAAATGGATACATGTTTTGGGTTGTATGGAAACTACGGAGTATGGGAATAGTTTGAATCCATAAAGTTTAGATACATGGTTAAGAACCCTCTATCTTGTGTATGGTTTGGTTTAGAACCTAAACTCATTTTCTTAGGGTTGAGTTGCAAAGAGCTTTAAGTAGCCCAATATAGCTTGAGAAGGGCCTAGCTGCAAGCTGAACCTAAAATTCCTATTGTCGATCATATGTGTGATCCGACCTAGAACCAGCTTTGTGGGCCTAAGTAAAGGAACTGAAGTGAGTCCTTCTCAGGAAATTGTAGCCACATCAATGATCTTGATGTTAGGCTTTGAATTTCTCAATTCGACCCCTGTAGACTGCTATGGTCTTTTTACCGAATACCGGGAATGGGTCGCAAGACTCAACAAGACTGGCTAAACAAGGTCAGTCAGCTGCTCGCCAAACAAGACTCACAAATGCTAGTTCGCCAAATACTACAACAAGATTACAACAAGGAGCTCATAAACAAAGGTTTCACAACAAGATTCACAAACAAATACCTCATTAACTATTGTCAAATACTGGGCTACAACAAGATTTGCCAAACAAGGTTTTCACTTCAAGATACCAGCCACTGTCAAGGATCGCGCATGACCTCCAACTTTAAGGTCATATCTCCTTCACCAACTCCTCGATGGTGTTCTGGACTCTATGGAAAGCCCATTGAGTCAAGAATCCATCCATATTCCTGAGGAAGATATTAGATGTCAGACCAAGGTCGCATCGAGTCAAGCCACTTCGCACTTCGTTGGCCCAGCCGCCTTGTCAAGACCTGACTACATGACCTCCAACTCGGAAGGGTCAGGCAACCTTCAAGTTTGAACCCGATTGTGCCTCGACCCCATGGAAAGCCCATTGAGTCGTTGAACTTAACAATATAAGTTGATAAGATTGGAACTCATATTATTCCATAAACATTGAAATATGTAGAGGCGTGATGTGTAACCATATAGTTATTTATTAGGAATGTCATATTATGGTAATTCATATATAATAATCAGGTTATTATGGTAAGATACAAGATTACATGCATGTAATGAGATATGAAAATGAAAAGATATGAATAAATGATTGTATTTATATGTCAGACATATGATTACCGAATATTAGCTAATTATTCAGAATATGAGATAGATATCGAAAGCATAAAAACACACAAGATTGTCCTGGCTTAGAACCCGGGTGTAGGGATAGATGGGCATGCCTATTAGGAAGAATAAGTCTCGCAAAGATCACCGCTTATATTCGAAATCGGGACCCTGCTTCGTCAATGACATGTATCTCGTTGATCAACGTGGCCCCGAGCAATACCACACGCTCCAGCCCTCGCGGAATAGGTTATTGTCTCGCATGTGCTGATGATACCTTCGGTATAGAGTTATATTATACGCTTCTAGCCCTCATGGACTACTCCGTTTACACAAAGGAATATAGCCTTCTGCCCTCATGGATTGCGGTATTCCGTATCCACTTCTAAGGTCATTTACATGAAACATAAAAGAAAATGACAGGTATATGCAAAGGAAGTATAGAGAATATGACATGATATGAGAAGCACAAAGACTGCTATGTGATGACAGATATTGTACATAAGAATAAGAAGTAAAGTACAAGTTGACATGAAAAGTATATGGAAGATGATAAGAAATGAAACTGGTTATGAAAAGTATATGGAACATGGTATGAAATGAAACTAGTTATGAAAAGTATATGGAACATGGTATGAAATGAAATTGGTTATGAAAGTATATATATATATATATATATATGAGAAATGACAAGAATCTGTACATGTTATATGTGTTATATGCATTTGTATAAAAGTGTGGTGACTCTTTAATAGAAGTCATATTCCCACTAAGCCGTAAAGCTTAGCACAGTGTTCAATCCGTGTAGGCAACAGAAGAGGAAAACAGACCTGACAATCCACATCCAAAGAAACAAAGGCCACACAAAGAATAGGGTGCCCACTGAAGACCTTTTAGGTCTATTTTGTATATGAAATTTTGTAAACCAATGTAAATATCAGAGATGTTGAACACTTCCATATATGGAGCTCAGATATATATTTTGTAATCCACACATATATAATACAAGTTAATTGTTATATTAGGCACAGCAAAGGATATGTTTTAAAAAGAGTGACCACTACATCCTATGCCAGTCACGCGTAAAAAACATAAAAGAAGAAACAGTTCGTGGAAGGAAGGAGAGAAAAGAAAGAAAAGAAAGAAAAGAAAGAAAAGGAAAAGAAAGGAAAGGAAGAGGAGGAGAAAGGGAGGAGGACCGGCTTCTCTCCCTCCATTTTCCAGCGTTCGACGGACCAAGGAGTAGGCATTGTTCACGCTCCAAGAGGTAGGGGTTCTCTTTTACTCTTTTATTATTTGTCTAAGGGTCATTCAATAGCCATGAGGTATAGCCCTAACGGTGGGGCTGGTTCAAGAACACCTTGATCGAAATCGCTGGATAACTTAAGGACCGCTCGGGTCCTTTCTCGCTTCCTGTAAAAAATGCAGTTCTCGAACAGTTGTGTTTTGGTTAGAAAATATGGGCTGGAACAGCTTGTGTTTGCCGGAAAATATAATCTGGTAAACAAATTTTTATGTTTTCTGGAAAATATGGACTAGAAACAGTTTGTATTTGCTGGAAAATATGGGCTAGAAGCAACTTGTATTTGCTGGAAAATATGGATTGGAAATAGTCAGGTTTGGTCGGAAAATATGGACCAAATACTTGTAATTGGCCGGAAAATACGGATCAGAAATAGCTTGTATTTGCTTGAAAATATGGACTGGAAATAGCTTGGGTTTGTTGAAAAATATGGGTTGGAAACAGCTCGTGTTTGTTGGAAAATAAAAATGGAAAACAGTTGTTTCGTGGTGCAGTCATTACTAGATACTGACCATGCCGAACTCGCAGGTTGTTTCAGTCCGAACACGGAAGATCCAGCTCACAGATTATCGGTTGATTGAATGACATTTAAGTTATGAAATCATGTTTGGATATATGCTACTTATTGTATTGAATACGGGTTATAGATTACGTGAATTATATAAGATGCTATAATTATCCATGATCAGGATGCGTATGTAGCTCTCCTCGACAGAGTCTTCAAAACTTTGTTAGCAATAGCGTGCTCAGGCCTATCAGCGGACATGATATTTTGACTATTTATGAAAATTTATTATTATGATGATTTTGTATGTTTATTATATATAATGTCCTTGAATAATATTATTAATTATTCTAAATGTCCTAATCGGTTGTTATGGAATAACAATGAATTAAGATTAGTATAAGTTTTGATCGACATTCACGGATGAATATGTGTATGAGATACAAATCAGCTCTTATATTCATTTGTCGGGAACAACACTAGACAGACCCGCCTCGACAGATTAATACATGATCAAAAGTCATAAGTTAATCTCTAATAATTGTGTCATTAAATTTTGACCTCGAGATCGCTATAGTTCTCAACATAAGGAATATCAGTGTTTTGATAATCAAACGTTGTTTTGACCCGATGACTATATTATACTTGAACATAAGAATTATGTAAATAGATATGAGCGATTATGATGAATTTGTCCTTCTTATTACAAGAGAGATATTCTCGAACTTGACAATTGAGACTCCGAGAATGCATGGTCGTGCTCAAATGACCATGGAGATCAATTTCATTTGTTTAGTCGGGCCTAATCATTTGAGTAATCAAAGATAAACGATATAAGGTCGACCTATCCATGCCTTATATTCTATCAAGATATCATGAGACAAAAGGATTATGTCATTAGCTATATTAAGGTTGAAACTTTATCGCTTAGCTTTTCATTTGACTTGGGTAGTCATAATGCAGTTCATAGAGACTCACTTGCGACTCAGAGGATCAAAAAATGTGATTTAGCCTACGCCAATGTTAATCGAACCTTATGCGGTCACATTAATATGAATCCAATAATAATGGTTATGGTTTTTCACTGCAGTACTTAAAAATGATGATCATTTTTAAAATTACAAATGTAATAATTAGTCGTTATTTAAATTCAAATTTAAGTTTATAAAGTTTAAATTTAGGGATTTAAAATTATAACAAATAATTAATTTGTTATATTTTCTTATTGATGACATGAAATAATTCTATGTGATTTGAATTTAAATTGTTATTATTTAAAAGAGTTTTTAAATATATAATCATATAAAATTGCTTTTGACTAAAAACTTTAGCAGATATATATATATATATATATATATATTGAAGAGTGATATATATATATATATATATATATATATATATATATGGAGACATATATACTTGTAGTAGTCAGTTTTACTCTAAGTACAACCAAAATAGAGAGAAAGAAAAGAAAAACCATAATTTCGTTTTGAGAAGACGAACCTGAACTAGCATTCAACAATATCGTTCATTATTTGTTCGTGTGTGGATACTTGTAGAGGGTGGTCGCTTTTCAGAAAGGCAAGACCTTTAAAGATCCGAATAAACTAAGACGCACTTTGGAAGGGGCTTTGACCTTAACTCCATCTACAAGAGGGTAAGTTTGGCTTTACTCCCTTCCTTCTCGCTTTTTATGAACGCATGTAATCCTTGGTAGGTTAAGGGATAAAAATTTTAAATTCCTACATTTATGTCCAATCATATCGATATTCACACAACCCAAAAACTCATCTATTTTAATCCATTTTTGGCATGTTTTTAGCAGCTTTCTGCATCTATTTTTATGCTAAATTATGAAATATTCACCAACTTTTTCGCTTTAAGTTTTAATTGGAAAAGGAAAATTTCCAAAGATAAAAGAATTAAAAATGGAAATCGCAGCACTCGTCGCGACATGCTTTTGTTTGTTATGGCTGTAATTTCAAGTGTGCCAAAAGAACTATGTCGCAGCTAGCAGTTGTATGTCGCAACAAAGTCAGGGCTGAACTCAAGGCAAAAAGAGAATTTCTGTCGCGACAAACAAAACATGAGAGAGTTCTATGTTGCAAACATATCCAAGATAAATATCACGTCAAAGTGACACTTTAACTTTGTCATGATAATGATAAAGGGCAATACGCAGAAGAAACTTTACATGACAATCTTTCCTCTGCCGCAACGACAAAGGTCAAGATTACAGATGAACTCATCACACAAGATAGCTCGGTTACAGAAAAGAAAATGGCAAAAAATATAACACTGTGTCGCCTAAGACGCGTTTTTATGTTGCGACAAAGTTTTTAGCATAATAATTTCAATGGTAGTGGGATATATGAGATAGTGAATCGATACGGATATAACATTGCAGTCATGGAGTGCACGAATCATTTATGACGAAGATTATTTGGCCACGACAAACAAAACATGAGGGAGTTGAATCCTCTATCGTGACAAGAAGTTGAAAAGCAATGCAAGAGGAATGGCAACAAAGAAAAGTCATGTTGCAACATAGTAAAGAATTGAAGGCAGTAAGCTCGGGCCACAACAATAAGTCGGCAGATCGATAGAATTTTGTCATGACAAAAGAAAAACCTACGCAATGTGTGAATCGGGGTATGAAAAACTGAGATTAACCAAGTCAGGTATGTCGCAACAAAGTTTTCCATGTCGCAATGAATAGCTCATCCAGCAATAAGGACAAGAGAAGAAAATTCTGTCGCGACAAAAGTTGAGTGCAAATCCCCCGGCCGCGATGCGTAAAACCGCTTGAGCAACCAAAGAAACTCACGCATACCCTCCGGAAGGAGTAAAGTGTATAAAAAGTCAGGGTGCAACAAATTTTCGGCGGTCGTTTACACAAGACCTTCCTATTGCAACAAGAACAAGACTGTTGGATCAAAACGTTGTTGCGACATTATCAAAGTCTGTCGAGATAGAATCTAAGAAAAAGCTCAGAGAATAGGCCGTGACAGAAAACCGCATGCTACGACAGAGGCCAACGACAAAGTCTAAAAACTCTGTCACGACAGAACTTTTTATGTCGCTATAGAGCAACCAAATTGAGCTATAAATTTGGGGATCCACAACACCTGCTCTCGCATAGCTATAATTCAACATTGGAAAGTCATAAATAGACGATCTATGGCACTGCGGCGAAGCTTCCGCACCCAAGACTTCTCAGAAGAAGACTCTCTCTATATATATTTTCTTTTATTTTCATTTTTAGTAGATTTAGTTTCGAGCGTAGTTTCTGCCTGCTTTCTTCTCGATTTTCCAGAAGTTAAGTACTGAATCAGAGTAACTTTGAGTTGAATTTGCTAATTTTCTTTCATTACCTGCTTTTAATAAAATGGATTTTGGAAAATTTCGTATTTCATTTATTTCAATTGCTTACACTCAAGTGAATTTACATGATTAGTTAGTCACTTATATGAGTGAACCAATTTTGAAGTGGGTTGGAGTCCCTTCTAGGAATGGGCTCGATGATGATAGTCATTTTTCTCGCACAAAATGAAGAACACATTGCAGGAATTTATTAAATTTATTTGATTGGTATTATTTTAACTTAATCGTTCAAGATTTGTGCATCAGAGACCATAAGCAAAGTATCAGATTTTTGCTCATTTCCAGTGAGGCCCCCATGTGGACACGCAGAGATGGAGAATCGAGAAGAGCAACTTTGTGGGTATGAGACTAATACTGAACTAATGAACTCGAAAGATTACCGATAAATCACTAACTTACTTCCGTGGTTTGAGGATAGTCGTTGAAGTATCGCTTAATCACTCAGATGTTTCTTCTCTCTTTGATAAAAGTATTATGACATCCCGTGTTAGCAAGGATCTAATCAAGGAGATGGAGAATTTTATCAGTACTGAAGGATGAGGTACTATCCAAATTGGAGAAGGCTTGCAATATCCTCATTCATAGAGGTAAGACCCCTCCATTCTAAGATCTGGGTGTGAAGTACTAAAAAGGAAAAATACTCAAATCTGATAAAGATGATTATATCTTACAAGTAGATTATAAATTCATGAGTCAGAAATGAACATGAATCTCTTTTTAGTGAAAGGTATGGTTGAGGGAGAAATCCAAACTACACCACAATGCATATTTGACAAATTCATCTTTCCAACTTCTACGGCTTAGCTGGTATCCTAAAAATGCGATGCGTAAAATTTGAAAAATTATTCATCGATTCATGTCCTAGTGTTTTCAACAAAGAATTCCTCAACTCCATTATTATTAATATTTTAGGTATCATTAGTGAAATGACTTAGTATTATTTTATTCATTTTCCAATAATCTTTAATATCGGAGTTTAAATAAAAAGGGATTTGAGTAGTCAGTAGTCGTTTTATGATTCATCCTCAACCGCGGAATCCATATCTGCATTTTTAATGAAACTACTTTTTATTACTTTTATGATTTGTACCTTGTAGTACCAGCTACACCAATCAAAATCTTTTAATGAACTAATGATAAAAAAGACAACCTAAATTTTCATCACAATTTGTTGAAGAAGTTTTGTGTCATTTATGGGGATTGATAATAAATTCCCAGATAAGATAAATTTATATATATATATATATATGAGAGGTAGTATAGTATATATATATATATATATATATATATATATATATATATGATCTATTTGTCCATTGGTCTATCTATATCAAAATCTGTCTAATGTTTAGCGTCGTCGGTCGAGGACTTCAACAATAGTCTTTGGTAGAGCTCATACTTTGTTTGGAAATGTGTTGGTTATATTTAAAGGTCTTAACATTCTCATTATGCATAACATGGAAATAACATGCGTGGGTACTTCTTCATATGCGCACGAGGACATCGTATAAACGGGTGTGAGCATAGCAATGAAATTAACATCATGGTTCGTGTTAATCGTAGGTTCGCTTTTACGGACAACGTCCAGAGTCACACGATTAATTATGTGTCTGGGTAACAAGAAGGGATAGACACCTCGCCGTGGAAGGGGCTCCGCATCCTTGGTTAGACATATGTATCCAGCCGGTGAAAGCCCGCAGTGCCTGGCACACGACGCCACGTGAGACCCCCGGAAAGTTTGTTACCCATAAAAATATTACATGGATTTTTAATTGGGTAGTTTATCTGATGTTATCCAATGAGTTGATTTATAAAAATTTTTTTTGCTTTTGCAATGACAATATACATGGCATATGCATGTGAGGGCTCTGATATTACATGACATATAGACATTTATGGTGAAATGTATTTGCTTTACTCGAATGTGTTTATGAATGTTAAATCATGGTATCGCATGTGCACTTGTGGGGAGTATCTCTTGTAGGAAAATCTATCTAATTAGAGCATCGACAAGACTCCAAAAAGTGCTATTTCGAGCCATATTTAAGATAGGTTTTGAGTGCTTTTGTGTACTAATCATACATCATTAATTGACACGTAGGTCCCTTTATGTACCTAATAATGTTTGTATTTTGAGGCTATTTGTAGTTTTAAGTGTGTTTCATAAACTCATCCTAAATTATCGAAGTTGAGCTGATTTACGCCGAGTTCTACGATTTATATTCGATTACATCGAGCCGGGAATGAAGAAATTGAAGATGAAACAAGAAGCAATGCTGGCTAGATGATGCAGGATGCAAGCAAGAGAAGATATAGAATTTCGCTATGTAGTGTAATTTCACTACATAGCGAAATTTCGCTATTCGCTATGTAGTGAAATTTCACCCTCCGCATAGCTTAAATTTTGTTATAATTAAATTTTTTGGCTATAATTGCAATTTTCATATTATAGCTTAAATTTTATATGTTGTGTAATTTCGCTATATAGCGAAAAATTTTTGCTATAGCGAAAATTTCTGCTTCATATTTTTGGGTTCAAACGACCCCGTTTTGGTTTTTTCCATTTCTACCCTCACTGTAATGATACTATTTAGGATAGTTTGGGTTTTTCACCTTTTAGTAAGGCTATATAAGCCATGTTATGAACTTTTTGTAACCTAACCTTTAAAGGCATTTTCATTACAAACTCTCGCTCTCTGATCTCATTTTCTCTTCTCCTCCTTTCTTCACTTTCTAGGTTGCCAAACACCCCATCGAGATGACAACTCAAAGTATGTTTGATAAAGCCTCCAAACCTGAAGCTTAGGAGGGTTGCTAGCCAGGTTGATGTGGGTCACGTGTTCCAGTTTTTCAAGACTGTAATCGGGTATTTATGTTCCAAACTTTCAAAACTAGGTTTTAAGATATTTAATGTATTTTCCTTGTCAATACTTAAGTATAAGCTAGTTCAAAGGTATTCTTAATGGTAGATACACTGACATCCATTAGATGTCATTTATGAGCCACTGAGGTAAGTTAACACTGATTTCAAATCGTTGGTGAAACATTAAATACCAAGAAATGCTATGTTTCAAAGAGGAATGTTACTAAGGGTCAGGTTTTCAAAGTAAACAAAGATCCCATGAAATGACTATGTCATTTGCCCTACCGTGAGGAAATAAACTCGAGGACACCTTGCAAACTATCATACCAAACTAGGCCCGCCAAGGTCTTTTTACATTTTATTCGAATTACTCGGCTTAACATAGTGAAAAACAACCACTGCTGGGTATTGTAACCGAAATCCAAACAAAAGCCTCACCATTTTCAACTATTATACAAATCATTTGTAAGAATAAACCTATCCCATTGCTTGATCCTAGAGGCCACTACACTCGCAAAGAGTCATGCTACTACAAAGACGTAGTTTAGGTATAAATTGTTGATTCAAAACACCTACCGCGGCATGTGAATCAAAATGGCTGCGCCGCTGGGCTTCTATGACAAACACACTACAAACGAGGAGGAGATTCCCTCCTGATCCTCCATGACGTATTAGCCCTACCACTGAAATGGGGTTTTAGTTCCACTGAGACCAAATCGCAACTCAAAAATTTTCGGTTTTAGTTATTTTAATAATTTTAGTTAATTTAATTTTAGTATTTTTATTTATTTTAGTTTTTTTAAAAACTTATATATATTCAGCTTAATAATTTATTTTATTTAATTTATTTTTATATTTTTGTTTTAATTTTGTGATAAATAGTCATTTAGGGGACTCTTCAAATGCCCAAGTCTATTAAATCTCTCGGTAAGGCCGGGACCTTTCGGCCCCCGCCCTCCGCACCCCCCACCGTCGAGCCCCTCACCGGCTACACACCCGACAGCTCGCCCCTTGCCGCGCCGTCGCCGACCCCCCTCACCGCCCTCCTACTCCACGCCCACCCACACCGCCGGAGCCACCCCCGTCGCGAGCCCCGCTTGCCCGAGCCACACCCCAACCGGCCACCGCCGCCATCCATCCTTACCACGAGCCTCACTTTCACGCATGGTTCGCACTCCACGGAGGCTATCGTTGGCGGTGCCCAAAGCCCGACCGTGCCCTCGCTCGAGATGGCGCCGCACATCCAGTGGTCAGCCAAGAAAGGCCTCCCCTCCTGGGCCAAAGGATCTCAGGCTCTCCCGTATTATCTCCTAAGGCAAATGGGTGGATGTAGAGTCCCGCCTCAGCCTATTCCAGAGGAGCCTCGTGGTTCAGCCCTCATCCAGCGGAGACATTGACCCTAAAGGACCTCGCTCACCTCTCCACGACCGCGACTGACCCAGAGGGCCCTACTTCCAAGCTGGCCCACATCCGCCCGGGGAGTCTTCGCTATCTAGGTTCGAACCGGTCGCTCCAAATTGACGAGTTCATCGCCTCAATTATCGCCATATACGAGGATCAATGCTGCGGTGATGCCTCAAAACCTGTGGGTCCGTTGATCACCTACCAACTCCGGCGGAGGACCCATACCGCCCCGGCATCACGACGCATACCCGAGTAAAAATGGCCTCACAATAAACCAATACCAAATAACATCACAACTATATTCCAATAGTCCAAGAGTTATACATTTCTCTTTATACAACAGCATATTAAATTTAACATTTAATACATATTATCCAAACCATCAAAGCCACAACCCTGGGCTTTCTTCAAAATCGTCTCTAAGATGAGCCGTCTCTCGTACGCTCCTCAGACCAAATAATATATTCTCGACAAGGTGAGCTTATCGCCCGCAGTGGAATCACCCTAATGGGTTACTTCTCCACCTATGCATATGCACGTTCAATTTAAAACACACACTCAAGTAAATACGTGATCCTACTTGAATGTCTACATGCCCATTCCCACAAGTTCCCGAGTCCTCACCGACCTCACACCTGCTCAAGCCATGTATGAGAAAAATATCATTTTCAAAAAAACAAAACTGTTTTGAAATACACCACCAACTGGTTTGGTAAAATATGGGATCACCTCTCCACACAATTTGTTATGTTTCCTAAATGGTCCTCATCCGAATGATCTCATGGCCCACTTCCCAACCCACTCCCTCCCCAGTAACTCTATCCCATGAAAATCCTTCAGAACCATGTTCGTTGCTTTCTTCGTAAAAATCTCGTGTCATGCACTAACACCTAATCTCTGTTACCCGTGCATAAGAAATGCATTATTCCATTTCCAAACCATTTATACAATATATCAAATATATCAATATGCAAATATTCTAAATTACATTCACACCACATGTAATTCAACAATATAGATCAAACAACACCCAAATTAGCTCATCAAAGAATTCACAATTTTATTTCAATGGTTTATACTCACAATTATATTCCATATAATTGAGAATCACAATTTATTTACAAAACATAAACAAACACCCCCTAAACAGTTCCCTCTCACATTAGCCACTGACCGGGTCCAAACGGGCTCCAAAATTCTCCAAAATTTTCCACACTCTGCCCAAGATTCGATCGATCAAACGGCCCCTCACGGCCTCAAACCAATACAAGCAGATTACAAAACACTTTAAACATAAGGGTAAAACAAGTAGATAACCCTACTCACTGAGTTTGTCTAAACTCCAACTTTTCAAAAGGTCCACGAGCTCTGGTCGCTGTGAGATCAATTTCGCCACTCGGCTCTTCCAAACCTACGGTCCGATTCGAGATCCGAGAAAGAAATCGGCGAGAGAAAATTAAAAAAAAATATTCTCTCTCTCTTGGCAGAGCTCTCCCTCTCACGCCCATTCTTCCTTCCTTGATGATTTTTTCTTATTATTATTATTATTATTATTTGACAACGATTTCTATTATTCCATTCGGCCTATTTCATTCGAAAAATTTTATTTTTCAAACGACTTATTGTAAATTTAACTTAAATCAAGCCACTTCGACTTTCGAGATTTTCGTGAAATCTCATTCCTCGGTTACTAGCGACACCACCCGTACTGGTGAAACATTCCGACCGGTCCCGTGACCGAAGAAACTTTACGGTCAATAGATTTCGGCTGGCACGAATTTAACTATAACTGTTCATCCAGATCTAATTTTGGTTTTCAACTGAAATTACCGTTTTACCATTTTTCAGAAAAATTGAATTTTTCTCGGGTTTTACAACGCGTCCGATGTTTAGCTGTGATCCGATCCCAGGGAACGTGAATTTATGTGCCAAGGACTTCCATGAGGAGTCATACTATGATATGCCGCATTGCAAATCTGACCCGATCTCGGGATTCGATGTCGCGGTCCAGAGGCGTACCACCACACTGCTCATGACCCGGTGGGCAATTCTTCATCCCCATGGTACTTGAGTTTTATCACACCATGACATCTCCTGAGGAGTCCGGCCAAATGCGCAGATTCGTTATATCGATGGTCGCCCCGAGTTCTCATGAGTCGCAAATATCACTTAACAGATAGCCCGCCAATAGTTTTTGGCAACCCACGTAGTACTCCACAGCTGGCTTCCTAGCCATCGCCGAGAGAAATGGCTCACTCCTTCTCTCGGGAGATACCACAAACGGACTATACTTTAACCACTAACTCACCTGCCGAGCTTGTCACACCGCTTGGCTAAGACTGAGGAGAAGGTCCACTATAAGACCTCATTGCTCATGAGTTATTCATTATTGATGAGGTCACTATCCCACGTGCCTTTGAGCATCTTGGGTTCCCTAGAGCCACATATAGAGCGCTCTACAGTCAATGCCCCTCATATTATCCCCTGTTTTAGACTCGTCTATGCCGCTTCCTTTTCTTCTACACCACAGAGGAGGTAAAATACATTTTATGAGGACCTACCAGTGGGTGAGCAAATCAATCCATGGTGGAGGTGAGAGGACTTCAGCTCCCATCTGGCCCCTTCTGGGCTCCACCTCCTATTGAGACAGCTGGCCCATCCTCCACATCACAAAGAGGACCGAAAGCACATCCCCTGTCACTACCAGGATTTGATCAATGTTGGATGACGTCCGGCTCACTTGCTACTCACTCGTGATGGCTGCCGAAGGATTGCCCGAGCGAGGTCAGCCAAGCTGCTGTAATCGTGCCATACTTCTTCGACGCCCGCAGCCACCTCGGCCCCACCGGGCCAGGATGCAGCATACACAAATGACCATTTATGATCACCACATCACCTCAACAGCCTCGTTGGTTGACGCGGCTAGCGTACCGCCGCGGTGGTGCGGAAGGTGGAAGCCCCTCCCTTCATTCACTCAAAGCCTTCACCTACCAAAGATATGAGGTGGTCACACTTCCTTCTCTAGCTTTCTTATCCCTGCCCCGTGAGGACATAGTTATACTTTGTCAGGGAGAGATCTAAATGCATGTGGCATTTATACTTCAAGCCGTTTTGTTTATACTTGTTTTGTCTTAGTTTATCAACTCCGCCTACTTATTCAAGAGAGATAGGACCTGCTTTTGGTATATGTATTAGACAAATAGTAGGCAAAGGTTTATTTTGCTTAGATTTGTATTATGTTCGCTATGATAATGTACTAGCTCTTTCTTGTTATATCAAAAGCTTTATAGTAGTTTTTTTTTTTTTACATTTTCGATTTATAATTTTCTTCACTTAACTTTTGCATTTACATAACTAGCCTTGCAAAGGTGTTGAACTTAAGCTCCTTCCTAATGAAGTCAAGAATAGAAAGGTCCCATGCCGAGTTAAGTGGATGACTGAAGTCAACTTTCCTGTCGTATTTAACCAAACTTTAGCTATACACACACCGGAAAAAGCACGCAGTCTCCATGATATGATTCACACCAAAACCCCCTTATGTTGCAAATCCTAACCTAGTGTTGTTTACTCCTTGAATAGATTTTGGACCCCCATGCTCTGAAGGCCAATGTGCCTCCCAAAAAAAAAAAAAAAAAAAAGAGAAAAAGAAAAAGAAAAAGAAAAAAGAAAAGAAAAGAATTGAATCGTGTTGCTTTACCTTGAAACCCGAGCACGGTCCGTGGGGTTTATGGCGAAAGCCTTTAAAGCCCGGTGCCCTAAATCTTCACTAGTTGGGAGTCACCGACTTAGTGTTCGCTACACTGTGGACGTGGTGGAGCCCGGCGATTGTAGGAGCCAGAGGCTGGGGAATCATTCGGAGTCCCAGAAACCTTAGAGTTTGTGGTCGAAGATCCTCATGGCTTGATGCCCTAAACCTTCACCGGGTTGGGAGTCGCTGGTTAATCCCCATTACACGACTTGGTGAAGTCGAACCTCAAGACGCGCCTACAACGCAAAAAAGAAATTGTGTAAAAAGGAAAGGGTGTCCTGATCTATTTAGGTTGTTAACACGCAGCATGGCATTAGCTCGCTTTGGGAACGTACCGTTTATAATTTATGATCGAGACCTGAACAAATAAACCCGTAGTTTTTGTAGAAGATTCGGTTCATGCCTCGAGGAGGGAGCTTGTCGGGTCACTAACGCGATGCTTTTTGTTCTTTTCGAGATGGTTATTAGTTCGTGCTCGTGATTCTCATCGCAGGGCTAGTAGCCATCACATAAACCTTTTACCTCACACATTTGTCTTCCAAGGTTGTTATTTATTTCAGTACTGCTCTGACCAGCAATGCCTATTAGTGATTATACCAAAAAGTGTTATTTTGTCTGATTTGGTAGATAGGTTTTGAGTGCTTTTTGTGTACTAACTGATATTGACTAGTTTTTCACGGACACGCAGTACTATCATACTAATGTTTGTATTTCGAGGTCGTTTTTGTGGTAGTTTTTGTAGGTTTCATAAACTCATCCTACCAGCATTGCCAAGCATATCGGCTGAGTCGATGCGACAAGCCGAGTTCTATGATTTATATTCGATTACATCGAGCCGGGAATGAAGAAATTGAAGATGAAACAAGAAGCAATGATGGCTGGATGATGCAGGATGCAAGCAGGAGAAGATATAAAATTTCGCTAGAATAGCGAAAATTTCGCTAGAATAGCAAAATTTTCGCTATTATAGAGAAATTTTCGATATAATAGCTAAATTTTCGCTATTATAGTGAAATTTCATATTATATTTTTTGCTGAGGGTTAGCTAAATTTTTCGCTATGTTGTGTATCATATATAGCGAAATTTTGCTATAGCGAAAATTTCGTCATGTTTCGGGGTCTAAAATGCAGGACCCCGTTCGGTTTTCCATTTCCACCCTCACTGTAATGATACTATTTAGGATAGTTTGGGTTTTTCACCTTGTAAGGCTATATACTTTGCTGTTATGAACTTTTGTAACTCCAATCCCCTTTTGTTTGAAGGCATTTTTCTTTACGCCACTGCCTTGGCCTCGAATTTCTTCTTCTCTCCTTTCTCTCACTTTCTAGGTTGCCAAACACCCCTTTGAGGATGACAACTCAAAGTATGTTTGGATAAGGCCTCCAAACCTTGAAGCGAGGGTTGCAGCCAGGGTTGATGTGGGCTAGTGTGTTCCTCCTGCTTTTCAAGACGCAGACCGGGTATTTATATTCAGTCTTCAAAAACTGAGTTTTGGTTATTTAATGTATTTTCCTTGGTCACTTTATACAAGCTGTCTGCAGTATTCTTAATGGTGTAGAGACTACATCAATAGATGTCATTTACGAGTCATCGCAGGGTAGGTTAAATACGGATTTCAACTCCACAGAAACATTAAAATGCCAAGAAATGCTATGTTTCAAAGAGGAATGTTACTAAGGGTTGGTTTCAAAGTTAAACAAAGATCCGGGTGCTTTTGGGAAATGACTATATGTCATTTGGGCCCTAATGAGAAATAACCCGAGGACACCTTAAACCCTATCATACCAAACTAGTGGCCCGAAACTTCAAGGTCTTTTTACATTTTATTTCGACCACTCGCTAACATAGTGAAAACAACCATCGTTCAGACAGCCAAATCCAAAATCCAAACAAAAAGTCAACATTTCAACCATTATACAATCATTTGTAAAGATTAAAACCCATCCCGCTGTTCGATCCTAGAGTTTCACCAGCACCACAGCAGGGGTCATGCTACAAGAAGATCGCAGTTTAGGTGATAACTCTTGTTGGATTCAAAACACCTGCTATGCATGCGAATCAATTACTCACCCCGTCGTGAGAAAATATTTCAGGTATTGGAGGTACACCAGGAGATGGAACTCATCAGAGATCTTAGTGGTGAAGAAGGCCGAATTATGGCTTTATTATATATTTTGTAAAATTTTGGACAGTTTATCCAGTTTCTGTTTATGTAAGAGAAAAGAAATGTAATTAAATTCCTTTGGACTATTGCTAATATAGTCGGTAATATTGGCAAGAGTGGTCGCACTGACTCTTTACTTAATCAGATTTGGCGTATTAGTCTCCATGTTTTACTCAATACAAATGAATGGGTCTCGCCATGGGACATCAGAGAGGCAGCCTAGTAACTCTGAACACGGCAATGGCACCCCATGGCAATTAGATCTCCACTCATTGATCTAAGAAGTTAACGATCCCGTAAAATCAGAGTCACACAAAGGTTCACTATTTCCTTTCATAGTAGACAATCCCCAGCTCCCCCAAAATGCCCTAATTTCCCTTTTTATGGCCAAAAGAAAGAGAGTAGAAGAGATGGGATTCGGCAAAAACATGGGCCTCGACATCACGTTGTAGCGTGATGGAGTTGACGCTGCAGCATGGCGAAAAAATGGGAGCTACTGGAAGAGAAGAAGCCAAACCAGGCTAAAGCGTGAGCATCCATGCTTTAGCGTATAACGTGAGTGTGCTCACGCTACAAATTCGAAGGGATCTACGCTTTTAATTCGAATTTCCATCCTCATGTCTCCTTCACTTCGCATGTCGTATCTTGCACATCTCGAACTCCGACCATGTGATCTTGGCAAGCTCTACCAGATACCCAAAACTAGTTCTCGCTTGACAACCCATCAACTCGCAGAATTCCTATAGATTTCGGGTAACCCGATACCACACTATTGTGTCCCATTTATCGAGATCCATATTTTCACAAAATCAAGTAGTCTTCCTTTGTTCGATGGAACTCTCACCCAACATACAACCTATATAACAAGATAAATCCATAAACTCCATCCAGGTCTCAACAAAAGTAGTAAGACCACTTGGTCCATCCTTCATCCATATCCTCAATATACATCCCTTTACTGTGACCCATTCATTCACATTTAAATCTAAAATATGAAAAATAAAACACTAATTACAATCCGTAAGAGTCCATCACACCTCTACCATAATTACATACCCGACTATTTAGATAATAGTCCCAAAAGAATTTAGTTACAATTCTTTTATACAAAACACTTTTTACAAAGGTAATATCAAGGCCACACATCAGCCTCCTTCATAATCAAGGCCTCATTGGAGCGTCGTCTCCTTATACACTCCATGTACCTGCAAGGGCGTCCCACGACGGGGTGAGCAATGCCCAGTAGAGAATAATTCCTACAAGGGCTACTCCCCACCTAAGTGCACATGCAATTCCATTTCACACATTCAAGTAAAAACATACACATTCCTACTCAAATGTCCACATGCCATGGATGAGAATGTGACTCGCGATCCATGTCTGAACTCCTCATCGACTCCCTCACACATGCATATGCCAGGTGTGAAAACCGTCATTTATGTTCCATCAATGACAATTTTTTTTCCAAAACAAAAGATTTTTGATTTATAACCAAAACCCATTTTATTTATCAAAATCCCGTGTGTTTATACAATTATGGGCCACGGATTTCCGGTTTCTCACCTTTGGATGTCGCACGCCTTTTCGAAATTTTACGGACTTTCACCGCCGGTGATCATGTCCAACCGCAACTAATAGGCATTTTGCCCTTTTTGACATTTTTACGGGCTTTCAACACCGGTGATCATGTCGGCCGTGACTAATAAACTATTTACCTGGTGACATTTTATGGGCTTTCCGTGCATGTCTAACCACGAATGGCCAGGTCTTTCACCACAGAGGGTGTCCTACCTGACTTATATGCCCAACACATATTTTTCATTTTTTTTTTGAAACCGAGAGACTTATTTTTGATGTTGTCCCATGTTACCGAGTCCACTATTGAACACCAAACACAGTGTCAATCAACCATGTACCCACGACATACCATCGAACACCAAACACAGTATCGATCTCTACCATGCACTCACACCCATGTCATGTGATGTCCTAGTGCATAATGCATTGCAATCATGCCATTGCTCATTCATACCATGCTACATATATAATGAGTGCTATATGTACGCCCTTCCATAAATATTATAATTACCCATGCATTTTGGACATTTATATCCAAACATACAAAATTCAATATATATCAACTAATACATGCCAACATATCAATACAAGCATACATTGACATCTGAGTGCACTCTTGCTCAGTGGCGACATTCCATCGACCTCACAGGCCGAGATTGTGACGAAATGTCACAACTAGCCTACAATAAGCCATATAATGGCCTTACTCATACAAGCATCACAAAACCAAACCATTAGAACACACAATTTGACTTCCACACAATTTCAACCAAAGTATATCTTTCTATTCCAGCAATGACCTCTTCTGAGTATATACTAATTGTGTGGCTTCACGGACATCATTCATTAAATAGCCTAAGTTGTAGCAGTCCTGAAAAATGGACCATAACTTGAGTTATAGAGGTCCGATTTGGGTGATAAAAAGTCTAACATCAAGGTCTCAGATAGAGCTACAAGTTACTTGAAGGATTCTAGTCCAAATTCTCACTTTTTCCCCGTCGAAAGTGTAGTCCCCGAACTGGGACGATGAGTTCGGCCATGAGGAAACTTGGGCGGTCCTAAAGAACCATAACCCAGGCTATAAAGGTCCAATTTAGGTGATTAAAAAGCCTAACATCAAGTTCTCAGATAGGGCTACAATTGCTTTAAAGGATCTTGGTCAAATTCTCCGCACCCACGACTTGAAATCAGCCAAAACTAGACATAATATGGTCAAAATAGAGGGCTATTCCCATAACCCATTAATTTTCCAAAGCGACCCCTTAGGGCAAAAAGCGACAAACAGCCCTATAATGTGGAAAATCAAGCAGAAGTAGGATGAATCCTACGTTGGAGCGTGAGCAACGCCAGGGGAGTCCCACGGTGCTTCTGGCCCTAAAGGTTTTTCGACTTCACGAACATAAGTGAAACCTTGGCGAAACTTGGAGTTTCCGATATCCACGTGTAGCCCTCACCGCATACTCCGACTTTAGTTCTTGGGTCCGCAGCAGGCTACCGATCTTCGTAGATGTCGTGGAAATGTAGAGCACTCTCCCTCTCTCTTGCTCCTCTCCTCTCCTTAACTCCAGATTTTCTCTCTTTCTCCCTTTCTTTTCCTTTTGTTGTTTCTTTTTAGCAACTATTAAGTGTCGTATTGGCCTTCATGGCGCCACGTGTCTGATCTCGCTCGGATCCGTTCTTTAATGAGATTTAATTTTTTTATACAGTCGAGTCGATTTATTTTAAATGGAACTTAACTTAGTTATTTCCCTTCTCGAGATTCGTGAAAATCTAGACTCCCCAGGGGTCGAATAACGAGATCCACCCAAGAAATCATGAAAATTCATTTGTCTCATAATTCGTGAGAGCTAGGGTAAACTAGATTTCGTGAGACGAATCCAACGGTGAAATCTTTTTCATTATCTAAGATCTAGAGAATTTTCCAGGCTTCCTTGAACCATTTTGGCAATTTTATTATTTTTTCCATTTTTCAGAAAAATTAAATTTTTTTCCGGGTTTTACATTCTTCCCCCTTAAAAAAATTTCATCCCAAAATTCACACACCCTGCTTATGCAGCACATCATATACATATCTGCGAGTACCACCCGATCTACACATTCTGACTAGCCATTTAATCACCGAAGCGCTAAACCAACACTACCTTTATCCTTAAACTTGAAAGGATAGTTAGCACGCGCTCGTGTCCTCGCGTTCCATGTTGTCTCCTCCAATCCTGGTGTTTCCTGGCTTACCTTCACTAGCCACAGCTGTCTTCCATTGCAAACTTGATCCGGTATCCATGATGCACGGTCCCTCTCGAAGGTCCCCTTTGTATCGACAATAAGCTCACCACCCAATCCTTTACATGGATCGGGATGCGGAATATTTCGGAACATGGAGACATGGAATACCTCATGGACACTCGGCATAAGCTCGATAATACTGCTTGGAGTATGCAATTGTTCCCCTTGCTCTCCCTGTTATCTCGAAGTCCCCAGTGTATCACCGGTGATGCTTCTCAACTAGGAACGACAGCCACTCCTCTGAAGGCATCACCTGCCGAGAAGACGCCTTGATCACATCGATGAGCTCTAGAATTTGGCGTCGATGCATCTGCGTAGATCTTCTGGCGGCTGCAGCCATGAGAGGGCAACACTTTCGTATCAAACCCGCCTTACCGAGGTGTCTCCCCAATCAAATCCGGACAGAGTGATGGACCCTCTCTCCCACCGGTCCAGTAGTAAATCAACATGGCCCCTCCCGCCCACCGAGCCCTCATAGGGTGCCATCCGTATACTTTTCTGATAACTGTTGTTATAAGCGAACTCCACCAAGAGAAAATGATCCTCCCAACTACCCTTAAGATCTAGGACACATGCTAGTAACATGTCCTCTAAACACACGTATATTCTACCTCTCCAGAATGGCCATGTCGTATGTGGATGAAAAGTCGGTGTCTCACCGTGTTCCATGAGGCTCTGAAACTCTTCCAAAAGTGAGCCATAGCACAGAGATCAGTCAGATACGATGAGACTAACACTCAACATGTAGGACAATCTCACCAAGATATTACATACCGTGAAATTCACCTCCAGGTCAGTCATACCACGGTGAGTATGAAGAGGATATACTGTGCGTTAGATTGTTATGATACTATATCACCCACCACATCATGCTTCCGCGATAATCGTAGTAAGTGGTCATAAAATGCGATGGTGATATGTTCCCACTTATTTACGCTGTGTTGGGTATTGTTGACCTCGGTGCTCGACGCTTTGTTGACACGTGAGACACTCCGTTTTAAAACCAGGGTCCCCATGGTCAATCTCGCTGTCGCTCCAGTAATACTGGCGATGAAGATCATGGTACATCTTCGTGCCACCTAGATGCACTACAAATCAAGTCTCTCGAATCGTGATTAAGGGAACCACAACGAGTCGTTACCACATGCGGAACTACCATCACATTGAGGGCGGCCGCCGTCCGCACTTTTGATTCTTTTGCGATCCACGATGGACATCTGCGTCACGCCCATGGGACTCAATCACTCTGCTCAGTAGGGAAGGCGTGGTAGCTAAACTCCCGAAGACACCTTGAGCTTGATCTTTTATCGCTGTAGCTTCAAGCGTTTATATGACCCCTCAGAACACCTTATATAATATTCTTCATATCCTTCGCTTTCTGCTTTTTTTGCATTTGCCTTTTTTTTTTTATAACTCTGGGAAATAAAACTCAATATGCTCCAGGCTTAGGCTGACACGTCATCCACCATTTTCCGCACCATGTGATGGTGTACTTTAAAAGTGAAATCATAATCCTCCAGATACTCCACCCATCTACGTTGCCTCATGTTGAGGTCCCGCTGTGTAAAGATATACTTCAGACTTTTATGATCTGAAAACACCTCGAACTGCTCACCATATAGGTAGTGGCACCAAATCTTTAAGGAAAGACTATGACTTGACTCCCTTAATAAATGCGTAAGGGCAATTCCACTCATGATTCTTTAGCGCCAAGAACCATATTCACCTCTGGCGCATCAAAACATCCCAATCCATCCTTGAGGCATCTGATACACGTGTACCTCACATTACGCTTATGGGACTATCAGAATAAGAGCTATAGTAAGCCTCATTTTCAATTCCTGGAATACCTTCTCACACAAGTCATTCCACTCGAATTTGACCTCCTTTCGGGTCAATCTCGTCATAGGTGCAGCTAATCGGGAGAAGTCCTTCATGAATCTTTTGTAATACCCTACCAGTCCTAAGAAACTGCGTATCTCAAAGACTGACTTCTCCCTTTCCAAACTCATAACATCTTCTACCTTCTCTGGTCAGCATTATAATGACACTACATGTCCACACAGAATCTCACCTCACGGTAAAAAAAGCCCCGAAACTCGCACCCCTACTTTTGCGCGGGCGTACAAATGAAGAAGTTCTACGAGGGGCACGAGAAGAAGAATAATCCTCAAGTGATCCTCATCTTTCCTCCTCGGACTAGGGTACATCAAAATGTAGATCCCGTAAAGACTTCGACAGAGGCCCGATCTAAATGGTTGGAATACCACATGCATAGAGATCTGAATCTGCCGCTAGAGGCATTACGTCCAGAGCCAAATGGCTTTGCACTCACTTAGTGAACTCAGAAATGCCCGTATTACGCGTCCTAAACATTGTCTTAGGGATATACTCCCAACTCTCAGCGAGTGACAGCAGCGATGGTCTATCTTGGAGTAGACTTCGGCGCTCTCAGCGTCAAACAATCATCGTCACCGATAACGGATCTAGATTCTTGATCGTAACCACGCTGTTGTCGATAGTCAATGCACGATCAAAGGGTCTTGTCCTTCTTACGGCCAACCCGAGAAGCGGGCGCTTGCAAGGTGAAGTGCTCGATGCAATAAAACCTGCTCTGACAATTCGTAGTTGGTGCAGGTTCGCAACTCAAGCGGTGTCATCCCCCATAGAGTCACAGAAATGAGTGATGTACGGGAATTCAAACTCACTAACAAAGTCTACATCCCTATGCGGAGGTAATCCCGGTAGTTCATCGGGAGAAAGATCTCATACTCCTGAGCCACACAGAAGTGAGCCAATCGATCTCGCTTATCGTCCTCCGGGAGTGGAAGCTTTGTAGCCAACCCATCAATTATCCAGCCAAAAGTGAGTCATATACGATCACGGGTAAATCATCGTGGTTATCCCACGAAACATAACACAAATCCGTCTTGTGTGTAGAAATGATGATCTCTCAGTCATGAGTGATGACTCGCGGTGTCTGATAGGCAGTCCGTCAGGGGATGACACCCAAACTCCACATGTCTATGACCCTTGGGTCCACGGTGGAGTAGATCGGAGATCTCTAACTCCTGGCGGAACATATCGGTCCACACTCACCCTAATTCCTAGGGAGAGCTCACACTCCTATTTGCTTTCCGAGATCTTAACCTCACAAGCGATTCTCTCGCACGTGATGCGTCGATGAATGAATGTGATGCATAAAAGATCAAAAGCGGTATCCTTGCCCATAGGCGATATAGCAGAAACATACCCTGTATAACCAAGCGATCTCAATTTCGGATTTGTGGTGTAATGGCGTGAACACATCCTACCGTCCCAGAAGTCGAATCTGAGAAGCCTTGTCCACAGGCCTCGACCCTTTACGGCTTCTATGGTGCATACATGAAGCGGAAGGTCTTTGTCGCGACTGCCAGGGGCCCGATCTTTGGTTCTTCTAGCGATAGGGTGAAAGATCACGCCCAGTGCCCATCATCCACTAATGATTGGGACGTGGTGTCCAATAACTCATGATCCCACCTGCTACAGCTGATCGGGTCAAAATTACAGAGGCGGTGACAATGGAAACACGCTCTCTACCCTTGCGGCTACAGACGCAGAGTGTCTCCATCGCTGAATGATTGACCTTAGCCTTGGCCCTGGTAGCCACGGCCCTGTCCTTGAGATTCGTGCGAAGCATAAGTCTTCTGCTTCTTCCTAGAGCTAGAAGAAGGTTGGCTCTCCTTCTTCTTATCACTAGCGCCCGTATCATTTCCGACTAATCGGAAATAATGACCCGCCACCATCGGGTCTCCTCCTCCCTTGAGGGCCAGAGGATGATGTGCTCAGGCCTCACAGGGTTACTTGAGCCCCTTTGGTTCCCAGTGTACCCCTAGCTGTGCAATGGTTGCCAATAACAACACACAATACACATAAGGGTGCTTGAGCCTTGGCAACAACGGCCTCTGAAGGTACATTAGTCAAAAAATGGTGGTTATGGGTTGATACTCGCCGCGCCACACAGGTGTCCTCTTCCTTGATGATAGTCATGCACGTGTCGAATGCGATAGAGTTATCAAATTTCTATCTGGAGTCCTACAACTAGTAGTGCACATATAACAACTAATAAGACTTTAACATCATAGGCTAAGCGGATTTCATCCTTTTTCATAGTGGTGCATAATGCTAGACACTAATACAAATCAATTCTCAAACTATCATGTTCATTTTGTTTTCCGAACCCCTAAGTTTATGTTTTCTAACCCTAGTGTTCCATATACAATCTACCATGTATATTATTCACACTAATCACCACATATATCACACAACATGTTAACCCTGAAAACCTTGACACACAACGATGCATGATCTGAGCCCGTACCCGTATTACCGGTACTCGTGTACCTAGACTCTTGATACCTAGCTGAGACGAGCTAGTATTATGACCATACTTGTGGATACCCACACCCGAGCTCCCTAGGTAGTCGTTTACCTAATTTATGATACCAAGCTATGACACCCCAAAACCCGGTGGTCCCGTTGACAACCCATCAACGTGGAATTCCTGTGGATTTGTAACCTCGATACCACACTATTGTGTCCCATTTATCGGGATCCATATTTTCATAAAAATCGGGTAGGGTCTCCTTTGTTCGAGGAGCTCTACCCAACATACAACCTGTATAATAGTACAACCATAACCCATCCAGGGTCTCAACAGAAGTAGTAATGACCACACAAGGTCCATCTGTCCATATCCCCAATATACATCCCTTTACCAAGACCCATTCATTCACATTTAAATCTAAAATATGAAAATAAAACACTTAATTATAGTCCATAAGAGTCTGATCATGGCTCTCTTACCATAATTACATACTTGACTATTTAGACAGTCCCAAGGAATTTACAATTCTTTTATACAAAGCATTCTCAAGAGTAATATGAGGCCACATCGGCCTCCTTCATAATCATGGCCTCGTCGGAGCGCCGTCTCCTTGTACACTCCCTATACCTGAAAGGGGGTCCCAAGACGGGATGAGCAATGCCTAGTAGAGAATAATTCCTACAAGGGCTACTCCCCACCTAAGTGCACATGCAATGTCATTTCACACATTCAAGTAAAAACATACACATTCTTACTCAAATGTCTACATGCCATGGATGAGAATGTGACTCACCACAATCCCATGTCTCGAGTCCTCGCGACTCCCTCACACATGCATGCCAAAGTGTGGCTTAGTCATTATGTTCCATCAATTATCATTTTTTTTTCCAAAACAAAAGCTTTTTGTTTTATAACCAAAACCCATTTTATTTATCAAAATCCTGTGTGTTTATACATTTGTGGGCCACGAATTTCTGGTTTCTCACTGTAAGACACCGCACGCCTTTTCAAAATTTTTACAGGCTTTCACCACAGGTGATCATGTCCAACAACAACTTATAGGCATTTTGGCCTTGTTGACATTTTTACGGTCTTTCATCCCCGGTGATCATGTTTAATCGCGAATTCCGCTTTAACCCTAGGGGAGATCTACCCCAACTTGCTATGCCCAACACACATTTTTCATTTTATTTTAAGCGAGTGAGACTCATTTCGTTATTTGTCCTATATTTGCGAGTCCACCATCGAACTTTCCCAAAAACACGTGTCGATCAACCATGTACCCGACATACCATCGAACACCAAACATTATCGATCTCTACCATGCACTCACACCCGTATCATGTGATGTCTAATTATCTTCTTGATCACAATCATGCCATTGCTTATTCATACTAATACTACATATATGATGAGTGCTTTATATATGCATGCCTACTCATGCATAATTACTCGCTTATCATTTGAACATTTATATAAAAAAGCATACAAATTCCAAATATATCATCTGATTCATGCTTGACATATCGATACGCGCATACATTGACATCACGAGTCACTCTTACTCGGTAGCGACATCCCGTCATTCTCTAGGCCAAATTGTGACAAAAAATGTCCACAGCAACACAATAAGCCATGTAATGGCCTTACTCACTCTAAGCACATCCTGAGCTAAAAACATTAGAACACACAATTTCAGCGAGTATATCACTCAATTCAGCGTTGTTATACTACGATCATATACCAATTGTGGCAAAATCGGAGCACCATTCATTTAACTGACCTAAACTATGGGTCCCGAGAAAATGGACCATAGCGAGTTATAGAGGTCGGAATTTGGGTGATTCAAAAGCTAACATCAATTTCTCGGATAGAGATACAAGAATTCTGCGAAGGGATTCTGGTCAAATTCTCACTTTTTCTGTGAAATCAGTCCCAAAACACAGACGATAGGTTCGGCCAAAAATAACTGACTTGGAGCGGAGTCCAGGAAAATGGACCATAACTTGAGTTATAGAGGTCCAATTTAGGTGATTCAAAATCCTAACATCAAGTTATAAAATAGGGCTACAATTTCATTGAAGGATACTGGTCCAAATTCTCCATTTTTCTAACCGAAAATCAGCCCCAAAAACTGGACATCATATAAGGTCAAAACATGGCACTATTCCCATAACCCATTAATTTGCCAAATAGCCCCTTAGAGAAAAAAGGGCCAAACAGCCCCTTTAGGTCATTAAACCTCAATCAAACAGCCCCTAGAATGGAAAATAAACCAAAGTAGGAAGAATCACTATATCTTGGAGCGTGAGCAACGCCCCAAGGAAGTCTCACGGACACTTTTGAACCCAAGGTTTAGACTTCCACGAACCTCCATGTGAAACCTCTACGAGAAACTTGGAGTTCAGGGTATCCACCCATAGCCCTCACGCTACTCGGGCTTTAGTTCTTCAGTGTGGGAAGCCGTACCGATCTCAGGTATATCGTGAGAGAGAAGAGTGAGCCCTTTTCTCTCTCTCTCTCTCACCTCTCCTCTCCTTCTCTCCATTTTTCTCTCTTTCTCCCTTTCTTTCCTTTTGTTTTCTTTTTAACTTAACTAAAGTTAAGTGTGTGGCCCTCATGGCTCTCGTGTCCACTTGTGATCCTCGCTCGGATCCCTAGTTCCTACCCGAAACAATTTATTTTGTCCTAGTTCAAGTCTAATTTATTTTAAATGAACTTAACGTGAGTTATTTCTAACTCAGATATTCGTCTAGAATCTCATCCCAGGTCGAATAACCATCAACTTAAGAAATCACAGTATTGTCTCAAAATTCGGTAAATCTTTCGTAGTAGCCCGGAATTTCGCGAGGCAAAATGTGGCGGTGAAATGCGTTTAGGTAAATTCGAGATCTAGAATTTTTCGAGTTCCTAAACCATTGACGATTTTATTATTTTTTCCATTTTTCAGAAAAATTAAATTTTTTTTTCCTGAGTTTTACACTACGGAAAGCTCTCAGAGTCTAAAATCTACCCATTCCAATAAGGGAGCCATAGGAGTACATCATGCAGGCAAAAGGATCACATGTTTGTTGTAGTTGCATGATGACTTTGCCGATTTTTCTTCGATTTCTCTTATTTCCGCTCAATGGTTGTCCTAATCAAAAAATTGAGAAAATAGAGTATTGACACTTATTTATCTCATAAAACTATTAAAACCTAAGCAAAACATAAGGATAAAATTAGTATTTAAGATACTCATCATTAGCCTTCACAAACCATTTAGCTCTGAAGTACCTTCTAGGAAAGCAAGGTGTCAAAGCAAGACCGACTAGATGGATAATTTTACACCAATAATTCAACTTGCATATTAAGGATAATAAAGAGTGAAAAATGAGATAGCATATCATCCATCTAGACTCTCTCTTGACCATGTTCCTCCTAGTAGACCAATTAATGAAGACTTCCAAGATGAATCTCTCATGCACATCACCACTACTCCTTGGTATACCCAAATTGTGAATGACTTGGTGATTAGGGAATTACCTCGAGAGTAATTTGATCAAGATCGCTGATTTTATATTGCAAAAATGCTTTTTTGTGGAGGAAAATCAAAGTGATATATATATTAGTGATTTGACATAGCAAATGAATTGGGAGGCATATCAAAGAATTATCAAAGAGATAAATATGTCTTTGAATACATTTGAATACATTTTCATTTTTTATAGAAGATGCGAGTAGCGATCTTATATTTGAGTTATGTACCTTTGATAACTTTTTTGGGATAATTAATCTTCATCATGGTCTCCTTACAAGAATCTAAACAAGGGAGACCTAGATTCAAATCGACAAATGACAAATGATTCAATTCCTTTAATTGACTGGATTCGAATTGATTGAATTATTGTTCCCATCTTATGATTTCTAACCAATGTTAGACAAATGAAAGGAGTGCCTTTTTTCTCAAGCCAAATGTGATGATAATCCACTTGGGAAAGAAAGGTTGGTTTCTTGTAGCATAATTCTAATTTGATTGATCCCTTGAGAGACATCATTTTTCAAACCATAAAGAAATAAAATAAATCATAAAGGAGACTTGAGAGGCATTTGGATACATTTCTATTTTTTTTTTATAACAAAAGCAGTAACATACTATGTGTAACTTTATGTTCCATTCGTCACTTTTTTGGATAACGAGAATCCATGTGAAAGAAATGTTGATTTTTCTTGTACATATAGTAGTAAACCAACCCTTCACTCACCTTCTTTGATCGAATCCCTTTTAAAAAAGAGTTGTCTTCTATCCTTCTTGAAACAATTACTTAGTCTTTCCATTATCTAATTCAATTTAGGCTATGTTTAGACCCATAAAGTACTAAGGAAAGAAAATGAGAGGAGGAAAAAAAAGAAATAAAAGGAAAGAAAGAAAAGAAATAAGAGAGAGAAAAAATAAAAAATAGGTTTAAACATAATAAATTAATTTTATATATTTATTCAAACTCATTTGATCTATCTCTTTCTATTATACAAGGACTAAAAAATTTAAGAATATCTAAAAGTTTGAGGAATTTTGATTATATTTGATTTTGATTTATATTTCTGTGGTAAAAATCAAAGATGAGAAAATTATTTTCTTTATTCATTTTGCGACCCGAAAAGTCTTGAGAGAAGAAAAAAAAGCCCAGACATGAAAATAGAGAAAGAAAAAGTAAAAATAAATAAAATTTGGAATAAAATAAAAAAAATAGCTATAAACATAATAAATTAATTCCATATGTTTATTCAAACTCGTTTTATTTGTTTCTCTCTATTATATAAGGACTAAAAATTTTAAAAATAAGTAAAATTTTGAAGAATTTTGATTATATGTGATTTTCTTTTATATTTTTCACAATGAAATCAAACATATGAAAATAATTTTCCTTAATATTTCTTTTTTCTCCCTAGTACTTTACGGGTTCCAAATAAATCCTTAAGAACCTTAATTAAGAAAAGAACAATAATCTATTTATATTAGAATATGTATAGAATAAATTATTTTCTTAGTTTTTTTTGAAAAGTTTTCAACTAGTATTTGTTTCCATTAAAACATTTATGGGGAGCCAATATGTTCAGGCCCAAGTTTGGGCCACAATGAATAAATTAATACTAGCAGTGGGTCCAACCTTGCTCAACTTAACATAAGTTTACTATAATCCAGTTGTAGTCAATTATTATCTTTAAGTCGATGAAAGAAATGTATTTTCCTTTTTTATCAGTTATTTGGAAGACTTAATAGTTAATTTGGGAAGATGATTTTGTGGATTTTGTTTGTTCGATTTTATTTTTGTAAAAGATGCTTTAGAAATATAATTTCTTTGTCATCATTTACTTTAAGCTACATGTACCTAGCTAATCAATTTGAAAAAAAATGATATTTATAAAAAAAAATTCTTTTCGTGTTACAAACTCCTTAGTTATCTCTATCAAAAAGAAAAAAAAAACTCCTTAGGTATCACTTTCTTCACTCATATAAGTCAAAACTAAAAGCATCCTTTTATTCTCTTAATGGGATTCAATAGTTTATGTGATGATGCAAAACATCTAGGTCAATTCAGTTAGTTGATTAGATTTGAGTTCATTCAGTATATGATTCAAAAATATCACAGTATGGTGCAGAAAAAATTTCAATGTATTTACATAAAATCCGGAAGAATTTTTAATTTTAAAAATGATAAAAGCGGTAATTTTGGTAAAAATCCAGGAATTTGAAGATCTCGGATGTGAAACGGGGGCTTGTGAGTGGAGATAAATGCCGCAAAATCCCAAGCTACTGGCGTCAGTTCGTCCAAATTTGAGACAATCGAAATTTTCTGTTTTTAGGCAGAGTGGTGCGAGCAGCTTGGCACATTGTGAGTGTAGGTCTCCCGCTGTCATAACTCAAAATAGGTCGAACATGAGCTCTAATGGGACCATAAGAGACACATGACATCATCTTATTGGAAAAAAAAATTCATGGTAAATGGATAGGGATAAGGTGTAATCAGATCAACCAATGTAAAGGTTGGCGTGGCTAGTGAGAGGACATGCGACGACTGATTGATTGGATGGGAAAAAAGAGGAAAATAGAGAAAATGAAAGGAAGAGAGAGAGAAAATCTAAGGTGAAAGCTCTCGCACCCTCTCTAGATTTCGGTGATCGATCGGAGTCAAATCCGACGAGACAAGGCGAGGATTTGATCCGCTCTGAGAGCTACATGTGTGGGTCACGGAAGTATTGTGGAGTTTAGAAAGCTACGGGAGATAGGGGGTTTTCTCACACTTTGTTTTATTCATTGGCTAAGAGCCATTAATGAGTTAGGGATGTTCGAGTAGGAATGGCCCGGGTTCAGACTGATTTCCCAAAAACTTAGATTGAGTGGCGAAATCCCTATGGTGGTTTAGACCGATCCGCGGCCAGGTGGGCTGTTTGAGTTGCTTGTGGGTTGATATGTTATTGCTATGTTTAAATAACATGTTGTGTTGTATGTGTGATGCTAGGGGTAGTTCCAAGATGGTTGTCAGATTGTTTATTAGCCCATGTGAGCTAATTTGTGTTATTGTTATGAATGAATAACATGTTGTTTGTGTATGATTTTCGTTAATATATGCATGGGTGATATATTAACATGATTTATGGTGAAATGACATATTGCATTTCATATGCATTGGGGCAATCCTATAACAGTAGGTATAAGTGCATGACATGAAAAACATGGTTGTCGAATGAATTTGATGGGAAGATTTTAAGAGAATTTCGCCAGAGTTGTTTAGCAGTTCATCTCAAAGGAGCGGGGACGCGCGGTGTTTAGGAGGTTATCCGTGATTACCTCGGGTTGTCAGTAGAATTTTATAGGAAAATTGGTATTATGTTTTAGGAACAAAAACCTTTTCTTTTGAAAACAGTGTTTCTCACACTTGGCTTAAGCATGCGTGAAGGAGTCGGTGATGACTCGAGCCATGGGATTGGGCATGTAGACATTTGAGTAGGAATCATAAATTCACTTGAATGTGTGTTTTTGCCATTGCATGAGCACTTAGGTTGGGGTAACCCGTGTAAGGAATATCGCAAATGGGCATTGCTCACCCCCTTGCTTTCAAGTACGAAAGTGTTAGGGAGGAACGACACTCCTTAGAGGTCGGGATTATGAAAGCGAGACAAACTTGTGGCGCATGATTATATTACAACATATATATTAGAACGAACTAGTTTTAATATATATTTTGTATTAAGAGTGAAGTAATAACTCTTGAATTTATAGAAATGTATGGTTTTGTAACTGTATGACGAGTATAGATGTATGGGTCCAACGTGGCCATTTTACTCATGTATGAGTCTCTTGATACTCAGAGGCTTACCTGGGGTTTCGCGGGTTGATGGTGAAGTCAGCGGAACCCGGGATAGGGCGTCCCGATTTATTTGTAGCAAAATTTAGATAGTAAATAAGATATGAGTTCAATATAATAAAATCTATAAACAAATAAATAGATTTCGTTATATATTTCTAAAAATAAAAATATATGTGCATAATTATAATTTGATATTTTTCATAATAAATCTAAAAAATAATATTATTATTATTTTGAAATGAAAATTATTTTTTGAGAAAAGAATATTTTAAATAAGAAGATATAGGTTGAAATATTATAAATATATGAAATCAAATTCTAGCTAAGATTAAAACCTTTGTTCCAAATTAAATCTAACGTTATGAAAAAAAAAGGAAAGTGATTCAAACCCAATCTGAATATTAAGAACTAATTATTGATTGATATCTTAGACTAAAATCTTTGCTTGAACTTAATCTAAATTGAAAAATTAATTCAATCCCAATGAATTTTTAATAATCGTATCTTCATTGATATTTGATATTTTAATTAATCAAAATATATTATTAGGTTTCAATAAGATTGACTAGTTTGATGAATCAAGACCCACATGGTTTTATGCGGAGTCGTGCTTGGTTGGCGCATTGAATTCCAAATGTTGACTTCTTGTCAACACCGATAATTTGAGTAGAGCTCAAACTATTTATGATTTAGATAAAAAGAAAAAAAAGAAGAAGAAAAGGAAAATGTTAAGATTAAAGGTGTGCATGACAATACCTACCTCAAGTTGTTAAAAAGTTTGGAGTGGATTATATTGAATATCAAATATATAATTATCCCGGGTTTCATTTGTAAGCTTTGGATGTTAAATGCATTCTTTCAAAGTTTAAAGGTAAGCATAACTTGACTGAACTATAGTGATTAAGAGCTCGGGGTATATTTGAATTATCAATATCTCTGGCGGAGATACGTTTTTACGCTATTAATTTGGATGTTGCATCATTCTTTAAAGTTTAAAAGGTACGCACGACAATAAGACCTACCTCAAGTGGTTAAGAGCTCAAGGGGGTATATTTGAATTATCAAATGTGTAAGCGGTCCGTTTTGCTATTAACTTGGATGTTGCATCATTATTTAAAGTTTAAAAGATACGCATGACAATAAGACCTATCTCAAGTGGTTAAGAGCTCAGGGGGGTATATTTGAATTATCAAATGTGTAAGCGATCCGTTTTGTTATTAACTTGGATGTTACATCATCCTTTAAAATTTTTAAAACTTTTGATTCCGTGTTTCTATTGATTTATGGCTAACCTGAATCAATAAATTAAACTCTTTAAACAAAAAAAGGTACTTTATAAAAATGATTGACAATAAATCAAAGCATGGTTTAAAAGTCACATTTGAGAATGTTGAAAATTTTCGTAATGATCATATCTGCCTAGCTATGGTTTATGCTTGTTGAATAGGATTAATAAATGAGATATAAAATTCAAAAATTCTTTTATTAAAAGAAATTTGTTTTACTTAGAAACAAAGAAGAACCCCATCTCGTTTGTTTCTCTGTCTACTAATTAGTAACAGAAAAGTATTGTTTTAATTCATCATCCCTAAGCCATGGGTCTTTCCACACATCAATATTAGACATTTGCTCCTGAATTTTCATCAAGGACTCATAATAGAAAAATCCTTGCTCCTAAATTGTACATAGACAAGGTCCAGGTATGATTTATAGTGTGATGATTTCTTTCTTATTGTTTAGATTACAGAAAAGCATTTTCCTATATAGTTTTTCTGTGTTCTATTCAGCCTTTGCTCAAATGATTTTGAGAGCAGCAACTCACTGTAACTCAAGGAATTTAAGATATCCATTGTTTGTTCTATAACACCCACAGTGGATCAGAATTTTAGAGCACACTAATAAAAACTTTCTCAAAAATCTTATGATCTGAAATTTCTTCTCCATACACCTTCATTTGATTTAACAAGTTTCGTGGACTCCTTTGTAGAGTTTCATTTTATACTTTCATTTTCCTTCATCTTCCTTTTTCAAAATCTTTTCCTAAAAAGGTGAGGCTTCACATTTCCACCTTTGAATCTCCATGGCCTTGGGAAAAATAGTCAGCCACAGCTCTCTATGCAACATGGAGAGAGCACTTGCATTCAACTTTCTATTTTCTTCTGACTTCCTTTACTGGTTTTCACTCACCTCATATTCAAAATTTGGTTCTACATACCCATTTTCTACCATATCCCATTGAAACAAAGGGCTGCTAGACACTTACACTAGCATCACTTGTACTGGCCATGGATTCTCCTTCACAAATCCTCCTTCAACCGAGCTTTGATATTGATTTGTTGGGGCTGATTTTTGTTGCAGCAGAGATGATTATGGATGCAGTACACTTTTCTTAAACTGCTGTACTTGACGTGGGATTGTTGCTACTGAATCTGGAGCAAGAAAATCAAAGAAGAACAAGGAGAGAAACAAAGGAGATACAGAGCATTTTTGGGCAAGGAAAACAGGACAGCCTTTTTCCAGTTCTCTACTTCTCTTTTTGCATTCAATTATCTATGATTTTAATTTTTATTACAAGAGACAACACTAGAACACTACACTTTGTCTACACTTTTGGCATATCCAAAGACCACAATACAAACCATAGCCTTTTCCTATGCTATATAAGCTGTTTTTTCTTTCTTTCTTTCTTTCTTTCTTTCTTTTTTCTTTTTACAATATCATGCTAGCAAATAATCTATATTGTGATCATACAATTGTAATCTTATTTATAAATTTGAAATAGTGAGCACTTTTTATTGTTTCTTAATAGCACAATACTCATTAGTCATATTGTTTTTAATAAGATTTACAACCATAGTTGAGATTTATGCTGTTAAAATAAGAAATAGTGAAAATTTACTGAACCTAAAAATGATGTGCTAAATAATTATGTCACCTCACACAAGCACTGCATGAACCATTTAATTAGTTTATTAATGCATTAAGTTGAATAGTATATAAGTTGGCATAGATAAATTATTTAACTCTATTATGATCTATTACCTATTAAATGGATTTTAATCTTTTAAATCTATTAACACATTTTTAACTTCTTTTATCTATTTTACATTTTGAATTAAAAAAAAAATTAAAATTCTTTTCAAATTCAATACAATTTTTTATTGTTTAAATCATGATTAAATGGATTATTATATGTTTTTAATATCTAAAAATAAATTAAAGTTTCTAATTTCATATTTATTTATTATTTTTGTAGATTTTAATTTTAATTCTTTAATCTTTTTAATAAAATATATAAAATATTATTTACGTAGTTGTTTAATTTCATGTGTGACATGAGACGAGATGATTCCTCCTTTCAAAGAATTCTAAGGTCGTTTTTTGTCTGTACATATATATACTCTGTTTTCAAATTTCATTTTTCTCTCATTTACCTGCCGCTTTTCCTTTTCTTCTGCACTTCCTCTGTCTTTGACTGCCTGTCTTCTTCATTCTTCGTTATTTGAACATGGAATCACCTGGTTCAAGGTCGTTCCAGTGAATCTACCAAATCTTCACAATCCATATTGTTGATGATCCAACAAGCTTTTATTTCTTTCATCATTCAGACAGTCCTGGTCTGATTCTAGTTTCTCAACCTTTGACTGGCGACAATTACAGTTCATGGAGCCGAGCTATGACGATTGCCCTTTCAGTAAAAAAATAAGCTAGGGTTCATCTATGAATCCATTCTTAAACCCGATGACGATGATCTCCAGTTACAGAATGCTTGGATCAGGAATAACAATATGGTAATTTCTTGGATCCTCAACTCAGTTTCTAAGGAAATCTCTGCTAGCATCATCTATGCGCATTCAGCTCGTGAAATTTTGATTGATCTTCGGGATAGGTTCCAAAAAGTAATGGGCCTAGAATTTTCAATTACGCCGAGAATTGATGAATTTGAGTCAAGATCAATCTGTTGGAAGAGTGTGCTGCTTTACGAGCAAAAAACAATCTGGGAAGAACTTAATCTCTACAAACCTGTTTGCAATTGCTGCAAGTGTACATGTAAGGGAGTTACTGGACTTCATGCTTATCACCAGATGGAGTACACCATGTCTTTTCTCATGGGGTTACATGATAGTTTCTCTCAAATTCGGGGTCAGTTGCTGCTAATGGATCCAATGCCACTAATTAATAAAGTTAACTCTCTGGTTTCTCAAGAGGAGCACCAGCGGAAACTAGGTATTCCAACTTCAGACACTGGCAATCCAATAGCATTTACTGTGAAAACTAATATTTCAAAGAGTAACTCTGAAAACTTTGGCACTTCTAAAACTAATTTTGCTGCTACCAATAAAGGCCAGAATCAAAATACCAATTACAAAGGTCAGAAACGTGAACGACCTTTCTGCACACATTGTCTTCTTCTTGGCCATACAGTTGATCGATGTTACAAACTCCATGGTTATCAAACTGGATATCATCCATGACCACGCACACAGGCAAATGCTACTACTAATTTGGTTAATAGCAATCAGATCCAAAGTGCTTCAACACATTCTTTTGAGACTGTTTTGTCCAATCCGAATGTACAGTCTCCAATGGGTGATTTTCTACAAAACCTCAATTCCGGACAATACCAACAACTCATGACCTTATTGTCTAGTCATCTGGCAGCTGCTACTTCTCCCAGTACTCAGACAGAAGGCTCCGGTTCTTCTTTTCCTATAGGTACATGCTTTTCATTTAACTTGAATGCTGCATTTAACCGTCCCCACTATTTGATAGTTGATTCAGGTGCCACTAGGCATATCTGCTCAAATGCAAATGCCTTTGTATCAGTATATCCAATCTTCAACTCCACTGTGACACTACCTAATCATACCGTATATCAATCAATTTGTGTGGAGATATACAACTTATGGATGGACTAGTTCTCAGGAACACCTTATTTGTGCCTCAATTTCAGCTTAATCTTTTGTCTGTGAGTGAACTCCTCGCTTCAGATACACAAGTCTGAAGTCAAGTTTCTTCATGATTCTTTCGTCATTCAGGAAGTGCAGGGCCAGAGAGTGATTGGCAAGGGTGATCATGTAGGGGATCTCTACATTTTGCATTCTGATATATTGGCTTCTCATCCTTCAACTAATTCTACAACAGTTTTCAATCATGTTCAGTCAATTTCTCCTACTCTTTGCCACAAGTGTCTCGGGCATTTGTCTTACAAGAAATTGGGAATGTTGAAAGATGTTCTATGTTGTGATGCTTCTAAAGCTCCATAAGGCTTCACCCTGTTATGTTTTTCCATTGGCTAAACAAAAGGAGATTATCTTTTACTTCTAATAACCATGTGGCTCATTCCCCTTTTGATCTTGTTCATTGTGACATTTGGGGGGCCTTACCATGTTGTTTCTTACACTGGCCACAACTATTTTCTCACCCTTGTGGATGATTGTACTAGATTCACGTGGGTTTATTTGCTCAAACAAAAAACTGATGCCACAGTTGTTATTCCCAGATTCTTCAATATGGTTGCTACTCAGTTGCAGTCTTCTATTATGGAATTCAGGTCTGATAATGCTAAATAGTTAGCCTTCTGGGAATTCTTCCATGAGAAAGGTGTCCACCATCAATTTTCTTTGTGTTGAGCGGCCAGAATAAAATTCAGTTGTTGAGTGTAAGCATCAACATCTTCTCAATATTGCTAGAGCCTTTTTTCTACTCTCAGATTCCTTTACCTTTCTATGGACTGACTTCACATTCTCACAGCCACCTATTTAATCAATAGAACACCAGCTCCTCTCTTGCACAATCAGACACCATTTGAGTTGCTCTATCATAAATCAGTGGATTATTCTTTGCTTCGAGTTTTTGGATGCCTGGCCTTTTCTTCAACACATGCCGCTCACAAAACTAAATTCCAGCCAAGGGGTTGGGCCTGTGTTTTCCTTGGATATCCTCATGGGATTAAAGGCTACAAGCTATATGATATTCAAGCCAAACAATGTTTCATTTCCAGAGATGTTGTTTTTCATGAGTCCGTTTTTCCTTTCCATACTGACTCTTTTGGATCAACTTAGTGATCCTTTTCCAGACTTTGTTCTCCCTTATGTCTTTCCTTATACTTCACCTGACATCCCAGCTCCTTCTTTAACTCCTAATATTTTGCCTCAATCATCTTCCTCTCCTAGATCCTCCCCGTTAACATTTCTTGCCTCTTCATAGATCTTCCAGACCCCATCGGCCTCCTACTTATCTTCAAGACTATCATTGCAGCCTCCTTTCCCATACATCCCCACCTCTATGCGCCTCCAAATATCCTTTATCCACTTGTCTTTCTTATCACACTCTCTCACCCTCTTATCAACACTTTGCTTTAAGTCTCTCTGCTACTTTTGAGCCTCAATTCTATCATCAGGCTGTGAAATTTCCTCACTGGTGTGCTGCAATGCAAGCTGAATTGGAGGCCATGGAATCTAATAAAACTTGGTCTTTGTGTTCTATCTACACGAAGATAAACATACTTTATAAGTGCAAATGAACATAAAGTCAAATTTAAATCAGATATTCTTATTGAATGCTATAAGGCCCTTTTGGTTGCTAAGGAGTATACCTAACAAGAGGGGCTTGATTATTTGGAGACTTTCTCTCCAGTTGCCAAGTTGGTTACTGTTAAAGTCTTGTTGGCACTTGCTGCTAAGCAGAAGTGGCATCTTGTTCAATTAGATGTCAACAATACTTTTCTCCATGGTGACTTGTTTGAGGAGGTGTACATGGAGTTGCCCCTAGGTTATCTTTGACGGGGGGAGTCCATTGTTAATGACAAGAGGTTGGTTTGCAAACTGCTCAAGTCTATTTATGGATTAAAGCAAGCCTCTCGTCAATGGTATTCAAAATTTTCTCAAACCTTACTTACCTTTGGTTTCTCTCAATCTAAGGCTGATTACCCTCTTTTCACTAAAGGTTCTGGTTCCTCCTTTGTTGCCCTCCTTGTCTATGTTGATGACATTGTCATCATTGGACCTAATCTCACTGTTATTAGTCAGCTCAAACACCTACTTGCCTTTTCACTTTAAACTCAAGGATTTGGGAACTTTCGTTATCTCGCTTGGTTTAGAGATTGCTCATAATTCTAATGGCATGAGTCTTATCTCAACGCCATTATACACTCCAATTGCGGGGATCTTTGGTTTTTTACTTTGCCAACCAGCTGCAGTTCCAATGCTTCCTAAGCTTAATCTTCGTTCTGATGAAGGTGATCTACTTCCAGATGTTGCTGCATATAGACGTCTCATTGACAGATTATTGTATTTGGCTCTTTCCAGGCCAGACATCATGTTCACCATCCATAAACTCAGCTAGTTTGTGGCATGTCCTGGTTTGCCTCACTTGAAGGCTGCTCATTGTTTATTGAGATATCTTAATTCACATCCTGGACAAGTCATTTTTTTCTCTTCCACATATTCTCTTCAAGTTAAGGCCTTTTCCGACTCAGATTGGGGTTCATCCTTGGATACTCGCAAATCTGTTACAGGATATTGTTTCTTGGGGATTCTTTAATATCATGGCATTCCAAGAAGCAGTCTACTGTTTCTTGGTCCTCAGCTGAGGCTGAATATCGTGCCCTTACTTCTACTGCTGAGTAGACTTGTTTTGGATTCAACATGTACAGTCCAGTTTGTACAGTTAGTCATTTAGAAGTTAAACTGATATTTTAGTTATTTCCAGTTGTACATCAGTTGTTAGACCGACTTACTTTTGTCTGTACATATATATACTCTGTTTTCAGTTTTAACATATACGAGAATTTCATTTTCTCTCAAACATGTTCTGTTTCTAATACTTTTTTCATTCAATTATACATGTTTTTTATTTTTATTACAAAGATACAACACAATCATAACCCAACACTTTGTCTACACTTTTGGTAACCAAAGACTGCAATACAAATCATGGTTACATTAGTAAAACAAACCTGGAGCATTACATTAATATCAACAAGGAGGATTATTTGTGTGGAAATAGACCTTCTGGAAGTATGATTTGTTGCATGCTGTATCCTGTTGGCAAACACCAGGAATCAGAGAGAAGCTTCCAGATTCAGCTTCTGCTGCTGTGTAGGCTACACCTGAGATACACCCTATACTTACCCATGTAACAGCATCAAATATATGGTGTGAAGTCATGCAATCTGTGTGACTCTGTTTGTCTCTTTTTTTCAAGCTTCTAGACTCTTCTTCTAGATCTATAAATACTAGTCCCCTTCCTCCTTGAGAGTAGGTTGTAACAGACAGTTGTAAACAATGAGAAGAAACTATCTTTTAATATAGAGATCCACCATGTTCTAACACTTCAGGACTTTTTAATTCATTTTCAAGAATCATTACCCAAGAGATTGTCGTAGAATCATCCTTGATGCTGCTTGGAGACTTGATTCTCTCATGTCACAAACAGGGAGTTGCAGCGGATATCTGGTAACACAACTGTCAAAGTTGGGTACTTGAGCATGAAGGAGGTAAGATCTGCTGGTTTGGCTTCCCAGTAACTGAATCATTGACTTTGTAGTGTCAATTCTAGGTTGTCATTTTTAAAATTTTCTGATGCTAAAGCTAAGGTTAATTGAATCATTGATCATGGTTCAATGTATTGGCCCCTTTGGCACTAAGTCTGATACCTGATACCATCTTAGGCATTGACTGTGACTGCAACTGCAACTTTGAACCATGTTATTGATGTGAGTTTATGCTAAAAGAAAACTATAGTGGTTTATATTCTTGGTATTTCCCATCAGACGGTTTCTTAAAAAATATGTCACAGTTATCTAGAAGCTAGATGGTTTAACTTCTTCATATAACTGATCCTAGGTCATAAAAGGGATCTTTGAATTCTAATACTATTAGGCTTTTAGTAGCAAAATGTAGTGTTTGTTGTCATCTAACCTCTAATGAGGACCTTTGGTAGTTCATTGTATATTCTGGTTTGAAAGAAAAGAAAAGAGAGAAAAAGAAAGAAAAGTTCAGGTCTAGAAGCATATGAACCATTGCATGCAACAAGTTTCTTTTGGAAATTTGAGTTTAACATGTTAAGAAAACTTTAATAATATGTTTCAATTTAATCACATTATCCTCGTCGGATATCTTATTTTTCAGACAGATATATGAGTAATGTTGATTAAGAATATATTTTAGTTTGTGGTTGTTAGATAAAAGAGCTGGATACCATTTATCAAATTCCCCAGGAGTATAGTGATGTAAAGATTCCCACAATTGAAGATGCTCTGATGGTATTTTCTGGATCTCTTTAATTCAATCTTCTGTTGTAGCAATGCCCTATTCACTCTTATCTATCGTTATTCTTGCTTTTTCTTCTATGGCTTTGTCGATTGGTTTGTTCAATCATGGTTCAAATTGCTGTTCTTAGTTGATATCCGGTTCAGTTCAGCAGGTCTTTCTGGATGCAAAGGTTGGGCCTCCTTCATATGAAAAAGGACTCGCAAAAGATATTCTTCCTATAGTGAGTTTCTATTCTTTGTTCTCTTTTACTTTCTTTTTTTCTTTTCTATTTTTAACTAAAAAAATATGCATACACATGCACAATATAGTGCATTTTAACATATTTTGTTGCACAATATATTAAAAGGAGAAATCAAATATAATTTTTGATAGTCAATAGTTGATTCTTTAATAACTAAGGCGGGAAACTCATAGGATTTGTTGAGGACAAATTGTTTCATATGGATTTGAACTATGCATAACGATTTTTTGCTTTTCGGAAAATCTTCCATGATTTTACCTTCCGCAAATTGATACGTCTGTTTTATTTCAGATTACATGTCTTTCCAAGATATGTAGACTTAAGGCCTTTTATGAACCCTTTCAGGTTAAGGGAACAAAACGTAGCAATTGTGTTGTATGGGCTAAAATTGACAGTTTATCAAGGGATCGATGTGATCAGACTATCATCTGATGTCACGGTAAGGACCAGTTCAATAGCATTTTACCTCTCCATGTTCTTTATTCTTAAAAATGAAAATGTTAGACCGGTTGAGAAATGATTGCTCATTCTTGAGGGCAGAATTCTGAGTTTTCTTTTAGTGTAGCCATTTCCGAGCTTGAAGAAATACTGACTTATAGGCTGTTTTAGTACTGATATCCTCATGTCTTCTTGGGAGCAAAATGTAATTGTTAATTGCCCTTGGGTTGGCCTCTGCTGTATCTTTAGTCTTGGTTGAAAATATGCTCCCTTTATTGAACAACAACTCAGTATACAGAGCTAAGAGATCGAAACTGTGTTTTATTCATCATTCCTATCATGTATTTTTTTCATTGTTACCATGAAAGACGGCAATTGTAAAATCTTGAAGGCTTAATTAACCTTAAGATAATCTCCCAGGATTTAGGTTACAAAAGTCTAGAAAAGTCCAATATTGTTCTGTGCAAGCATCTTATAACTTTTAAAGGTGACAGGCATGATAGGCTATAACCTCTCCTTTACCTAATGAAATCAAAATAAGAGACTTGCTGTTAGCTCTGGAAAAAAGGGTTTCTTGTTTAGTAAATAGGTTCATTTGAGCTTAGGTAATATATGGAGAAACAGAGGTTAGATTAAGAGGTTGATGTACCTTTTAAGTGAAGTTTAGAAGAAAGCAAAGACGAAAAACCATTTTCCCCCTAAAACCCTCACCAGATCGATACAGCAGTTGAGTTTTCTAGATTCAATAGACAAAGTTTCTTTCACTCAACCACCTAATAATAGTGATACCACAGTATACAAACATGTTAAACAAAACAACTGCAACATAGCATTAAGCATTAGTAAATAAATGGAATAATGGCGAACCGATTTGTGGGGTAATTGTCGAATCTATGGAGATACCACCGCTGTGTTTCAAGAGCTGCAAATATGAGATTTGATGCTGCCACAACCCAATAAAAAGCTTAAGCTTTTGAAGAATTGAAATGCAGATAATGGCAAAGAAGCTTTCACATTCAGAAAAGATCCAAAATTATGGTTCTATATCTGTATTTGTATTCTCATCAAAAGATCCAAACTAGTGTATTTTTTTTATTTGTATTCTCATCTCTTTTTTATGGTTCTGTATCTTGAAACTTATGAGCCCTTGTCTTTTCCTCCCTCCCCCCCTCCATTCCCCAAACTAGTTTACTTGATTGGTTTATCTTGCACTTTATATGAAGATTTTGTGACCCAGAAGGCACATGGGATGGAGAATCATATGTGCATCTCATCTTGCAACTTGCCTTGTACTGTTTGCTTATATATTTATTCCTAGGAGTCATTAGCAATGGTTATTTTCTTTACATGTTGACCTAATATCTAGGATTTGCTCATTTTAAGTATAAAACACCAAAAAAAAAAAAAAAAAAAAAACTTGAAGGAAAATGAGAAGATCATACTCTTTCAATGGCTTCAAATGTGTTTTTCAGTGAATTTAACAATACATGGTGACATGTTGGATTTTGAAGCTTGAATCAGTTTTCTTGCACTTTGTTTGGGCTGTTGTGGGTCGAGCAGCCCAGTCAGCTAACAAACATTGAAGATGGCAATGCCTTCTATAACTTTTAATCTTTTTATTTATTTTTTATGTTTGGGTGTGTGCATAGTTTGGTTTACATGAAATACATCCAATCATGTTTTATTTAGCTGCTTCTCCAGTATCTTTTGTCATGGTTACCATGGAAAATTGCGAGGAAGAAAAAATGCCACGGAAAAAGAAGATAGAAAATGCTAAAGAAATTTCCTCCCATTTTGTAGTTTGAGTCCCCTCAAGGCCATTGGAAGTTTACCTGATTGTTAACTTTAGGGTCTCGTGGGATTAGTCGAGATGCGTGTAAGCTGTCCACGGTTATCAAAAAAAAAAGAAATCCTTCCATTTTTCTCATATTTTATTTTCTTCAAATTTTCCAGAACCAAATACATCTAGTTTTTTTTATCATGCTATCTTTTGCAAAGTTATTTTAGCATAGAAGAGTAATTATGCACTAGTACTAGAGGCATATAACATGGCTCAACTACATTCCTGCAAGTTTTGGCTGATCCCATTGGCTGAAACCAAACATGAGAAAATCAATTTCCCCAACTAAAGCCTTTGCTAATCTTGTTCATGCAGGTAGGCTATATTGTGATGAATGATCCTTCTACGTTACTGGGGCTAGAACCAATTTACTGAGAATGAAAGGTGCCGAAATCGTTGGCATCTACTGCCCATTGATTGATGAACATCTTGTGAGAATTCTGCATGGGTATGAACTCCCTTTATAACTCTCTTCGTATCCACATTTCTCTAGGCATCTGTCAGCTTTTCTCATTGGCTCTATTCAAAAATTTTTTTCATGGTTTTTAACAGTAGGAATAAGAAGGTGTATGCCTGGACTAAGCAATCTAACCTTGCTTCTGCAAGACATTAGAACCCAGTGTCTTGAACAAGATTTCTCCTTATCATGATAACATCTAAAATTTCACTAAAGAGATTTGAAATCATAAGGTAGAGTTTATTCTTACTTCTATGCCTGGGAGCTAGCTCTGTTTGTTTTTGTTTGTCTCTTCCTTTTTTTTTTTTGTTTTAGCCTGTGGTTGTCTCTGTCTATATACTTTGCATACTTTGGGATTTAGACCTTCTAAGGATATTGCACTATCGTCCCAAAAAAAAAAAAAAGATCAGATATAAATATATACATATATAGTATAGAAATTTAAAATAAGTATTATTATATCAATGAAAACCTGTACTTCACCTATCCATCTGGGAATAATTACAAAATATATAAATACGCGTAATACATGATCTCGCACAATTTGGTAGAAAAAAATTATGTTTGAGGTATAGTAACACATACCTAAGACTACCTATGTAATCGCTCATTATACCCAATTTAAAATATCTGCTTTAACGATCATATCTAAGACTTAAATTTCCATGATATATCTGATATATCTAGTATATTTACATAAACACGATAAAATGGAATTTATATAAAATTCATAAAATACTTTTAAAAGTTTTTAAATGATAAAAATATTTTTACATAAATATTTAGAATTCACTTTTGAAAATATTTTTATTGAGCTTAAACAAGACGTAAACTTAAAAATTTGTTATAAAAAAATTAGGATAAATATAGTACAAAGAAAAGAAAATAATTATGCCATATGTAGATGTTGTGAAATATAATAATAAATAAATATTTGGTTAAAAGACATTAAATATCCTAAATTTGTGAATATAATATCTCCTAATTTTGGGGTTGATTCTCCTTCACAAATCCTCCTTCAACTGAGCACTGATACCGATATGTTGGGGCTGATTATTACTGCAGCAGAGATGATTATGGAAGGCAGCACACTTTGTTTAAACTGCTGTACTTCATGTGGGATTATCGCTACAGATCTGGAGCAAGAAAATCAAAGAAGAACAAGGAGAGAAACAGGACAACCTCTTTCCATTTATCTACTTCTCTTTTTCATTCAATTATACATGCTTTTTAATTTTTTATTTCAAGAGATACAACAGGAGCATTACATTAATAAGGAAAACAGAAGCATCAGTTTTTTTTTTTTTTTTTGAAAAACACGAAGAACGCACAAAGCACTAAATCTAAAGAACAATAAAAATTTTTAGAAAATACCAAAATGATGTTTTCTTAATATTTAATATCCTAATTTTGTGGTGTTTTTTTTTTACATCTATTTACAACATTACAAAGTTGTAGTAATATGTTCCACTAGAAACTCTAACAAGGTTCTTTCCTATGAAACTCTAACAAGGTTCTTTCCAATGCCCATCCGACTCTTTAGCCACTTAGCCACTTCTTATCGACCTAATTTTATTGTATTGAAAATTGATAATATTGTCAGGACTCTATGAGTAATCAAAGTCAAGCTTTGTCTTGTCTAATTTTTTTTTTCATTTTTCCATGAAAATGTTCCACTTCAAAGTCAAAGTCAAGCTTTAATAATGTTCCCTCACGATGGACCTTTGATGTTTTCCACTTCCACCTAATATTGATAGATTTTTTCAGTTCTTACCTAATTTAATTAACTACATACCGATACGAATATAAAAATACATAGCTTCCCTTTTAAAACTAGCTTAAGCATTACATTAACTACTAACTTCTTTTAAATCTAAGCTTGTACTTAACAAAGTACATTAATTAGGTATTTTGGAATAATTGTGTTTGTAATCTAATATTTCATGGACTTTTATGATCTAATGAAAGAATTTAATTGTCCAAAAATTAGGCTTATTATTAGTGTAACTAGATACTAGTTGATCATTATTTTTAAGCTAACAAAGATAAATTTTTGGTTTTAGTTAATTATTTAAAAGACTTAATAGATCATTTCAAATGATGATTTATGAACTTTTTTTAATATAATAACTGTGTTAAGAAAGCTTTTTAACTGAGTCACAAACTCTTAGATTATTCATATTTATAAGTATTATCACTTTTTGACTCCTAAAAGTCAGTCTAATGACATATATCATCAAGCTATAAATTTCTAATCCCAAACGTTTTTATTCAATTTGAAAATTACTATCACTTTATCCATTTATGATCTAATCGGGGAGTTCAAAAATAGATTATGGTGGTCACAAAGATATTAAATAATTCTAAATAGAATGATAAATGCTCTCATGGAATTCACAGAGATAATTGTGACCACATTTTTTAATTGAGTTGAATTTTTTTTTTTCATTCTAAATAAAAGAAAAATTATTAGGAATCCTCTAGTATGAAGCTCACGTGTTCTTTAATTGACATACATGAAAAAGGTATTTATGTAATTAGTTTATATTTCATCCAAAGAAAAGAAAAACTTCAAAAACTTTGTCTCTTCATGATGTTTCATATGAACGGGACTTTACCGTGTTGGAAACTCCTAATTTACAAGTTACTAGATCTATTGACTCATAGAAGTCAAGCTCAAAGGGAAACTATATTTAATGTGCATATGATTAAATTATTTCAAAATAGACGCAACCCACACACAAAAACAAAATATCCAAGAATGCAAATCATAAAAGATAGAATTTTGGCGGCTGACAAGCAAAATTAATATAGAAAAGAATCAATTAATATATATATGAATTTATTATGAGGAACATGAGTTCAAACATTGAGTTAATTAATTTGTAGTTTACATTTATTAATGTATAGAACAAGGTAGAGATGGTGTAGGATATTAGAATAAAATAGTATTCAAGATAATACATGTGGACACTCCAAAACTGGGTCTCAAGTGACAACCCGTCTACCCTTGAATTTCAGATTCGCGACCCGACATTACACCGTTGCGGCCCTAAGCATAATCTCGGTATGGGTTTTGGGTGACCATACCACACCACAGAGATCTCATTTATCTGATCAATATTTTCACAAAAATCGGGCAGTTTCCTTTGTTCGGGGGGCTCTACCCAACATACAACTTGTATAACAGTATAATCATAACTCATCCAAGGGGCCTCACCGTAAGCAGAGATTAACCCCACAGGGTCCATCGTTCATATCCCCAATATATACATCCCTTTACCGGGACCCATTCATTCACATTTAAATCTAATGACACACCCCCACCCCTACTAGCAGTGATGCCGCAATCTCCACATAAACTCCCGCTTGATACTCTTGATTGCTCAGATGAGAGATTTAAAATCTCTAAATTAACATAGTTACAAGAGCCTTACAACTCTCTTTTGCATCTCTCACAACTTGAATTAACTTGATATAACTGATAAAATGAATTTATGTTTGATTTGAAACGTTTAGCCTAAGCACACCGCAGTCGCACGATCATACAAGTAATAAATGATTTAAGTCCGTATATCATTCCCATAAGGATTGGATAAAAATCTCAAACGAACTACCCCAACTACTCAAGATCCATACTATCCGGACTCTCAACAAGTATAAATGAATTATTATCCTAGGAAATATCTTTTAGAAGCAATTTCAAAATCTAATTTAATAATAAAATAATGAACAAACCAAAATTATAAAAATAAATAAACGACCGAATCAATCCCCATTGAAGAATGAACACTGGGGTAAGGAATACCGTGAAAACGCCTCAATTTCTCGTATAATGAAACATGATAATTGCTATGCTTCGATATAGATTTGTCGAAGATGCCTATGAATGCAAGTGGATCTCTCCATACTTCATTGATTAGGAGGTCCCTACTTCTTTCAAGACAAAAGATCTAACCGCCACTTGTGACTTGGCCATTCTTTCTCAAGATCTCATATTTTTATTTCTCACTTCATACCTAGCTTGAAGACTCCAAGTAGATATTTTGTTTCCTAAGACGTAATATTGCAAACTCTACAACTTGATTTGATAACTCAAATCCATGTAATCTAATGGTTAGCTATTTCCTTTCCTTGATTGGATCTCAGCTAACATGTGTTTAGGATTTTTTTTTCAAAGATTAATGTGAAATTTAATTATTCAAATTATAATCGATCCTTCCAACTTCACCATGCAGTGAAATGGGAATTTATCAAGGTGAACTCTCAGAGCTCATTAGTTCGTCAATGATAGTCTAACAAACACACCAATTGAATGTTCCTAACTCTCAGGAAATTCCATCTCTGTGTTACTTAGAGGGCCTCCTGGAAATCAGAGTAGGTTCTTAACACTGGAAGTGTATTCGATGCTACCATTGGGAACAAGTAGATTCAAGAACAATATCAACCAAATAAATCTCAATCCAGATAATTTCTTTTGATCTGTGCAGGAAAGATTGTAGCTAACAATAAATCCGAATTAGTGTGCTTGCAAGCTGCTTTACAAACTACAATGGAGCATCGATCAATTACACCCACTGCAATTGTAAGAAACTGAAAAGAAACAAAATCTAGAAATTATCTAAATTTCATTTCCATCAGACAGCTTTTGCAAGAGAATAAGGAAAAATTTAATCCAGCTTCAACATTCCAACAAATTGCTGGTTCAGATCCAAAAAAGAAAAGAAAAGAAAAGAAAAATCTACTCTAAATTATACAATGAGTTTCTTCTTCCCCAAGTTCTAGGTTCCCAAAATAAGAGCTAAAAGTTCCAAAAGGTTGGCCTTTACCAAAGTCAAGGCGAGCCATTTATAAGCTCCAAATTGGGCCTAAATTCCAAAGCCGTGAATTCCTTAAACAAAGGCCCAAATGCTTCAAGTCACGACCTCAAATGGAGTCAGAATCGGGATTATCCCATATGCCTGTCGATCGTGGACCCTTAGATATCGGGTCTCAAAGTCTATTCTTTTGTTCCCAATTTGCTGAGTCACGACCTAACATCTTCAATTGTGACTAGATTTCTTGTACCGCTGATTAGTACGCTTACATCAATTATAGTCGCGAATTTACGCGACCTAAGAGCCGTGAGTCGATGTCACACTACAAATCCATCGCCACGACCGCTCTTTTCATTCCTATGTCAGATTCGTGTCGACCTCTAATTTCCCCAGTCGCCAATTATTTCTATTACACTCCTTCACCCTCAAATAAGACTCTTTTGGTCAGCGACTTTGTTCGATCTTTCATCCTCATATAAAGCCATTTACTTCACGATGTCTCTGCCTGTTCTGGCTACCGCGATACAGCAGGTTGCGACAAGCCATTTCTCTTATCAACATTTTTCGATCGCGACCTCAAAAGCACTTCGCGACTGAATTCTTACATTCACCCTAACTTCAATGTTTAGTCCCAAAGAGGTTCTTCTTGGGCTCACATGTTCCCGGGTCGCGACCTTAAAAGCACGTCACGACCTTTGTTACCTTATCGCCTTTGTCTTTGTCTCGGGGCTTATATATTATACTTAGTCGCACACCTATCATCCTCGTGGCGACTTTCTATCCCATCACCCACTTTATTATCGTGACTTGCAACCTGCAATCTAACTCAATTGATATTCCTTGCCTTCCTTCTGGTCGCAACCCCAATTCTTAGTTACAACCATTTTCCTTACTCCAACCTCTATTCCAAATCGTGACCTCAAAATGGTGTCGGGACCTCATGATTGCTCTTTTTCTAATAGGTTTCTGTCCCAGTTGCTTAAATGTAGTTGTAACCTAAATTTTGACTGTTCAACACTTCTTCAGGTCATGACTTGAATGATTGGTCCCGACCTCCCTTGAGGTCTTTGACTAATAGATTGGTCGCAACTTCAAATTTCTTGCAGGACTTCAATGGGCTCACTTAATGTAGCGACTTAATATTTGGCCGGACTTCCCTTTGGCTCTTCAACTCACGCGATCAAGAACCTCAAAACTCCTACAGACCCCTCGCTTCAGTTTACGTCGCGACCGAAAAGCACGTCACGACTCGAGTTGAGTCTCCATTTAAGAATCCGGCCTTAACTCCCGCTTCCCAGACTCTACATGTGGTTTCATCAACACCGCATCAACGCTAGTGACCTTAAGTTTATGCTGTGACCTAATGCCACTTACATTTTCCACGCCGCGACTCATTTCGGTGCCGCACCCCCATTCTTCCCTTGAATGTTCCTTCCGCTCCAAAGAATCCTTCCCTTGGTCGCAACGCCTATTGCTAGATGCTTCTGGCATTTCCGGGTCGCAACTCCCCAATTTCCCCGCCGCCGAATTTAGCCTGACGCAGCCTTCCATTTCTCCTCAAGACTAGCCTCCTGCGGTGTCACGACCGAAATAATCAATCAAGAGTTTCTTTGTCGGATTTCATTTCTCAATCGCGACCTCATCCCCTCGCTATTAGACTGCTCTTCCGTTCGTGGCCGGGCTTTAATTCTGCTGTAATTTTCTGCAAAATTAAATTTGAGTAAAATATTCATGTTTCTGCATATAAATCAGCATTTATATTGTAATATAAATCAGAAAAATGGATTAAAAATTCATTTAGTTTTTTACTCATCAAATTCCCCCAAACTTAACATTTTGCTTGTCCCCAAGCAAAGAAAAGAAAGAATTGTTTGTCCTCAAACAATCAGCTTTATTTTTGCTGATGTATTTTTCTCGATGAAACCACGCTCTCTTATTCCACCATTTGTCCTTGAACAAGAAGGCTGCAAGATTATCTCAAATTCAGTCATTAATTGAGAAAAGTGCGGAATGGGCCAACTCCATCACAAATAAGCGATGAAATTTGCATGTTAATGTAATTCAAACAATAAATCTTATTCTCGTGAGTGTGTGTAGGTCTTCTTTCCTATTTATCTTTTTGTGAAATTAGCTAATCTTCTGAAATCTCCTTAGAAACTAGTTTAAGTCCCATAGGCTTGTTTATATTGATTCCACTAATGTGTTGAAACTCAACCTTCAAGATCAAAAAGGTCTCTTCAGTTTGTAATGTGTTAAAAAGCTCGTAATTTAAGAGATGAAATGGAATACCTCAGAAATGAATTATCCAAGATTAAACTATTCACATCTATATCATAACTTTCAATTTTTATCCTTCTTCCTCCAATTGACATAAACTTTGAAAACTTCCCCAGACTTGGCTTTTACATATCCTTTTTGAATATAGTGGCTTCTTTGGTTGCCACCCTTTTCTAATCAGCCTCAGTTCCTTTCACTGGAATTTTGTTTTTTATTCTTTTTGCGGTCAGCTGATTGGAGAATAAAAGAAAGAGTTATAGTCTTAGGCTTTCTATCACTCTTAAAGAACTTTGGGTTAGCAACCCATACCAAATTTGGTATTGTGGTACTAGTGTTAAAGCACCCCTACAAACTTAATTGCCTAAGAGAGATGTGCCACAAGACAAAACTTATTCACTCTGCACTTCTTTTTCTTTTTCCGCCACGTTGTCTTCATCCTTCCTTTAATCCTAAAGAATATATTCCCCCAAACTTGTTCCTTTCTGCATAGTGAACATTCCTGTTCTGAAAACTAGGTAATTTTTTTTTTTTTGGTTCTTTCTGTGGTATTAATTCTAAGAAGGGAATTCAGGTCTTCAATTGTTGCTATTTGAAGAAATTAGGATTTAGGCTCAATCATGGAACTAGAGTGTATGCTTTTGCATATAATGATGGTAGGCTTGAAAAGGTTCAAACTTCCAAGGATGGCCTCTATCATTTCTTGTTAGTTGTTTCTGCCTAGGGTTTCGCCTCAACCAATAATCTAACAAGTCTTGTGACCTTATGCTTTCGAAATAATCACTAGAAGATGTTCCTAATCCTCTTAAAGTGTTAAGGATTTCTGCATTCTCGTATAGTTTTTCCAAGATTTGTGTGGACTTAGTTGTTTACACTCAAAATTCAATCATTTTATTTGCTCTTTCAATTGTGTATTTTTTCTGATTATGAAATTTTAACTCAATTCAAACTAATACTTTAACTTCTTTTTCAGGTTCCATGACTTATGCTCTAACTTTTCTCAAAACATTGTTCTAGACCTAATTAGTGTTTGTTGTGCCATTTTACAAATTAAGCTTGAATGTCTAACTCATTTCTTTCATACGCATGTAATGACACTACCAACATAATCCAATCAATTCAAATTCCATGAACATTTTCTATATCCCACCTTCAGTCCCAATCAAACATTTCACCTAACAACAATATTCACACTCCGCAAAGATTATTCAAAACAGTAAAACTAATTATCAAGAATAAACTACTATCACTTATGCAATACACAAAACACTTTCAATGAATCAAAAGAGTATTTATTAATGCTAAGGAAATATTGCTAATTAGGAAGATTTATAAGTAAAAAGAGTACTTATTTCTTCTTTATGGATTTGGGAGGTCGATGTCGAGGATCTACATCAAAGCTTAGCTAGTCTAGGATCAAATTTGGCGTCATCTTTGATCTTTTTTCTCATAAAGTGTGGGGTATTTCCTTTTCCTCACAAATATACATCATTTGCAAGCTCTACTAATAAGGATCGTATGTCTTGCTTTAACCTCATCTTATTAACGCCCTTTCCAACTCCGAGATGCACTCAGCTAGCTGACAAAGTTCCTCGTTCGATCAAGTCTGTGCTCTCGCGATCTTCCTTCCTCGTATTATCATTGCTCCTCAAGTTGTTGATCTCTCCTTCAACAACCTCCTAAACTCCTTTAATCGCTTCCTTTTATAGATATTTGAAGTCCTCTATTTTCTTCAAATATATTCCCCTTCCATCTCTCGCTTCTCTCTTCTTAATATGGTGCGCTTCCCGTATCTCTTTGAATCAAGTTATTATAGTATTTCCAAGCCTTCATTCTCTCTATTTACTTTTTTTCTTCTCTTCTTTTAACTCTTCCTTCCATTCTTTTCCTCTCTTTGTTTCAAATTCAGTTCCTACATCTTTTCTTTCTTCTCAATTCAAACTAGAATTCCCCCTCAATTTGGTCGCTATTATTCCCATTTTGCTCCTCTCTTCCATGTCTTTCTTCATGGATTTGAGCATTTCCATTATCTCTTACTCCTTCATTCCTTCTGAGCTTTCTGCTTGCCTGATAGTTCTCTCAGTATCCTGGATGGGGAGTGCTCATGGGCCTTATCTCGGTATCTCTCCTCCAAGTGCACGCAACAAGGAATGTCTTTTGGAATTGCTTCCATTTCTCTTGTATCATTCTCCTCAGTAGGCTCTGCTTTTGCCTCTACCAACCCCTTATGCTTTCTATTCCTTGGGCCCTTGATAACCCCTGTAAGGGTTAGAGGTGAAACCCGAGGATATTGTTCCTCTTTCTCCCAAACTCCTTTCACCCCTGCCAGGATACATAGTCTGGTGATGGTGGCTGGGTGAGGGATTAGTTCTCTCTTATTGCTGAGGTGGTACCCTCTGATCGAGCCTTCAATTAGGCCCCTAACATTCATATTATAACCCTTCAACAGGGCATATAGAATCATAGCCTCTTGCTCCTTCACTGAGCACAAATGCTTTGTTAGGACGATGACCGAGCAGATGAAGTAAAACCATAATTTGGCTTCTTCTGTGAGGGACCCCCTGTTGATGGCATAGTGTGGATTTTTCTTTGTCGCCTCCCATTTTTCCTTGCCCAACAAATACTGTGTTCAGGATTTTAATAAGTAGTCCAGTCATTACCATTTTTTCGAATTTTGGACCCATGCTCACAGGTCCTTCAACTTGAAGATCTCGTTGATCCTTTCAGGTTCGAATGGTACCTTGCACTCTCCTACAAAAAACTGTTATATCATCATCCTCATCTCCACCATATATTCGCATAGAATACTCAAAGTAGTAAAACTCGTGCTTTGAAAGTTTGCATGAACTCCCATCCCCTCTTCTTCTTATTACACTCGCAAATCCGGGAAATTAGCTTCCCAAACCCTTTCTCCTATAAAGCCCTCATTTGGCTTAGCTACTCTATTCACAAACTCGAGCTCGCAGAGATGAAATCCTTTCTTCCTGGGCCTCTTCCTTGTCATGCTCTGCAGTTCTCCTTCTCTTGGTAGCTCTTTCTTTAACATCTTGCTCTTCGTCTTCTGGTTGGGTTTCTGGTTCAACACTGGTTCTTTCCTCATGTCGAGGTTCCAAATGAACCTCTTCCTCCACCTAGACATACTCATGCATAATCTCATTGATCATTCCGTTAAGATCTGGAATATCGCTCTGATTTGCCGCCATGAGTGAAAATTTTGGAGGGTAACTGGTTCGCACTCTGGGTTTAGGGTTTTGAGATTCGAAGAGATAGAACGTAAAAGTAAAAGAGTTGGAAAGAAGTGAAGATGAATTGAAGTTTTTGTATGAAATGGATTTTTGGCTTCACACTTGTTTTGATGGGCTCGAGGTTATGATTGCTGAATAGGAAGTCGCAACACTAAATTTTGAGTCACCACACTAATGGTTTTCAATAACTCCCCTCGAAACTGTCGCTACGCCCTATTAAAAAATTTAAGACCTAAATTGATTGGGAGCTAACCAATTCTGGTCGCGAATTTAATCATCTTCTGTCAAGGACATTTAGATGTGGTCTCAACAGAGGGATTGATGTCACGACCTGATCTTCTTCAGCTATTTTAGTTGTGATCTCAATTTTACTGTTGCGACACTGAAATTTTCTAATCCTAATTCTAACAATTCATTTCAAACAAGTTCAATTCAATAAATCCAATAAAAACAACTACAATTCATTCTCAGATTTTGCATATTCATCAACCAACGTAATAATGCATCAGATGAAATTGAACTGCAAAAATTAAAATTTCCCCCAAACTTCAATCATGCTTTATCGAAACAAATAGCATTAATTAGAGAAGAGTATACCCCTTTTGTCTCGTGTGTAGACTGGAAGTTTGGATGTAGAGATTCCTCCTTGTATACACTTTTATTGTTCTTCTCACGAACATACAGAATTTAGCAAGAATAATAAAATCACACACAAAGCTACTAAAAAAAACTTAAAATTTGATACCAAAATCAAAACTTAAACAAATCGCAGTGTGGGTTGCCTCCCGCCAAAGTCATTAGTTTCCTGAGTCCTAAATTTCAGACTAGTTGCTATTAAATTCTTATTTCTTCAAGTTTTCTCACTCAAAACTAGAATCATTTGCAATCCGAATTTCCAAGGTAGCTTCAATCTCATCATTGACTTTAATTCCTCCCCCACATCGGTTCTGTCACCGCCCCAAAGTCAGACTTGGATACTACCGTATATGGTCCACTCCATTTTGATTTCAGCTTCTGTGGAAAGAGTTTCAAATGAGTCAATAACAAAAGACTTGATCTCCGCTTTAAATTCTCTCCTCAAAATCCTCTCGATCATGCTATTTCTTGTTTTATCTTTGTAAATTCGCGTTATCATAGGGTTCATTCTCAGCTCTTCCAATTCATTCAAATTCGAGGTAGCCTTTCTTCTTTAGCAGCCTTTGAAGTCAAAGTTCAGCTCGATAACTCCACATAGCTTTTAGATTCCACCAAGAGGAAGGTGTGACAAGGTTTACCAAAGACAACTTATATGGGGACATTCTAATGGAGTTTTATAGTAGTCCCGTATGCCCACAAAGGTATCATCAGTTTTGTGAGACCAATCTCTTATGCTAGAGCTTACATTTTTCAAGAATTTTCTTGATCTCCCTATTAGAAATCTTAAATACGATTCAGTTTCAGGATGATAATAAGCCTATAATGTGTTTGATTCCATTCAGCCATGAGTCTATCAAAAACCTTATTTGCAAAGTGGCTTTCCATCACTGATGATAGTTGGTGGGTGCCCCAAATCGCTCTAATATTCCTTTGTAAAACTCCTTACTAAATCGTATTAGTATCATTCTTGACAAGTCGTCAGCCTTCAACCCATTCGATACATAACCCATACAGGAGTATGTATAGATTTCCAAATGAAGCTGGAAAAGGCCCCATAAAGTCTATTCCCCAAACATCAAATAGCCGCACTACCAGATACTGCAAAGTACTATGCCTTTGCTAACATTTCCCATTCTTTGGCATTGATAACAAAGTTTCACCCATTCAAACAATCCTTGAAAACAGAGCTACCAAAAAACCCGACTGAGAATTTGTATCGCTTTTTGTCTCCCAAAGTGTCCTCCATATGGTGATGCATGACATTCATGTGAAGATCTTCCTTGTTCACTGCACACACCTCCCGATTATCATATCGCCCTCTTAAACAATAGTAGGTCATCCTAGATAAAACCCATGTCGCCCTAATTTTTTCTCTACCTGTAGCCGAAGTTCGTGGCATAACCCCACATGGGCAAGTTCACAATATCAAAGATACCAAGGTGATTGGAAAGCACAAATTGAATAACTCCGCTCATCCGAAAATGTTCGCCATTTCTTCTTCTTCTCAGACAAGAGTTTTCTAACCTTGACTCACGATCACCATCACATTGTCACAACCTTTCTTGTCTCTTTGATCCTAGATAAAATTCATGTAATAACAATACCCACTCCGATCACCTCGCTTTCGCTTCTTTCTTGCCATTAGATATTTAATTGCAAAGATGATCAAATATGGATAATGACATGTATCCTTCAATATGTATGGCCTAAATTTTCACATGCAAATACTATGCACCAACATCTCATTTTCGTAGTCGAGCACTTCGAGCTTCATTAAAGGTTTTGCTGGCATAATATATGGCCTTAAACATCTTGTCAGTTCTCTGTCCCAATACAGCTCCCATTGCATAGTCATTGGCATCACACATGATTTCAAATTCTTTGTTCCAGTCTGGTTTTGCCATGATGGGAGCTTCAACTAATCTTCATATGATCTCTTCAAAAGACCTCTAGCAGGACTCATCAAACTTAAACTTGGTAGCCTTTTCCAAAGAATCACATACGGCCTAGCAATTTTAGGAGAAGTCTCATAAATCTCTTCGTAGTACGTCCCAAGAAACTTCTTATTCCCTTTGACTCATTGTTGGTGGCATAATATTCTTTATAATCAAACCTTTGTCATCTTACTCCAGCCTCGCTCCATAAATCATGTCATGACAATGCCTTATGTTACCATAAAATGTCACTTTTCCCAATCTGTATTAGATTCTGTCCCGCACTGTAGCGCATCATTCCCAAATTATGCAGGCAATTTTCAAAACTGGATCCATACACTGTGAAATCATCCATGAAGATTGATGAATACACAATTGAGTGATAATTATAACGGAATCTAACACATTTAAATCACAATGTACTCACATTTGGCATAAGAACAGGTACTTCTAATCTCTTCTGTTTTTAGATTTGTGTGTCTTTCAGTTTAAATGTATGCACAAGGATGTAAGCTCTGAAGCCAATATGAAGCAAATGTGATGTGGGAAGTAGAAATTGACGGTTTCTCGAACCCCAATAAGCAAGGAAAGCACCAGAGGACAAGTCCTACCGGTAGAACTTCAAGTCCCACCGTGCAGAACTTGCCGGGAAATCTGGCAAGGATTGTTCCCACTGCATCCTCAGTCCTGGCCCCAGAGAACTTGGTCGAAAATTGGCAAAAGAAGCAAGTCCTACGAGAGAACTTAAAGTCCTACCAGAACTTTGCGGAACTCATGAATTGTCCACACCAACCGACGTTGAGGGCACTTCGTGAAGCTAACCAAAATGGAAAAATCACTTTGGAGGGGGCTTATAAGTTGAGGAGGACACAAGTATTAGAAGATCTTTTGGAAGCCTTTTTAGTTTTCTTGAGTTTTGAGTTCTTCACTTCTAGTATGAGTTTTAAGAGTTTTTCTCCACTTCAGTGGTACTTCTGAGGATCCAGATTTCGCATTTCATTCTTTTGTAAGTTTGATTCAAGAGTTTGTAATCTTTCAGCATCAATATTTATTCTGCTTTAAATCTTAGCATTCCATGTTTTCTATTCTCAGTTTTACAAGTCAATTCTTATTTCCGCAAGGTACTGTTTTTATGTTTAATCGTTCTTCATCTTTAATTGTTCATACAAGTTTTATGGAGTTCTGGTCCTTACCGCCGATCATACGGGGGAAACTCACCCCGATCAAGGTAAGGTCCCTCAATTCCTCTCTTGATTTTCAATGGATTGTGTAATATTGATCACTTGTGTAGAAAGGTTTTAAATCCTTAGTTGGACAAATTCTTGACAACGTGTTAACGAGATATTCCTGGCAGACACGCCATGTTTGATCATAATGCCAACTAAGGGTTCATATTTTAATTTTCGAGAACAAGTGTTTAGTATTACTTGATCATCTTTATTTTCCAAAAAGCATTTAAAGATAAATCCTCCATCAAGACCATTTATCAATGGTTCCTGGGGATGAGTTTATAAAATAAGTAGAGGTGGACTTACTCCGGACGTATATGAGCGAACCCTAAAAATCCCAGCAATTGTATTTCTATTTAAAACATTCAAACTAATCAACCATTCAACTAAACAACACAACACTACGCTTTCTTTAAACTATACTTTAGTGGAGAATAGCCCATTGATCAACCGAATCAGACCACTCCCCCGTGGAGATGACCTCGTGGATTCCTACGATTACAATGCTGCATCGACTATAATTCTACGCCGGGAATGTAATTAGGCATACTAATCAGATCTAAGCATTTTGATGCCATGTCAGGAGTGCGACCAACCGCTGGATCCTAAGAGAGCTAGAGGTAAAACTTCAACTGCAATGCAATTCCGCACGCTCTCCACTTTTCTTTTATTTTTGTTTTTTTTGAGCGTAGGAATCTCGTTGAGTACCCGACAAAATAAGAGTAGTGTATACGATTGGGCTCGCACCCAGGCAACAACACCGATTAGTCGAGTTACATCTCCTAGAACTCGAGAACCATTATAAAGTCGCATCTCAAGATAACATTTTACCTCTTCAAATGGATACTCCCGGAATCATGGTATGACTCTTATGAGCCTCCACAACACGGGACAACGTTACGCCCCAAGAACCTACTGGGGGAGGCGGAAACAACCCTTCAAGAAATCAATATAGAGGTCTCCTCGCTTCCTTTACTCCAATGTGGAAAGAACCCCTTAGAGAAATCCCAACCTCAAAGGATCTAACCGCCAATTCTTTGCATTCGCCTCCCGAAGAGGCCAGACTTAATTTCTAATGAAGTCGAATGATCCGCCTCATCAGATATCGGTGGTTCAATCGAGAACCCTATTCATTCATGATTTTGAAGATAAGTTTGCATGGTATTTTCTATTGGCTCACCCTCCACATAATCAGTTTAGTTTTATTCCCTTTGCTTTAAAGGAGAAAGCTAAAATTGTTTCATTCCTTGCACCTAATTCGACTTTATGAGCGGGAAAATGATAAATGAGTTCCTCAACAAATTCCTTCAATAAGACTAACTAATGCTCTCATGAGAGCAATCTTAACTTTTCTCTCAAAAGCCCGGTGAACCGCTTGTCATAAGATGGGAAAGATATATGATCTCTCCATGCTATCCCCTCACCATGGATTGACGAGGACAAATATGTGCATACTTTACCAAGGATTATCCTCGACACAAACAAAGACATCCAGATGATGCAGCGAATTTATGAAAAGAGAGTGCTAGAAGCAACCCAATCCCCTTTGACACTATAGCAAGAGAATGCTCGAACTTGGGGAGATTAACACCCTTAGACCGCTAAGGTGCACAAGACATCCACCGGCGCGAATCCACCACCTAAGAGAGAACGATGAGTCATGGTGCCAAAATCGCGAATTTAACAAGGAACCTGGAGGCCATAGAGATGAAAAGGTGCATGAGGTAACTAGTGTACCTCAAATACCCGATGACCATCGACCTAGAGTGGAGGAACCATAATTATATGCGCATGACCCTACACACTCGACCATTAACTCCGCCTAAATCTTCCCTGCCATGAGCCATTCAAATTGAACAAGCCAACGCCTTAACTACTAAAGGAAACCTTTCAATTCCCATACTCGAAACTTACAATCTCCGGTGGGGCAAGTATCCTAATTTTAGCCGGAGGAACAGAAGGAGGGCCAAATAACGTGCCAAACAAACTGTCTCTCATTACCAAAACTAAGGTTTTGCAAATCCCATTCCACCATTTCAGAGTCACGTCCCAAGGATTTCCAGGAAACTCTAATCAAGGTCATCATCCACTAAACGCGGAATACCAAAGCTCACAAAATTTACCAACCTCCACATAAGAGAAGTCTCGATAGACATAGTCACACGCCCGCATGTTCCAAAGAAACTACAAACACAGACCCGAATCAGTCAATGATGCGAGATCCTGGCGCAAACTAAGTTAACCTTTATCTATAGGTAACCTTCACAAGAAAAGGGAAACTTCCATCACAACTCCATCCAAAACCCACAAGGTCAAAAACAAGGTGGGAAGTTTAGGTTCCGTGAGGGTACCTTGAGCATTGTAAGGTCGCCACTACCCTTCTCGGAGTGGTAAGGTACGACAAACTATTCCAACCAAGGAACCATCACAAGAGTCCTCTTGGCAAGAATTAGCTAGAGAGGATGAAAAATCAGACACACCTCATGTCCCTACCACAATGACAAAGATGATCAACCAGAGGGAAGACAAGTCTAACCATATCCCTCCAGCTCCATACTACCCTCAGGCTAAGAGCACCTTCCAAAGAAAGTGAATAACCATGCTGAAATTTATGAGTTGTTCAAGCAGTGAAACTGAATATCTCCATTGTTAGAGGCCATTACAAATCCCATCATATGCTGGGATTCAAGGATTTGTGCACGGTAAAAGGAAACTAGGTGTCAACAAGGAGGCATTCATGACTGAACAATCCACGCCCCTAATTCAGAAACAACTTGCCTCAAAAAAAAAAAAAAAAAAAAAAAAAAAAATATAAAGACCTGTAGTCCACTATTTCATAGAAGTTGGAAATTCAAAGTCGGGGCATGCTTTAGAGGGACTTAGGGGCAAGTGTTAATCCGTTGCCTTACTCGCATATGTGGACCTAGGTTAGAGAATTAGAGCCAACCAATATCACCTCTCCACCCGCTGGATCAGAGTGTCAAAATTCCTAGGGAATAGTGAAGGATGTCTTTGGTCCATGACAAATTTACTGGTCGATTCAGAAGCTGACACTGGCATCAAGGGCTGAACTATGAACCTGCATTCCCAAAGAATTTTGCCGACCATTCTGGCAAATCGCTTAATGCCACTTTATACATTGTAGGAGGCCTAATGACACTTTCATTTGGGAACATGACTGTTAATCTGAATATCAATGTAATCAAAGGAACGGGGATGAAGAAGACACGGTGAAATTAAGGATTGACTACGCGGGTACAAAAATACCGGATAATGTCTCACATGATGATCCTCTTAAGTCATGTCTGGTCAGCCCGAATTGGGATGAGGAAGTGACCACTTTGGAGTCAGAGTTTCTCCACTTAGTAATCGGGAGCATAAACATGGCTCAGTTACCGTAAGTACCTAAATTTGAACCTTTGCCACCAAATGAGGAGAGGACATTGTTGCCTTCTGAGGAGAAGCCACCTGCTTGAGCTAAAACCTTACCAACACATCTTAAATATGCATTCTGTGTGGGAGCATGACACTCTTTCCAGTAACTGTATCTTCCTCCTAGAAGTGACTCCAAGAAACTCAACTGAAATATTGAAAACCCACAGGATCGCTTAGGTCGGACAATTGCGCATATTAAGGAATCAGCCTGATCTCGCATAATATAGAATCTACGAAGCGGACGTTAAAACCTTCTAGGCAACCATGCAGACAATTGAACCCACAATGAAAGAAGGTGAAGAAGGAAGTTTTAAAGCTCTTGGATGTAGGGGTTATTTACCCTATTGCGTATAAGTATGGGTTAGGTCCAAATTACGTAGTCTTAAGAAGTCGGGAGTCACAGAGTTGCCAATGAAAAATAACGAGCCCCATTCCCCACTCGTATCACTTTCGTGATGGAGAGTGTGCATAGACTATAGGAAGCTTAATGCAGGTACTAGAAAGACTACTTTCTCTTCCGTCATTGATCAAATGCTGTAGAGAGTCATATGGCACAAATTTTATTGTTTTCGATGGGTACCTGTGGTACAACCAAATTGGAGATAGCATTTCAGAAGATCAAGAAAAAACTACATTCACTGCCCTTTCGTACCTTCGCCTTTAGAAAATGCCCTTTCGACTATGCAATGCACCCGAACTTTCCAACAATGCATGACGTGGAATCTTCAAAGGATATGATAGAAATCATATTGGAAATCTTCATGGATGATTTCTCGCTTGTGCCTCGCTCAGAGCTGTTTAGAGAACTTACGTGAAGTTTTGAGAGGTGCCAAGAGAAAAATCTTGTGTTAAATCGGGAGAAATGTCACTACGGTAACACAAGGAATTGTTTTAGCCACATAGTATCAAAAGATGGAATCAAGTCGAGCAAGGCAAAGTTTGTTTCGATTTCTAATCTCCCTACTCCTAAGTGTGTTAGAGACATAAGGTCATTCTTGGTCATGTCGGTTTTTATCGATTTGGTTTATAAAAGATTTTGGGCAGTTATAGCTCCACTCCTTATGTACTTTGCTTGCTAGTGATGTCCTTTCACAAGGTCACAAGTCATGACTCGGCTTTAATAAGCTCAAAACATGCTAGTGTCACTTCACCTCAATCATGCGGTCTCCACTGGGACCTCCCATCTGAGATCATGCAAGATGCTAGTGATTGCGCCATGTGAGCCGTGAGCCAGATTTGCAGGAGTGACAGCATGCCTTTGCCCATTTACTATGCCAAGAAGACACTAGACTCCTCGCCTGTGCCAACTTACACAAACTACTTAAAAGAGTTTCAGCGCTGTCTTTGCTCTAGAAAAATCTTGTGTCATATTGTTGGCTCCCGTGACTATTTTTACAGACATGCAAATTTTCAAGATTGGCTCTTCTAAGGTGATACGAAACCAAGGTTAACTGGTGTGGATTTTACTCACAAGAATCCAACTCGACTACAAAGATGTGGGCTCTAGGAATGTGGTTGTCGACCAATTTATCTCGATTAGTTCTAGAATCCAACTCCCATGGTGCATACCCATAGGTGATAGTCGGGATGAACACCTCTTTCGCTTCTTGCTCACACTGCGGTATGTCGACATAGTGAATTACCTAGTCACCGGCCGCATTCCAAACAACGGACTTCCTCAATAAAAGAAATTCTTTACGTATATTAAGAAATACTATTTTGATGATCCATATCTATTTAAATACTCATTCGTATCAAATAATGAGGAGATGTGTACCCAATGATTTATGGTACTTGATGAACCCTTTGCCATTCGTTCGCGAGGACATTCTCCGCTCGAAAAACAAAGAGACAAGATTTGGTAAGCCGGGTTTTATCGCCCACTCTATTTAAAGATTGTTCGATTTCGCAAAACATGTGCTCAATGCCAAGAACTAGGAGGGGTCATTGAAGCTAAACATGATGCCTCACTCCCAATTCTAATCATTGAAATTTTTGATTCTCGGGGTATCGACTTCACGGGCCTTTTCCCTTTCTGGGCTTATCTCTACATTTTATATCTGTTGACTACGTGTCTAAGTGGGTTGAGGCAATTCTAACGAGAAACCAAATGACTCCATAAGGTTGTTTTGAAATTTATAAGGAACATATTTTTCTCGGTTTGGAACGCCATAATTATTAGCAGACGGTGGACTCCACTTTGCAATCGATCTTGAAAATCATAAAGAAATATGAGTCACCCATAAAGTATCCACGGCTACTCACCCACAGACCAATGGTCAGCCGAGCTAGCTAATAGGAGATAAACACATTTTAGAAAATACTACTGTCTCCGAATCGAAAAGATTGGTCACCCGTCTACCTGATGCTCTTCGGGGCACACTGCATCGCCTTTAAAACTGCTCTCGTATGTCTCCCCATAGGCTAGTTTATGGCAAAGCTTGCTATCTGCCGCAGAGATGGAACACCGGCCATCGGGCTATTCGAACTTTTAATTCGATCTAGACCCAAGCAAAGGCTTATCATAGCTTAAATGAACTTGAAGAGTCATGAGGGAATCGTATGAAAGCTCCGCACTCATAAGGAGCGGCCTGCTATTCCATGACAAGTCTATTACTGTGAAAAAACTTTCAACTCCAATCGTAGCATCACGTATAGTTCCCCGATCAGATCTATTCCCCGGAAAGCTCCGGGCCTCGCTGGATCGGCCCTTTCATCAAGGTGGCTTTATCCACACGAGCCGCGGAAATTGAAAAACTGACAAATGAACTCTTTCAAGGTGAATGGCCAACGCCTCAAATCCATTCCTACATTTCTCCCTCACGAAGCAATAATCGTGGATTTGGTAGACCCGCCCACAAAACTCTCCTTCCAAGCAACCTACCCCAAATCATGTAAATAGTTTTGCTTTATTTTTCGTTCGCTTTCTATTTTTATTGTTTTTACTTCACCGCGTTTATTTCATTTGCTTTTCAATAACATAGAAAATAAAAATCGTGGGTCATTTGTTTTTGTGATCCTCAAATTCGTTGTGGGGTACTAGTTCAATGCATTGGGGACAATGCTTGTTTCCTCAGGGGTAGTGTACACGGGGTTGAATGTAACTAAGGCGCCGTTATATGTTCATGGGTCAAATTTTTCAAAATTCAAGGGCTCGAGTATTATGTTTCCATATATGCACCGTATATACCCGCTTGATCTTATGAAGATACTATCCACATCATCTGGTCGCATGTGCATCTTAACAAGACTTATATTCTCTCTCGTGAACTGCTTCCCCTTGCATTCTACCTACTTTACTCACTCCAAAACTACGTACTTACGGCCAAAATTTCCCCGATCTCGTCCCGTGATCGTTTCCAATCGTGCATCATTTTAGCCGGTCATGTTAATTTCATGCATCATAGTCTTTACGGAACACTCCAGACATAAGTGGAAAAATGATTAGAGGCCATCATTTCATACCGTGATTTGTAGTGTCTCAACCCCTGCACCCATTTCGAGCCAGCCTGTCAAGTTTATTCTAACCCTTAGGAAACCTGATTCATGGAACAGCAAAGTGATTCCTGAAGTGGAGAATTTGAAGATATCCCCAAGAATGAATTATGCTATAAGTCTACATAAAATGCAACGCTATGGAATTTGAACAAGAGAAAATAAACATGCGTAAAAACCTGATTTAAAGGCAGCTTTGAACAGTCAAGATGTATACAAGCATTCACCATCCCAAAAGTGAATATATATATATATATATATATATATATATATATATATATATATATATCAAAAGTAAGTATATATATATATATATATATATATATATATATATATATATATTCATTATATATATTCAAAAAAAAAAAAAAAAGAAGAAAAAATCGGTTTCGAGGTAAGTCCCCAATTCTGCAGTAACTCAACAAAAACATGCAAGAGCAGTTCCCAATGTAGAACTTAAAGTCCTACCGGTAGGACTTGACAAAAACTGGGCAGTGGCTAAGTCCTACCGGTAGAACTTAAAGTCCTACCTGTAGGATCAAGGAAATCAAAGGGTTTTTAACCTTAAAAAACCTTGGCACCTCTTCATATTCCTTTTGCTTTGACACTCAACAAGAAGAGCCCTAGCCGTGTGTTCCTCTAGAGTCACACTCCCAAGCTCAGTCGCTCTGCCAGGGTTTTCGGTTCCGAGTTCCAGATTGGTTACCCACAGTCAGTGTTCGCACGTGGTAAGCTTTACAACTCTCCATTAGCATTGTTGATCTCTTTTGGTACATATATGGACCTTTGTGGTTAGTTTCTTTGCTATTATTCTGTGATTGTTGGATGGGAGGCTATGCTTTCCATATGGGCAGGAGACTACTATTAGATGTACATAGGGCCAGCCCAGTGTTGGTCGAGACAGGGTACTGGGATATGATGATTTATTTACTGGGCCATCTGGGCCGTTATTGCTATCATTGCCATCTCCATGGCGTTCGAAGTCTGGGAAAGGGGAAGGCATCGGAGTCCTCTATAGACGAAGCGGTGAAGAAGAAGCTTAGATGCCACCCGGCCCGGTGAAAAAGAAAAGGAAGAAGCGAGGCTATATCCTCTTCAGAAAGTGAGGATTTATCTGAGAGTGTCGATGAAGAAATAGAGGCTATGTTTACCGAAGATTTTGAGGGTGAGCACGAGAAATGGGTTCAGTTAATGGCGAATAGAGGTTTCCGATGCGAGAGGGGCGTCAATTTGGAAACATTCTTATATTCGCATCCATCGAGGTAATTATCGAACGAAATATACTTCGTGCACTACAGGGATCGCGGATATTTACATTGGTGATTCGGGAGTTCTACTCCAATTTGAAGAAAATTAGCCCAGGTTGAGTCGGTATTGGAAGCCCGATGATGGAAGCGGCCCGTGTCCTCGACTCGATAGCACATACCTTACACTATATTAATACGGCGTATCAGGGCCAGGCCCATATCCCTCGGGGCCATTCATGATTTCGATGCCCGATATTCCACGAGGCTATGTGCACCCGTCCACGTACCCATAGGTGGTTATGGGACAAAATTTGTTCTGAAAGTTAAAGCCGAATACGCCACGATGAACAAGATCATCCTGATCGTGTTGGCCAGAATGGTTGTGAAAAGTCTCCGGTCAAAAGCGGTCGGTTGTTATACGAGGTTATGGTAGAAAGCTTATTGATTATGCACTAGTCATGTGGTGCTTGCGATGAGAGAGTTTTTACAGTATTCGCGTTCAAACCGGAGTATTCCGTTCCCCTACTTCCAGTGACTAGTATGGTAGAAGAGCGGGGATAAGAGCAGTTAAAAGAAAAAGGGTGATACCTCGGAGCGAATCGACTAAGACTTTGACGAGAAAAACCCGGCGGCCCTCCACTAGACCACGGAGTCCTCGGTGCCTTCCAGCCCCTCCTACGGGACCATTTCTTCCACAGTTTCAGCACCCTAGAGCACATCGCCTTTGAAGAGGATGGAGCGGATCAAGGATATTAAGTGCATCAACACTTAGGAAGCCCGAGCGGCTGAAGCCGGCGTCTCTCCGGACTTGAAACCCGCATCTTTCGGGGAGAGCCAGCGATGGCGGATGCTACCTCTCGATTTAGAGGAGAATCGGATGAATTGAGCGATTGTGTGGACGGGGGACGCATTCTGCCGATGAGGATGGGGCGACAACTAGCGTAGTTGTGTTAGATTGTTCTAGAGTGGTGTTGGCAATCGGGTAGTAGACCTTAGCCATGTTATGCCAACACCGGTTTTGATTTTCCCCTTTTCTTTCATTACACCCATGGTCATTACAAACTGTTAAGACCTTTTGATTAAACTTAATTTTACATTCTTTGACTTTATCATGGTGGATTTACATGTTTCTATGTTATATGATTGCTTACCTTGGCTAGTCATTCGGTTTTCTCGCGCGGCTACCTTACACTTCTTATTGCAATGCTTGTTTGAATAACCAAATTTGTGTTGCGCGTGTTCTGTCTTCATTATGTAGAATGTGGTTGGGCAATTGAGTCATCTTTGGTGCATACTAACGGGTGAAATGCTCACACTCCGCAGTGCTATTTTGAGATTTTCGCGAAGCTTGAGTTGTACGGCATGCCGTTTTATGCCTAGTGGGTGATTCCGGAGTCTAAATCTTGCTAGGGACTAGCAAGATGCGGGTGGGGGGTGTGATGAATACACAATTGGTGATAATTATAGCAGGAATCTAACACATTTAAATCTGGCTATGCTCCGTTTGGCATAAGAGCAGTCTTCTAATCTCTTCATGTTTTAGATTTGTGTGCGGGTCTTTTCGGGTTTTAAAACGTAAGTGCACAAGGGATGCTTCGGGAAGCCAATGAAGCAATGTGGATGTGGTGGTGACGAAGTTTCGGGGAACCCAGCCCGAAGCAAGGAAAGCACAGAGAGGACAAATCTACCCGGTAGAACTTCAAGTCTACTGGTGAACCTCTTCAGAAACCCAATGATGGACAAGTCCTCTGGTAGAACTTCTTTGGAAGTGACGAGTAAGCAAATCCCTCTTAGGTAGAACTTAAGTCCTACGGTAGGAACTATATGGAACTTCGGGGAATTGTCCAAGAATTCAATCCGGACGTGAGGAGGCACTTTAGTAAGCGAACGAAATGGGAAAATCACTTGGAGGGCTATAAAAGGAGGAGGACACAAGTATTAGAAAGTCTTTTGGTCTTTTTATTGTTTTCTCTGAGTTTTGAGTTCTTCACTTCTAGGGTTTGAGTTTTTAAAGTTTTCTCCAATTTTGAGTGGTACCTTGTAGATCCAGTTTGATTTCCATTCTTTTAAAGTTTGGTTCAAAGTTTGTAATCTTTGACATCGATATTTATTCACCTTTAAATCTTAGCATTCCATGTTTCTATTCTCAGTTTTACAAGTCAATTCTTATTTCCACTTAGGTACTGTTTTATGTTTAACAATCATTCTTCAAATCTTTGTTGTTCCTTCAAGTTTTTATGGAGTTCCTAAGCCCCCTCTTCTTTGGGATCATGCGGAAACTCCTTGATCAGTAAGATCTCAATTCCTCTCTTGATTTTCAATGGTTTATGTGTATTAGTCACTTGTGTAGAAGTTTTGATATGGTTGGACAAATTCTTGACAACGTGTTAACGAGATATTTCCGATTTTGGTTATTAGCTGATCATAATGCCAGCTAGGGTTCATTTGGTGAACAAGTGTTTAGTACTTGATCATCTTTATTTTCCAAAGCATTTAAAGATAAATCCTCCATCGAAGACCATTTATCAATGGTTCCTAGATGAGTTATAAATAAGAGTCGGACTTACACGATGGAAGTGAGTGGAACCCTAAAAATCCAACAATTGTCTTCTATTTAAAACATTTAAACCAATCAACCATTCAGTCCAAATGACACAACACTACGAGTTTTCTTTAAATCATACTTTTAGTGGAGAATGGCTCTATTGATCAGCGCGAATCGGACACTCCTGCAGGGGTAAACTGTGGATTCCCACGGTATTACAATGCTAGGCAGGCCTTATAGATTCCTAAACTAGGAATAGAATTAGGCATACTAATCGGGGCCAGGCGAATCTCCATAACTTCCTACGCGGAGAATCGAGAATATGGACATCACATGCACCTTTGGAATGTAGCGAGGCATTACCGACGAATGACATTCTTGTAAAGAAAAAAGTACAAATGGGCATGTAAAGTGGTTTTCTCCTGGTCCTTAGGTGCAATGGCAATTTGGTTATATCCAGAATATCCATCAGCAGTAAAGGCGTCTGTAACTTTATCCGGCATCGATCAATGAAAGCGGGGAAAATAGTCCTTTACAGTTGCGATATTCGATTTCACATAATCTATGCACACCCTCCATCTGTCCTGATTCTTGTAGGAATCAATTCATTCTTTTCATTTCTAATCCACGATAAATCCCACCTTCTTGGAAACACCACATGGAATTTGGGCTCACCCAGAGTATCGATATTGCATATATAAGGCACCGCATTGTATTTCGATTACCTCCTTTCTAACAACATCTTTCATCACATGATTCAACCTCCTCTAGTGTTCAATAGAAGTCTTTGCATCATCATTAAGCAATATCTTGTGCATGCAAATAGAGTAGTCACCGCTAAATCCTCAATTGACCAAGCAGCTTCCTTGTACTTCCTCGGAATTTGCGTGATTTTGTTCTTGATTTGGTCAATCACGGTGTCTGATTCTTGGTTTCCTTTTAAGTTTAAGAGCGTATTTGAATGGTAGGCAATTCTTTCAATGTGCCCTTATGCACTAGTCTCTTGCTCAATAGCTTTCTGTCCCTTACTGCATACATGTTCTTAACTGTTTTCATTCAAACTCAAGTATTTCTTTATTTTTATAAGGCGGAAACTGACAATTCATAATCGATACTCTCAAGATGGAAATTCATCTCAATTTCATTGATAAAATGTGAAGATTAAATTAGAATTGAGTTTGCTGCGATAGGACTAATATTTTCTATAATCCGCTAAAATCATCAACATCAAGTTGTTCCAAGCTCTTATTAAGGTTAAAGTGCCAACGCTTTATCTCATACCCTTAGGTCGGCTCACCACTTTTGCACATACTCGAGGCGGCTCGAGTTGCTAGAAGGGTCTTCCTATAAGCAAAGGAACTTAGGTATCCTCTTCCATCTTCATGATCACAAATTCCATAAGAAAGATAAATTTCCCCACTTTGACAAAAACATATTAAAGAACACCTTTTAGTTTGTGCCATGGATCTACTCCGATACATACCGCAATGTAATTCTTTGTTGGGGTGAGTTCCCCTAAACTCAATCTCTGCACCACTGATAGAGGCACCAAGTTGATACTGGCACCAGAGTCACATAAGACCTTCTTGAATTCATATTTCCCTATGGAGCGGGGGTAGTAAAGTTACTGGAGTCCTTCATTTTTTTTTTCTTTGGGAGACTTCTTTGGATAATTGCACGCAGAGTGTGAGTTAAGTTCACTATTCCTTCCTCGACAATCGCTAACAGCACTTTCGGTATCTCCTTGAAATTTTCATAATTTGGCATTTTGATTGGTGCAACTGCAAAGGGGATATTGATTTCTATTTCTTAGATATTTCTAAGAATTTAGAAAAATGCTATCCTCCTTGCTTTCTAAAACCTGCGAGAGGAAATGGCCTTTGCCCAGGTGTAAGCATACTTTTCTTCTTGTTTTGGCCCTGACTTTTCTTAGGTTGCTCAGTTTTTGCTTTTGCATCTATAGTCTTTTCCTTCCACCAAACTTTTATGTTCTTCTCTTCTAGTTGCTTTTTCTTCTTCATCAGTCTTTTCCTTCTTTTCTTTTCTGCTTCTTCTTTGATTCACTTCCTTCCAGCTACCAGCTAACTGCCATGCGGTCCTTTGGAGTTCTTTTAGGTGTCTAAGGGAATGCACCCTTGTTCACCAGTTGCATATTCAAGGCGAAGCTGCCACCTTGTGTTTCAGGTTCTGGTGAGGCACTTGTGTTTGCTTGAAACATATGAGTGTTGGATTTGAAATTTTCCAGCTCAATAAACTTCTATTCATGGAGGTTTGCTTGGCCTTTTGTTATCCCCTATGAAACTGACATCGCTCTTCAAAGTACGGGCTATTTTGACATGATATTCATTTATCTCTCTCCTGCTGCTCGCTGCTGCCTATTGAACCTTAATTGGTTGATACCCTTCTTTGAAGTAATTACGTGGCCGTAATCTTTGGGCCTGTGTTGCTCACTCCACCGTATAGAGGAAGTTCTCATGATTCTGAGTCTTTGGATTGTAGTGTGTAGGTAAGTTGAGATTAGGCTTGAAATAGTAAGCTCCTTTGTTCATTCAAGTATTTGGCCTCCTCGACAGTAAGGATCCTCTTAAAATTTGGTCCCTTAACCTTCTTCATTTCCTTCTCTTTCAACTACTCCTATTTCGAATGCAATCTTCTCTTGTCTATCCAGCTTATGCATGATTGCATCAGCTTTGCTTCCATAGGTATCATTTATTGAGGCTCAGTGACCTCACTCCCTTTGCTCTGCTACATTGCTCCTGAAGATTCGGATGGAGTCTTCATGTTACACATCTGGCAGTCACTCTATCAAGTCCCTTTTGCCACCAATCTTGCACTTTTTCTTTTGAATGTTTTCCCTATTGAAGCATCAATAATACCCTTAAATTATCATTCATTGAGTGGTAGAAGATGTCCATTTGTGTCTTGAGATCTATGCCATGCATGGGACATCTCTTGACAATCTTTTAAACCTTTCCCAATTTGTATATAGGGAACTTTCATCTTCTCCTGATTAGGTGCAGTCTTCTTCCTTCTCTTAGAGGTAGAGATGGGGAAGAATACGCCAAGATAAACTTCCACCGACTCTTTCCAAGTATTCAGACATGGTAGGAATCCAAACCATGTAGGCTGCGATGTCTCTCAAGGAAAAGGGAAGAGTTGCGGCAGTCACTTCTAGTCTTACACCATTCAACTTTACGAGTATTAGCCGTCGAAAGTCTACCAGTGCTCATTAGGGTCCTCGGTAGGGTGCTGTAAGTTAATCTTCTTTGCACCATTGTGATCAAAGGTGGTTTCAGCTTGATTGTTCGCTTCCATAGCCGGAGTTGTCTAGCTAACAGTATTACAGTTGGATAAGCGAGGTCTCCGAGAAAATCCTCCATAGTATCATGCCTTTGAAGTCTCTCTATTGCTGTCCCTTGTTCATCTGTCTGATCAATTCTCTCATCTGCCATAGCGGCCTCTCCTGCTCTTTTTACTTTCCTCAAATTCCTCAATGTTCTTTCCAGCTCAATATCAAGAGTAAACAGATCTGACTCTGGCTTCCTGTGCATGAAATACCTTCCTAAAATGGAAATACACTGAGATTACATGAAGTCATTGGTATTAGTAAAATAATTTTTGATTAAGCTTTCTAAAATATCAGTGATTTGTGCAACGACTACCAGTAAAACTATTTTTTTGTTTCTTTTATAAAATTCAAAGAAAAATGTCCAAATTAGCATTTCCCTTTTTGGTCAAAATATTGATTTGTCAATTCTTTCCAATCCTAGCTTCTTGTGTACTTAAAACTTGATTGCCTGTATTTATATAGACTAAAAACCTTCAAATTAACATAGTTACAAGAGCCTTACAACTCTCTTGCATCTCTGTCAACTTGGAATTAACTTGGATATAACTGATAAAATGAATTTATATGCTTGATTTGAAAACGGTTTTAGTAAGACCTTCTGAGTACGAGATCATACAAGTAGTAAAATGGATGTAAGTCAGAGATATCATTCCCATGAGGATTCTAATCGAAATTTAACTACCCCAACTACTCAAGATCCATACTATACGGACCTCTCTAACAGTATAAATGAATTATTATCCTAAATATCTTTTAGAAGCAATTTCAAAATCTAATTTAACAAAATAATGAACAAACCAAAATTATAAAATAAATATTTGGGTGAATCGGCTCTCTATTGAAGAATGAACACTAAAGAATGCGGCTTGAGTTAATTTGCACAATGAAACATGATACTCACGTTACATACGGATATGGGTTGTCAAGATGCCTATGAATGCAAATTGGATCTCTCCATATTTCAGCGATTAGAGGTCCCTCTTTGCTTTGAGACAAAGATCTAACCAGCTACTTGTAATTTTTCTCGTTCTTCTCAAGATCTGGGTATTTTTCTTTCTCAATACTTCATACCCAGCTTTGAAAACTACAGATATTTTGCTTCCCAAGACAGGGTCATTGCAAACTCTACAACTTGATTGATAACTCAGCCATGTAATCTAATGGTTATTTCCCTTTCCTTGATTAGATCTCAGCTAATATGGGTTGAATTTTTTTGAAGATTAATGGTGAAATCTACGGTGTGAAATTGATAATTGATCCTTCAGCTTCAATTATGAGTGAAATAGGAATTTATCAAGGTGAACTCTTAGAGCTCATTAGTTTGTCAATGATAGTCTAACAAACACACCAGTTGAATGTTCCTAACACTCAGGAAATTCTATCTCTATGTCACTCAGAGGGCCTCCTGGAAATCATAGTAGGTTCTTAACACTGGAAGTGTATTTGATGCTACCATTGGGAACAAGTAGATTCAAGAACAATATCAACCAAATAAATCTCAATCCAGATAATTTATTTTTATTTGTGAAGGAAATATTGTAGCTAACAATAAATCCGAATTAGTGGAAAGGTACATCCTTACGGCAAAATTTCTTCTAATCTGATAGACATCGATCAATTACACCCATTGCAATTGTAAGAAACTGAAAAGAAACAAAATCTAGAAATTGTCTAAATTTCATTTCCATCATACAGTTTTTGCAAGAGAATAAGGAAAATTTTAATCCAGTTTCAACATTCCATGATTCTTGGTTGAATCCGAGAGAGAAAAGAAAAGAAAAGAAAAGAAAAATCTACTCTAAATTATCTGATGAGTTTCTTCTTCCCTAAGTGCAGGTTCCCAAAATAGAGCTAAAAGTTTCAAAAGTTAAGTTACTTTACCAAGATTTGTGTGTTTCTATTTATAAGCTCCAAAATTGGGCTAAATTCCAAAGCTCCGGGTGGGAATTCCTTAAGAAGGCCCTAGTCGGTGTTTGGTCACGACCTCAAAATGGAGTGCGACACCGGATTATCATCATCATCACATTAAGTTTGTCGTGACCTTAGATACTAATCGCGCGTCTATTCTTTTTGTTCCACGCACTTGTTGAGTGCGACCTAACATCTTGATTGTATTCGTTCTTGCATTTGCCTTGATTGGTAATTCGCGACATCAATTATAGTAGCGACTTCATTGACTCGGTTGTTTTTAGGAGTTGATGTTGCGACCACAGTCCCACGTCACGACCTGGCTCTTTTGCCTTATCTTGCGTGCGTGTCGCGACCTCGAATTTAGTCCGCGACCACATTTACATTGCCACCTCTTTAGTTCTAGGTCGCGGCTTTAGCACTACGGATTGCGACCTCTTTGTTTGATCTTCTGTCCTCATGCAGGTTGCGACTACGGATGTCTTGTTTGTTTTCTTGTCACGTCGTCGATAACAGGTTGCAACTAAGTCATTTCTCTTATCACAACATTTCTGGTCGCGAACTCAAAAACACGTCGCAACAACGAATTCTGTACATTCAGTCTCAACTTCAATGTTTAGTCCCAGCAGGTTCTTCTTAATTCTATTGATGTTCCTGGTCGTGGCCTTAAAAGCACGTCGCGACCTCTTTGTTACCTTGCTGCCCCTTGTCTTTGTCTCAGTTACATATACTTAGTCGCAACACCTATCATCTCTGTGGCGACCTTCTATCCTCAATAGTCCTGAATTTTGGTCACGACCTGCAAACTGGGTCACGACCTCAATTGATATTCCTTGCCTTCCTTTTGGTTGCAACCATTTTCCTTACTCCAACCTCTATTCCAGATTGTGACCTCAAAATGGTGTCGCGACCTCATGGTTGCTCTTTTTCTGATAGGTTTCAGTCTAGTTGCTTAAATGTAGTTGCGACCTGAATTTTGACTGTTCAGCACTTCTTCAGGTCGCGACCTGAATGATTGGTCGTGACCTCCCTTGAGGTCTTTGACTAATAGATTGGTCGCAACTTGAATTTCTTGTGAGGACTTCTCGGCTCGGTTCATGTAGCGACCTCGATATTCCCTAGTCTCGACCTCCTTTGGTTCTTCAACTGCGTTTAGTCACAACCTTAAAACCTCCATGAGACCCCGATTTAGTTTATGTCGCGACACGAAAAGCATATTTGCGATCTCGAGTTAGATCTTCCATTTAAGAACGATCGTGACCTCGGTTTTCTGCGGGAGACCTCATACGTAAGCCAGTGACGGATCAACGTCGCGACTTCAAGTTTATGTTGCGACCTACGTTGCCTTCATTTGGCGTCTCAACCTCAGATTGGTGTCGCGATCTCAGATTCTTCCTTGAATGTTCCTTCTGTCTCATCAACTCTTCCTTGGTATAGCGTCTATTCTTTGGGTCCTTCGTATTTAGCATGACAATTTCACCATCGCGACTTGACAGCGTAGCCTTCCCATTTCTCCCTCAAGATTAGTCTTGGTGGTGTAGTCACAAATCTTCGGCTGAAGGTTTCTTGTCATGACTTCATTTCTCGAAATCAGCGACCTCATCCCTGCTATTAGATTGGTTTCTTCTTGTTCTTGCTGGGGCTTTTAATTAAGCTGTAATTTTGTAAGACCCGAGAAATTTCCAATTTTCGGAAAAAGGGCAAAATCATAATTTTGGTAAAAATTCGAAATTTTTCTAGATCTCGGATGATGAAACAAATTTCACTGTTGGAATCGTCTCGTGAAATCTAGCTGCGTCGAATTTAAGTCGAATTAAGGGCGGTCGAAGTACGATTTTTTGAGCACAGTATCGGAGTCGCGTAAAGCATAATGATGTGATAAAAGTCACCTATAACATGTACTCATGTGACACATGTTGCATGAGTAGAGAGATGATGGAAATGGACGGTCGAGATAGTGCCAAGTGTCAAAAATCTAGAAGAAGGGACATAGATGGAATTATTAAATTGTTAATGAGCATAAGGACAAAAGATGAACAGTTCATCTTCTCAATTAGAAGCCCAGCGGGCGAGAGAATGCGGGGAGGATACGTGCGGTGAGTTTTTCAATTTTAGAGAGAGAAGGACCTCCTTCTCTCTAGATTTCCGGCGATCGGACCGTCAGATTTCTTCGGAGCAAGAACGAAAGTTGCTCTACGCGGCGAGGGCAACGCATTGTTAATGATTGAGTTGATTGAGGCCTTGAATGGCCGTTTGATCGGTCCCAAAATTTGGGACCGAATTGTTGGAATTTTTGGAGACGGTTTGAACAGTCCACGGACTGTTTGGTCATTTTGGGTGATGATTTATGCATTAATTCATGTTTTGGTATGTTTGAGGCCGGGTTTTAGCCATGGATTTAGGGTTCATAAAGTGGAACCGATGTTGGGTGATTGACCATGAACAATAACCCGAGGGTTTCACTATTCACATGAATAGTATTCACAAAATATTTTTTTGTGAGAAAATGTGCTTGGATGGGTAATTCAAATTGAATGGCTCGTGTTTGTTAATTAGCCGTGTAGTTAATTTTTGGTGTAATGGATTGAGTTGAATAGGAATTAGTAGGTTAATGCATGAACTTTGTGTATTAACACTTAAGAGTCACAATTATATGGAATATAATTGTGTATCAAGTCATTGGGAGATAGGTTGGTGATTAAGCTCAAAGTGAGTTAATTTAGGTGATAGTTGACCAAAGGGTATATATTAGGTGTAAATTGTGTTGAAATTACATAACTTATGTTGTATGTGATTTAAATATGTTAATATATATATGTATCACGAATATATTAGCATGAATAACATGAAATAGCATAATACATTTCATATGCCAAGGGTAACCTAGAAATTAGGTGTGAGTGCATGACATAGATTTTGAAAACGAACATGATTGCGAAGTTTCAGGATGATTTTAGGGAGAATGGGATGGGGAGACAGGTCAATGGTCATTTCGGATGAGGACCATAGCCCATTGCGGAGTTCACCAATTACGCCTGGAGGGTAGTACCATCACTTTTTATCGAATTTGTTAGTTTATTTTCCAAGAACAAGTTTTGTTTTGAAAATGGTGTTTTTCTCATACATGGCTTGAGCGAGTGTGAGAGTCGGTGAGGACTCGAGACATAGGATGCATGTAGACATTGAGTAGGATCAATGTTTACTTGAGTGTGTGTTTAAATTGGATGGTGCGTAATAAACCTTGGGTGAGGAGTAACCCATTTAGGGTGATTCCACTACTGGACGATAGCTCACCCTATCGAGGGAATATCATTTCAGGTACATGGAGCGTTCGAGGAGATGATTCAGTTTAGAGGCTGATTTTGAAGAAAGCCGGGTTGTGACTTTGATGTTTTGGAATATATGTATTAGAATTATAAATTTTAATATGTATTTGTATTAAGAGTAATGTATAACTCTTGAACCATGTGAGATATACATTTGGTTGGAATATTTATTTTGTGAGTATTGATGCAGGGGCCCAAGTGGCCGTTATTTTACTCGCGTTTGGACCCTGTGTGGTCGTTGTGTATGGTTGGAACAGGTTATGTACTTTGGGTAGAGCTCCTGGCTACAAGGGGCTGTTCTGATTTCGTGAGTAGTGTCGGGTTTCCTGACATCCACGATTATTTCACAGGTTGATGGGTTGTCAACAGACCCCCCGATTTTGAGGCGTCACAAATTTTCTACAAAATTAAATTAGAGTAAAATATCCATGTTTCTGCATATAAATTAGCATTTATATTGTAATATAAATCAGAAAAATGGATTAAAAATTCAATGAGTTTTTTACTCATCAATACTTCCAACGACTAGAAAATCCTGTGAAGCTAAGCCGTGTTGCTTGCTGAAAACCCGTATAAAAAATTTTCTTTTCTAAACTTGTGATTTTATAAAATTTCGACAGCATAATGACTGCATATAGGACATGTCTCAAAACCTGTAAATACAATTTACACTTCTAAAATATGGCAACCAACAACACTTCTTCAAAAGAGCCTCAGACGCATCACATTTTCATAAAACAAAACTATGTACATTCATATGCACAACTATACAAGTTCAAGGTATTTTCTAACAAAAGTTAGTTACATTTTCTTTACAAATATAACTAGAGATCAGGAGGACCCTGATATGTCCCAGCGTCCGTGTTCATACTCAAAGACATACACTTGATTTATGACATCATTACGAAGGACTATTATCTAATCCCGGCATGGCCTTCAAAAAACTTGTTAATATCTTTCTTTCTCCCACTATGTAAATTATTGGTGATGGATCAAAACATCAACACAAATTTATAAACGCGTTATTACCAGGGACTATTTAATACAATCCGACCAATAATGCCATGAAACTTGTTTGTTATATTTCTTTGCAATTATCTTGATTAAAAAACGGTTTCCTTAAAATGTCGACTTTCTTTCTAATTTTTTGATCCATGATTACGCAAGTGTGCGAATTCGAACGAGTAATAAAGTGGATTTAAATAGTTAATCGATCCTTTGAGAGATCTCGAGAATTCTCAATCAACACACGACTACTCAAGCTCTCTATACTATTTGAACTAAGTAGACAATTGATAAAGTCCTATGCAGCCTTTAAAGTACTAAAAGAATAAAGATATGTAAACTAAGAATAAAATGAAATAATGCTTAAACTAAAATAAAAAAATTAAAGAAATAGACTGGTCAGTTAGCTTTTAAAGGGATGCATTGAAAATACAGCTATTGTGAAACATCAATTCCTGCAGACTACTCTGTAACTTTGCTTCATGAACCTCAGATTTAGAATCCGTCCAAGGAAGATGGTAATGCCATGTGGATTTCTCCTTAACAACACATTTCATCATCTAATCTTCCTTGTTTCTTTTGAAGACAGAGGATTAGATAACTACTTTTAATATGAGTTGCCTTGTTCTGGGTATTTTTCTTTTTCAATACTTCATACCCAGAACATGGATGTAAACATAGCTCCACAAGACATAGAGAAGCTAAGCGTAGGTTTACACTATCTTTAGTTTCTCATCCTCAAGATTAGAGCAGTTCATTCTTTCCTTGATTAGATCGCCCATAACACGAGTTGAACTTCTTTATTGAATCGAGGCGAACTCTGCTCATTTTAATTGATAAGTCATTCAACTCATGCTCGGTTTCAAGTGAGAAGAAGATTTATCGATTATAAATTCCACAGAGCCCATTAGATCCCCATAGGTTCGCATACCCTTGAGAAATTATTCAATACTCTAAGGAATGCCTTCTACTGTGTCCTTAGGGTCTCACGGAAATCGGAGCATGGAAACAATCATAATACAGGTATATGACAACGATATTTGGATCGGATACAAAAATAAACAAACTGACAAGCGATTCAGATTGAAGAGTTCGGTAGACTACGATATAAATTTCTGCGGGAAAGATAAATTCAAACAACATAGTAAATTCAACGGAAATTTGGGTTTCTAAATTGCTTCATTACCTTCTTGGTAGCTCCTTGATCGAAAAGAACCTCTCTTTGTAAATCCAGCTGGAAGTTCGAATTCCAAAATTTGTTGGACTTCAACTTGAACAGGCGATGGTGAAGAAAATAACATTCTACATTCAGCTTCAACTTCAACAACTAACATCCAGATCCAGAAATTCAAAATAAAATAACAATCTTTCTCTAATCTAATCTAAAATAACGACCAAAATAAAGAAAAGAAACGAGAAAATTAAAATACACGAGCTAACCCATTTGCCAGACTTCTCTTTCTGAGCCGCCAAGAGTTGCTTTCCTTCTTTAGCAGCTGCTTATTTATATAATAGTATTTAAGCAAAAAATAAGGCTTTTTAGTATGAAAGTATATATACCATTTATGATAGTATCTATGATATATGATGGTAGCATCTAGAGTATTATGATAGTATTTAAGCTAAACTTTCATAGATGTGCTTATTGTGGGTTTTCTATTGGGGTGTCCTAACTTATATGGATTTATCACCCAATAATGAAATTACAACTACTTACAACCCTTAATTGTAGTGGTTTTAGGAATTTTTCAGTTTGGTAGTACATACACCAGTTATGATAGTATCTATAGTATATTACAATGGTATATATTGTTTGATGTGTAATATTTATGGGGTCCAGCCCATAAATTTTCTTAGGAGTTTCCTTAGGAGAAAATTTTCTCCACGTCACACCTATATTTGTATGGATGAGAATTAGCCTTTGTTCTAGCCAATGAAATCGGTTTCCATTTCTTGATAGAAATCCATCGGCGAGGATCAAACCTTTGCCTATAAATGACTTTAGGAACTTTCCGCAGATCAAATGAAAATTCCAGGGGATTAGAAAGAGCTCCAGAGATCATTCTTTCAATCATAGAGAGTTGAAATAATAGGTGTGAAACTATCGGGGTTATCACACCGAGGAGTGTGGTAAGAAACATAGTACTCCACAGAGAGAGTACTGAGAGGTAAAACTGAGAGGATTGTGAGCATATCCTGAGTATGTGACATCTTGTGTCAGTTTCATCTCATAGTTGATTATTTTCTCAAATATGCCCCATGGAGGTTTCCCTTATTCTAAGGGTTTTACCATGTTATATCGGGTGTCATTATTATCCTCCCTTCTTATTATTTGAAGATTAGCTTAGTCATCCAGCTGCACTTTCATTTCCCAAAGGTTGGCATAGCCACCACTAACATTTTATTATGTGGCTATGACCTCCCAAACTACATGTTACATTTTAGGTAGTTAGCGCAGCCACTCAACTATTATAATTTCGAGGATTGGCATTTGTCACCCAGTGTTCATTTGATTTCGTGGCGGTTGGCATTGCCACCCGATTGTTGCTAACAATTACAATGAATTGGCAAAACCGCCAAATATTACTTGTTGTAATATTCCACGGTCGCTCTGATCTGACAATTGAGTACTCCCGGGCTTGGTTCGAGTTTGGGTGAATCCTTGGCGAAAGTTATTCGGGTCCATGATTAAATTGTGCTGTGGTTATTCATTATGGAAGTCCATGATGGAGGATCTCCTCAATTGTAAGGATTTATATGATCATATTGAGGGAGATAATGCCAAACTAGATGACATGTTAGATCCTGATTGGAAGAAGTTGAAAAAGAAAATGTTGGGTGCCATTCGCTAGTGGGTGAACATCAGTCTCTACAATCATTTTTCCAAAGAGACAGATCTCCAAACTCTTTGGAAGAACTTGGGAGAGAAACATGAACAAGGCAGAAAGCGCAAACGAGTTACCAACGTCACGAGGAAGCTGATGAATTTGAAGCTCAGGGAAGGCCAATCAATTGATGAGCATTTTAATGATGACAAAGGAATAATCACGTTGTTATCAGTTGTAGGTTTCTCACTTGATGATGAGACCACAGACATAACGCTACTCGGCTCATTACAGACAGTTGGAATTACTTTGGTGGTGTCTGCAGGAGGTATTACGTAAGGAAAGTCATGTTGGCTATGATAAAATAGCCTATTCAAGAAGGGTCGAAGGAAGGACTTTGCTAGGCAATGACACATGCCCTTGTCTGAAGAGCAGTGAAGCAAAAGCGGGAGGGCGTTTGGGCATAACAAGTCAAAAAGCGATTTAAGTCTAGAGGAAAATAAAGTATCATTATACAGAAATGGGTCACATGAAAGGATTGCAAGATCCCGAGCAAGGAAGCGAGACAAGGCGAGAAGCAAGAAGAGGACAAAATCTTATTTTCTAATCTGTACGATGACAATGAAGTGACCTTACTTCTGAACAAGAAGATTATTGTCATATAGCGAGCAGAGATGTCCCGAGTGGGTAGTGGACTCGAGAAGCATCCTTACCATTGCATCCTATAAAGGAATATTTCTCAACATACAAACAGAGAGACTTTGTGATGAAGATGGGAAACAAAAGTATTTCGAATCATTGAATTGGTGATATCTACATACAAACAAGTATGGGATGCACATTAACGTTGAAAGATGTGTGACGTTCATTCGGACTTGCGTCTAAACGAATTTCTGCTTGCATATCTTTGAGACAGGATGGATACAACCACTTTATCGTTAGTAGTGATTGGAAGCTCACCAAAAGGGATCATTGGAAGTGGCGGCTGAGATTATGTTGTTAGCTATACAAGACAAAGTTTTAAAATATCCGATATATGATCGATATATCGGATATCGATGGTCGAGCGATATCGGCCATCCGATAATCAGTTGGCCAAGAAAAATTGAGAAAAATCGGTATGCTCAGTATGTCATTGGAAATATCGGTCTACGTGGTACGGCGTGTTAGTTTAATTTTTCGATAAAATATCGGAGATATATCGATATATATCGACGATATATCAAGATATATCGGAGATATATCCAAATGGTCAAATTTTAAATCCTGACTTGATCCAACAATTATGGATTGATCCCAACGGTTTAAAGAAGATCTAAAGGTCATATTTGCACAAAAATTAAATCCAATGGCTATAATTAAATTACAAAGTTTTTTTACCATCAAACGACTATTTTGACCCAAAAAAAATCTATAAATACCTCTAAAATCATTCTATTTGATCACAAATTCTCTCTACCCATATCCAATCTTCATTTAACTCCAATGTTTTTTTCTTTGTGGTAGTTTATATGATACTTTCATATTTTAAATTAGTTAATTTAGTAATAATATATTAATATTAATATTTCATGTTAGTTAATATTTGAAATCAAGGTTATATATTAGTTAATATTATGCCATACATATTATAAATTTATATTATTATATGAAGTTTTCATATTTTAAATTAGTTTAATAATATATTAATAAATTAAGTTTTCATGTTAGTTAATATTTGAAACGAGCATGTGGATGAACCCCGAATTTCATATCTATATGGAGAAGTTGTGAATCTGAGTCGGCGTTGTCATGCGCGTGTTCGATCTTATAATCAATATTATCGGAACATCATGTCTTAGTATAAGTATTGTCTTTATCAAAATGAGATTCCTCCATCAAATTTTGCAATGGAGTCTCGTCAATCTTCATTTTAATTTTAAAAGCTTATTGTAATGTAATTTCAATGTATATATTTGATTATTAATGTCATTTTTACACTTTTAGAAGAAATATTTCCATAATTCAAAGTATTTTTGTTAATTTAGATATATCGATATTCGTATAAAAATATCCCATGATATATACCAGAATATATCCCGATATATCTGTAAAATTCAAATGCGATATATTCGTCAAAATCGATATTTCCATCCTTGTACAAGACCTGAAGCAAAGGTGTGTGGAGGACTAAATGAAATTGATGATGATACCTCTCGGATCTTCTCTCCTTTCCTCTTTCTTCTCTCCTTCCCTCTTTCATCTTCCCCTTCTTTTCCCCACTTCTCGTCAGCCCCTCCTTTTGTCTCCCCTCCTAAAAAAATGAAAATCCTCCTCTCTCCAACCCTATTTTGGGGTCTACAAAACGTCAGGACAAAAATGTTCAAGTGCAAAGTGGAAAAATTGGGGCATTTATGCATTGCAAATGGCCAATAATAGATGTTCTTCAACTTGCAAATTTCTAAGGGTGCCATCATTCCATATACTCAGTTGAAATCATAAATCCCACCGCATGTATGGGACATAGACGGATCCTGCTGTAAGTTCTACTGCTTGCTATCCCCACTTGGAAGTGTCTCTAGATGCTCTACCCTTGTCTCCCAAATGTTCTAAGACTGAAAATCCTGGAGTTTCCCTAGAGCTCCTTCCCCTTCATCTTTTTCCTTCTTTTTTATTTTTTTTTTGACAAGTTTCGCCTTCATCTTTTTCAAGTTCAAATACCTTTGATTGAACAGATGAACTATTTTATAGGGTAACCTATCAAATGGAATCCCTTCCAGATCTAAGAAACTTAAAACTCTTTCATTGAATTCAGATAGGAAGATGTCAAAGGGAGATGGAGTTTTCAAGGCAGTGACATAACAAAAATAAACAGCAAAGCTTTGATACAACTATCAGTGATTTTACTTCTCTATCACTCATCTGAATTGACACACTCTCTGCTCTACTGTCTTCTATTGGTTTTAGTCAGTCATACAAAATGCAAAAACTCTCTTATGAGATATGAAGAACAAGTTCCTGCAAAATATCGTGCATCCTAAAAGCTTCGATCTGTGTACTTGCTGGATTTCAGTATAAAGCACATTCTGAACTCCTACTAACAAGGGGGTTTCTTTCTCGAGGAGGGAAATTACCTAGCTACTCAAGTTCTTCACTCAAACAATGTCCACATTTGTGCTCTAGTCTTCATCTCAATTCTTTGCCTTCTTTTGCAAGGGTTTATCCTTATGATCCAACCTTACTTTCCTGTGGAGGCGTAATTCTTTTGTATTGGGGCCACATAGATTATCTTCCCACTTGCCAATGAGACCTAGCTCAATGGTTAAGGGTTAGGGTGGGAATTGGGAGGGGAGGGGATCGGGTTCGAGTCCCAGTAGGGGCAAATTTGTGTACTTATCAAAAAATAGATGAGCTTCCCACTCAAGGTGGAATACCAAACTACTTACAGGCCACAAGACATGTCTATAATTCAAATAGCATTCTCTCAAGTACTTATCACATTTGGGTGAGTCCAATGGGATAATTCCCACAGCAAATCTATATCAACTAAATGGAAAATACATTTCATAATAGGACTTTTCTAAACCTGTCCAGCCTATTGAATCAGTTACTATATTTCTCAATGAATCCAGGATAATGATCACGAAATCACCTCTAGAGAAGAAACCTAGTGGGAGAATAACAATAAATAAAATTAGAAGCATGGGTACCAAGACATGTGTAGCTTTATCATGGTATTTTCTATCCACATCAAAGATTCTATGTAAGTTAGGTTACTACTGTGGGTTCCATCCTACCTTGTGAAAAATCTAAATAGATTTTTCTAAACTTCGTTATTTTTCTTCACTGTTTTTCCTAAAGTTTCAGAAGTACTTTCTGAATCAATTCAATGATGAACCACAGCCATTGATACCAAAGGAATGCTAGATTTTTGCTTCAATCTTCTTTTAATTGCGAGAATGGTTCTTCAGGTTATTCTCCATGAGCAACACAAGTTGTCACCTAAAGCCACTTGAAAGTTGAAAACAGGCATGATATTTGTTCCACAGGGAGGCAAACATCATACTATTAAATTCCCTGGAGGAGGGCATTTTAGTTTTGGAGCAAACTAAGGGTTGCATTCCAGTGTGGAACCAAGTGCTCCTTGATTTTAGGATGAACCACATTTATGGAACTCGGAAAACATAGCTATTACAACAGACAGGAATACTACTATCACACACAGAAAGAGAGATCAATAGTTTGGAGACTATCAATGCTCCCATAATGCGAACATATTAACAGAGCTCGACCCAAAAACAAATATTCATTTACAGAGTACACCAAAACAACCTATAATTAGCTGTGCAGTTCATATATGTTCCTAAAGAATTACTCATATCACAACGCCAAACAGCAGGTAATTGAAAAGCTACAAAGCATGACACTTAACACTTGTGCATTTGCCAACACTTATAATATCTAGGTCTATCTATAAATTATCAAATATTAATGTCTATGTCTTATTGGTCAAACATCTAACTATCTTTCAGGATCAAATTTTATTAATATTTCATCTCTGGTATCTCAGCAACAATAATATTTTAGTCTTAATATATTACACAATCAATTTTCAATGCTTATACGTTAGATTACACAAACTGAACAAAGGTTTAAGAAGTGTTAGGATCAACTACTGTAGTTCCCTCTTGAAATCAAGTGCTTTGTATTGTGAACTACCTCATTCAAAATACTACTTCATTTCTCCCTCCCCCCCTCTCTCTTTTTCTTTATGTCCTTGTTTATTTTTTGGCTGAGAAGAGAAGGCTTTTTAACTTAAAAAATAAAACAAAGAAAAAGGGCATGAAAAAGCAACTGATAGCAAGATCTAGTATTATTGGAAACTACCAACATACATGTTATTCATGTATTGTAACACAAATCCATCAATGGATTAAAACTAAAAATTTGAATTCCTTAGTGACATACTTGTGGGAATAAGTGCTCCTCACAACCTAAAGGCCCTAGCTTGAATCACTGCAAGCTTTCACAAATTCAGAGCTTCCTTCAAGCCTACGACTGTTAGATGCGCACAGCTCTATTGGGACCTCATTGCAACCTATGCATTCTCTGGTGAATTGCCTCAAATCAGCAAATCAATTATGCTTTAATTTTCTTGTGTTAAATATGTTTTTCTTTATCTTTTTAATGTTCTTGCCCTTTAATACCTAACTTATGCTAATCCACAATGTTGCTTTTATATATTTTATATGTGAACTAGTGTGATTATATTAAAGAAAGAAAGGAAGTGATAGAGCCTGGAAAACAAAGCTTGAAATAAAATAAGAAAAGTGCAAAAATACAAAATATGATAATCAAAATTCTACCTAAAATCTCATACCCTAGTTAAGCCATCTCATACCCTAAGGTATTGTTTTAGAGAGTGGAGATCCAAGCTCTTTTGTTTCTCTTTGGATGTGGAAGAAGATAATAAAATGAAAAGCTAGAAATTAGAACCCTTAAGGGGTATTTATACATTTTCCTAACTAAACTTTAGTACGTAACTCGAGTCCATTGAGGACTTGAGTTACTTAATCTAACCCTAAAAGGATTCTAATTAATTAATTAACCAATATGATTGTCTAATTAATCAATTAAGCTTAATCGAGAGTGTCATTCTCATTTTTAGCAACATTCTAAAATTATCAATATACCCTTTTCCACATAAATTGAGCAAAAGTAATCCTAACCCTCATAAATCATGCCATTAATGTATATATAGACTCAAGTAAGAACCACTGGGACACTTGGATCCATAGAACAATAATAACTTCCTCCTGATAATTTTGAAGTTGATTTAACATCTCACTATAAGGAATTAACTACACTTTAATACTCTATAATAACGACAGGCCAGAGTTTAAGTTGGTTGGTGACCTAATATCCACTGTATAAAAACTCACATAATGCTTTAGAGCCCCTAAATTTAACATTATTCTTTTGGGATTTGGAATACAAGAGAAATTCAGATAAAGTATTCCTCAATGATTCTTGGTACTATGGCCAAGGAATTTGTATTGTCTTTAGGGAAGCAGTGGGATTCCAGAGTGGATAAGGAATCAAAAAAAGGGATCCAATATAAATATAAAGCTTCCAAAAGTTTGGTATGAAAATAATGACTTCTTAGGAGTTGCTATATGCTATACTTATGTTCCACTTGATAGATGCGAGGCATGCAGGAAGCGTTTTGCACATGGCGAGATTAGATCGGATAATGGACACCTTATGAGTTTGGGAATGAATTTCATGATTTTATGGAGTTTGAATCTGAGGAGGATTATATTGAATTTTTATGCTCATTATTCTTTGGTGATAGATATGAATCTTCTTACAAGTTAGCGAAAAAGCTCTTTTTTGTACTATTTTCAATTCCTACCATTATGGAGATGCCTCAGAACAAATGGGCGTAATGTTGTATCCCAAAGTTGCTATTATGGAGATCTATTGCTCTAACCAATTCATGTCTCTTAAAGCTAGCTTTTTGGCCCTTAACAAAAATTGTAAGGTGCTCAAGTGTGGGTTCCAACCGATATATGCATATGGTCCGATGGTAAAGACTAGGGATGTGGATGTTAGGCATACGATTGTCGGAGGAATGCTAAGAAAACCAAAAGCTTTGTTTAAAGTCATCAAATCCAATCAACCAACTATCATATACCCATTCTTTGCTAATGTTATCAATACCTCATATTTATGTTTACAAAGACATGAGAATCTTCAACAAACATTTGATTAGTTCTTCTAAAATCTCTTTGCTCCTAACTGTTCACAGCTACACACTTCTAAGTCTTTGACAAATATAAAGTATTTAAGGGAGCTTTTATGGAAAGAACAACTGAGAGCTGTAGTCATCAAGTTGAACTTGTTTAAATAGGCTTGAAACTTTGAATCTACAAGGTTCCCAACAACTTGTGACTCTTCCTTAGAGTATTTGTAATTTATGCTTTCTTAGTTATCTCAATGTCAGTTACTGTTCAAAATTCCACAAATTGCCACAAAACCTGGGGAGGTTGAAAAGTTTGAAGTCTCTTTCTACTGATGGCTTAAATTCAACGTCATTTCCAATCTCTTTCTTTGTTAGATTGCTCCTTAACGTCACTTCCATCTAACTCCAGTCAAGATAAATGCACGGATGGGCAATCATGAGTGATATTTGCTTTACTCATTACAAGTGTTGGATCTAAGTTGCTACAAAATGAATGAAGGAGGAATCCCAAGTGAAATTTGGCTCGTAGAATTTACGTCTACATAGTCGTTTTAGGAGCATACCTACTTGGATGAAGTAAGGCTTTCTATGCTGAAAGAATCCTTCCGACGAGTCCACTTGCCTGGGACCTTACAAATTCCATGGGTGGATTGCTGGAAACTACATGCCTCTACTCTGTTATTCAGATTATTCAAATGCTTCGAATCATTGATTCAGTGTGGGATTCCATACCGGTTTTTTTCTTTTGGGGTATGCAGTCATGAGATTTACGTGTACGTTGTATTCTCTGCAGGATTTCAGATAGGTTATTTTGATGAACGCAAACAGGTCTTATCACTTAGTTTCTGTATTAAGTTTAAGAAGTATTGAAATTTCAAAATGGATAAGGCATCAAAAAATAAGATCTAAAGTAGTGTAACCAAGATTGGTATAAAGATAGTGACATTTGGGTTTCGTTGTGTACTCATTTATGATCAAGTACTAATTGATAATGAATATTCTGAGGCAGGACAGGATGGACGAAACTTACAAGTTTGATTTGACTTTTCTTGGTCATGGAGATCAATTGGTGTCTAATTTTTATTTTCGTACCGTTTATTTGCAACTGCTCTGACATTATGTGGATGTTTATTATCCAAAATTGGCTATTGAGGAAAAGTACCACTCAAATAAATGGAAGCAATTGGAGGATTCATTTAGTGCTGCTCACATTTAAAAGCGATGAAAGCGGAGGGTGTGGAATCCATCTTATGTGCCTCCCATGCTGGTGAATCAATGATACCAACTATCGAGTGGGAATGTCAACATAATGAGTTGAAATCCCTTACACCTCTCCTCTGTTTAGGCTGTCCTGGATTTATAAGCAGCTTCCCAAAAACCCTTGAGAATGTGGAAAATTTAAAGAAAGTTTAAATTAGATGGAACACTATAGAAGAAGAACTACCAACATCAATTCAGCATCTAAAAGGACTTCCAATTCTTGAATCACAGTTATTAACAACCTCGTGAGTCTTCCAGAAAGCATTTGTAATTTGAAATCTCTCACAATTCTTTCTTGCTATGGCTGTTCAAATCTAAGGGAGTTCTCGGAAATACGAGAGAATATGGAAAATTTAATAAAGCTTTATCTGGATGGATCTGCCATAGAAGCACTACCAGAATCGATTCAACACCTACAAGGGCTTCGATATTTGGATCTGACACGTTGAAACAATCATGTGCGTCTTCTTGAAAGCATTTTTTATTTGAAATCTCTTATAATTTCTCTTGCTCTCGCTGTTCAAACCTAAGGGTTTTTCCAAAAATCTCAAAGATTATGGAAAATTTAAGACACTTCTATTTGAGTGGAACTTCCATAAAAGAGCTGCCATCATTAATTGAACATCTATAAGGGCTTCAACATTTGTATCTGGATGATTACAACAACCTTGTGAACATTCCAAAAAGCATTTGTAAGTTGAGCTCTCTAAAACAACTAATTGTCAATTACGGTACAAAACTGGAGAAATTTCCTGAGAATCTAGGGAGTTTGCAATGTCTAGAGGCTCTTGAGTTTCTGGAGTCTAAATCTAAGCATAGAATGTTTTAGCATAGCTGCAAACATCAGTCAACTTTCTAAACTGAGAGTCCTTTGTGAGTAACTGCCCCAAGCTCCTGGTTAGACAACTTCCACCGACCTTACAGTTCTAGATGTCCACAATTGCACATGCTTGGAAAATTTATCCGGTCTTTCGCGTCTTCTCAGTTTTCAATGCTCGTCTTCAAATCAGCAAATCGAAATTATGTATGATGTTTCACAACATTAATTTACGCATAGAACTGTTGTATTTACACTACTTCTGTGCAGGAGTTGGTCATGTCTTATTCGAACAGTAAATCAAAGTTTATATTCCGGAAATAATGGAATTCCAGGTGGATAAGACATCCGACGCAGGATCTCAAATAATAGTAGAGCTTCCTCATGATTGGCACAAAAATAATGACTTTTTAGGATTTGTTATATAATCTGTTTGTATTCCTTCGTCTCCTGGTTTCTTGAACTGCAAATTGAATTTCTGTCGTGATGGTAAAAAATCTGGATGCTGGGACGTGGGTAATGTACGGTTCTCCTGCTGCCAAATTTGTGTTGGATCAAATGAAATCATGTGTGTGGCTTATTATCCCAAGCTTGCTGTTGAGGCACTATTGGTCAAACAAATGGGGCAATCTCAGGAGGCTTCACATTTCATAGGGGATGACAGTTTACCAGTAGAGGAAGTGAAAGTGTGTGGATTCCATCTTATATACACACAGGACACCCCAGAAGATACCGGAACTGATACTGATGATCATAGAAGAAGAAGAACGATGATCAACTAATGATAGAGTATAATGATGAGCAGATAAGTTGTGGTAGCTGGTTCTGAACGTTTATCTCCAGCTAGCTTTTGGTTAGCCACCATATCCTTTCCCTTCTTATTTTTCTCCTAATTATGTGGCTTAGTGATCTGAAGGGGTTGAAAATTTGCCTAATCATCTCATCTTTCTTCATTTTCTTCTTCTCTTGCTTTTCGCCTCTGAGGCTAAATTTAATATTTTCTAATATTCCTGTGAATATATATTGTTTTGAGAAGTATTTCAAATTATTTGATTAATAGAAGTATCACTTTAGAAACATTAAACATTTTTTGAATAAGTTCAGTACTGAATAATTTAACGTGTTATCCTTTTAGGTTTAGTGATATCTATATATGGAACACCTCAAGCAGTTGTTGGGGGCAAAGGTTGATGGAAACTCAGTATCCAAGGTATAATAGTAGTGACAAGTACTTTAAGAACACTATCCATAATAGATAATGTTGTGCATATATATATTTTGTATCTTTTTTTAGGCTTAAGTTTGCTTTCTGATCATTATCTTTCTCTGTGCTTGTATTCACAGGTTGTAAATTTCGAATCCGCATAGCTCATCTTTCTCTCTCTGTTTCACAGTATATAAATCATTCAATGATTTCTCTTTAATTTATCAATAATGTAAACACAACTCTTTGGTTTTATCACTCGTGAAGTGAATTCTCTTTAGAGGATATGATTTCTCTTTAATTTATCAATACTGTAAACACAACTCTTTGGTTTATCACTCTGTAGAGGATATGATTTTTCTTTCTGTACAATTTTACGATACGAGTGATTTCAATGACTGATCTCACCCTAGCAACCTCTGTATGAGTGTCGTGTTTCTTTGTAATTTCTCACAAAGGCCCATTTTCTTGAAGTTTGTATTGTCATCAGATTCGTGGCTCAGTATGGGTACTAATCAACAAAATTTTTAATCTAACACCTCATACTAGCGTAAGCATGGCTATAGTATAGTGGTTTCTAGATAGATCACGAGAGATGGGTTTTCTTCTTGGAAATGGCGACAGGTGAGGCTCAGGCGGGCGGGCTCATTTTTGGATATTTTGGTTGTGATAAAAATAGGGGATTTAGTCTTTACAACTAAAATTAAAAACTTACTCAAACATGAAAACAAATCCCTTGGAGTGTCAAGTCACTAGGTTTCAGGTTCCTTAGGCAAAGAAGGGGTTTTCCTAGGTCTTTCCCTCGCATTGGGGAGGATAACATATAGTTATCTCTCGAATCGGTTCTTGGTTTAGCTATGACCGTAAATAAATATCCTTGAAAAATGGTATTTGCTTCCCATTAATGGTCTCGGATAGTGAAGAACATCTCCTTGACTCACCTTCCAATGGTCCATAAATGATAACTGACGAACATCACTGGATCTAACAATGAGCCATGAGAGCTTACCAAATACTAATCATTCATGGTGAATCAAAGGGATCGAACCTAGGGTTTGAAGGAAATAAAAACATCACCTTGAATTGCCTTCCAATAACCCATAAATGATAACTAACGAGCGTCAATGGATCTAGCGATAAGAATCCAGTAGACCACACAAAGCTTATCAAATACGGATCATTCAAGGTAACTCGAAAAGATTAAAACCAATGTTTGAAAAGAAACCATTAATGGTGGAAAAGACCTCTGTTAAAACATGGAAAACCCCCACCTTTTCATCTAGAACCTTCACCTAGTTTCAACACCCACAGGAAGCGAAGAGGTTCCCTTCTCCTCCTCTTCTCGAAGTACATTTTGGCTCGCGAAAGGAAGAAAATGAGAGAAAATGGAAAGCATAAACTCTTGAATATCAAACATAATTGATTACAAAGTCTTGTTTGGGCTCTACATATACCCAAAATCAATACAAATTACCAAAATATATCAAACACTATTACATGAGGATAAACTAGGAAGAAACCAATCATCAAAAAGTCAAAGATTATAGAAAGTTCGTAAGAAATTTCACAAGGGTTGCGAAAATTCTCAACCCTAGAGAAATTGGCAAGGTTGCTACTGCTTCACTGCTTCTACTTTCTTCTTGCTTGGGTGCTTTGAATTGCAATTGGATTCTTCTTGCCTTGACTTGAATCACATCCTCCAAGATATAAATCCCAAAACAACAAACTTGCCACAAATTTTGATTAGTAGCCTTGCTAGGTCCTTAACATGCCAATTATGTTAATTAGGCTGATTACTACACAAAAAGTGCTTAAAACTTGGAGTGTTAAGGGTATGAAACAACACTATTTGGGTAGTAATCATCATCCTGAGTTGTCATAGTCATAAATCCTCCCCTTTATTGTTTTTTTTATAGCTAAACACTCTAATTCAATATGATAAAGCTATTCCTGCGAGACTAGAGACTCGAGACTCATCCCCTCCATATGCCCTTGCTTATTTAAATGTTGAACGCTCTATCATTTGAGCTAGGAATGATGGGCCCACTTCTCCCTTTTATTGTTAATTTCAATAAATCATGTTAATTTTAGAGAAGAAAGAGTCAAAAGCGAGTCTATATTTGTCTGATTAATACGATGTAATTAGATATAAAATAATGAAAGTTATTAAAACTTATATATATTGGAGAATGGGAGGTAAAGCGTTGTACCCAATTGTACAATTATATATACATTTAACTCAACAAACTCTCAAACTAAGCTAAACTTTATAGGTGTTGATTTTGTTGTGAACTTATGTTGTGATGTTAGTATGCCAAGTTGTCTAAATGACATCTGCCATGGATTTTTATATCGAATGGCGGCCCAATGGATGGCCAAGTGTTGTTAGTTAGAACTTATAATAGATAAAGGAGCCTAGGATTTAGATATTAGGGGTTTCCAAGTTGGTTTGTTGCCATTTGCCATGTCTTTCTTTGTTGGATTCGTGGATTGTTTGGCCTTCAACTCTTATTTTTTACTTTTTATCCTTTTTATTATAATTTTTTATTACTTTTTTCCAATATTTCAGAATTTATTCTAAAATTTCATATGTTATAGCAACAGCCTATTATATGGTCAATGGTTGTAAGTTTTCTACCCATCTAAATGACTTTTGTCATGCTAAGTCCTAGGCATGCTTTTCTGATGGCCCGGAGTTTGTATTTGTATCATAGTGTGTTGATTTTGTAGCTAGTTATCCATAAAGTGGAATTTAGCTTGGTAATCAAAACACATGCTCCCGGATCCATCTTTTTCATGCACCAACACATTAGGAACCACATAAGAACTTTCACCCTCTTAAACAAGTCCTTTGTCAAGCAAATCATCAATTTGTGTTTTAAGCTCTTCATGCTCCTTAGGGCTTAATATAGAGGCTAGCTTATTAGGGAAAACCAAACTTGGTATGAGGCCTATTTGATGTTGAATATCCCTCATAGGTGGCAAACCATGTGGTATTTCTTTAGACATTACATCAACACATTCGTCGGTTTCACTTCTTCTTGCAAAATTCCTTTTCACTTTCAAGCCAAAATTGTCACATCTAAAACATCTTTGATTTCAAGTTTGACGATGTGAACTCTTCTCCTTATCTTCTGGACATGGATTGGGTCGGCTATTCTTCAATATCCAACTCAGATTTTGACAACAGTGAGTTCTTCTCCTCATCTTCTTGGACATAATTAGATTCGATTACTTGTTGAACATCTTCTTCCTTGGCTTCATCTTCCTCAATTAGGGCAATCACTTTTTGGTTAGGACATTAAAAAATATGCCCCAATCCTTGGCATTTAAAACACATCATTGACTTCGAAGCCGATTCTTGTTGCACTTCACTCTTTACTTGAGTGGGGGTAGGATTCCAAGAAGTAGAACCCTCAACAAACCCTTCATTAGTCACCTTTATTGGTGTAGAATTCCCATCCACCCGAGGCCCGACCTTCAAGCAGTTTCATCACATCTTGAAGACTATAATATGGTTGCAAAAAAATTACTCTAGCAATATCATATCTCAAACCAGCAATGTAGTGGGCTATGCATATTTCCTCGACCTCTTGCAAGTCTCATTTGATAATCAAGTTCGACTTAGCCAAATGCTCTTCCACGCTCCAAATCTTGTTGTAAAAGTTTGAAATTTTGAGATAGATGTCTTGATGATAGTTAATTGGGAAGGTAACTCATTTTCAGCTCTTTCTTCATCTTTTCCTAAGTTTCAATCTTCTTTTTACCATATCTTTCACGTTGTCTCTTCATGTTTTTCCACCAATTGGAAGCATTCTTGCACATCTTGATCGCCACCAACTTCACTTTTTCGCTCTCAAGGGGGATCATAATACTCAAAGACATGCTCCACCATATTAAGCTAATCAAAAAATTCATTAGTATCCATTCTTCCATCAAATTATGGAATGTTAAGTTTTTTATTGACTCTTAAGCCTTCATCAAAGTTACCATGCCTCTCATAGTAGTTTTCATTCCGGTAGTAGCAATCATACCTCCCATGATAATCATAGCCTCGTGCATACATATCTTTAACCTTCTTTTGCCCCAAGAAACCTTCAAGTTGATTGGGCTTCAAAGTTTCTTCATAAAAATCATATCTTTCCTCCTTAATCTTGTATTTGCCTATAACTTTCATCAAGTTCCCCATAGACATACGATTTTCATAAAGCCTTAATCGTTGTTGTAGATGTTGAGCAAGAGTCTCAAGATCGGCAATAGGATTTTCCTCCATGGCTAGTGAATGACTAAAACCATGTCTATAGATCTTGTCTCTAGCACTAAGCATACCTTTTAGCTTATGATCAACCATAAAACCATGAACACACCAAATGATACGAACCCTGTCAACTTGTGAGGAGACCCGTGATCGAATTTATCTCAGAAGAACCGCTCTAGTCTTTGGCTATGATGGATGACCTCGACCCGTTGCTTATAGGAGGACTTCACAATCGGTGATGGAAATTTGATTGATAATTCTTGATGAGATACCAATTTGATGCAAGGTCATCCCGGACCGACTCAACCTGTAACAAGATACTCTCTCATATTGTTCTACGATCAGGTTTGAAAGGGAAAAGTGAAGACGCCACAATCAACTATGGAAAGGTTGATTGATAAGTCGATGGGATGAAGACACCACAATCAACTATGGAAGGGTTGATTGATAAGCCGATGGGATGCCATAATCAACTATGGAAAGGTTGATTGATAAGTTGAGGATATTGAAGACACCACAATCAATATGGAAGGGCTTATTGATAAGTCGATGGAACGAAAACGCCATCAACTATGGAAAGGTTGGTTGATAAGTTGATGGAATGAAGACGTCAAAATCAACTATGGAAGGGATGATTGATAAGTCGATAGGATGAATGCCACAGAAAAATCCGATAAGTTCAAAAGTTCTTTGGAGATCCAAAGAGGAGAAGACTCTCACAATATTTAATTCATATTCTTCTCTATAATTACATTATAAACATGACTTTATATAGGCTACAAACTAGAAAGAAACCAAATCTAATGCAAACAAAATGTCTAATGCAATCTTTAACCTAAATCACACCTAAAACAAGAAAAGGAAACAAATCTAAGGAAAATAAATAAACTAAAAGAAAAGTAAGTAACTTGGCATGCAAGTCATACAATCTGATCTAGAAAACATCCCAAATACATATACTAGAACTTGAATTAGTATATTGAGTGCATCCTTGATCTTCTTTCCTTCTGCTCTCAAAACCTGCCTTTTTTTAACTTTAACTGCAGTCTTAGAAGTCATGTCTTGACTTTGCATTAGTAAGTCCGCCTCAAACTCAAGTGGGGTTGTCCTGACTAGTGACAACTATGATTAATCACCTTTTAAGCTACCCCAGGTGGTATAATGCCCTATTATTAGGGTCATTATGGTTCCCATGTCTGGTCTAAGAAAGATTCCCATGAGCTAGAGCAAGAAGCCGTCCAAGATCACTCTGAGTGACTATCAATAATAAATGGTCACAAGGAGCACCTTAAAATGACAACCTACTCCCCTCAACTCTCTAATGACCCTCAAGATTAAGAGCCCATGTGAGATAGTAGCTACGGGCAAAACCGTCCAAAGATAGTACATGACGATTTGCACACCTAAGTTCTATTCAATATGTACCGAGTACATACTGGTATGATATCCTAGAGACCCACTCTAGTAGTTGTGACAAATTACACCAATAACTAGGCAAATATCATACCATAACTACTTATGGATTGTCAACATCCATGAACCATCGTCAACAACCTCAAACATAAGGAACTCAGATCTATGTCCTCTATGCATCCACATGCACCCAGACAGATACAATGTGCTTGAACTATGCCTAAATGAACACAATAATCTAAAGCCACTAGAACACCATTTTTATTAATGCAAACTAATTACATTACAAACCATGAAACTCAAAAAGTAGAGAGTGAATCTAAGACCTATGTTGTATACATGAGGTGTAGCCACTTTGTAAGATATGCGAGGTTATCCTCATATGCAATATTCTCTACAATGATGTTTTCTCTCTGCACAAAATTTCAAACTAGGTGATACTTCCTTTCGATGTATTTGCCTTCCTATGATTCCTTTGCTTTTTGGCCGGCAACAACCCACTATCACGATCTGAATCAGGATTGACAACCTTAGCTATGACTCCTAATTCCATAAGGAATTTCCTAAGCCATACTACTTCCTTAGTTGCCTTTGATGCTACCACATATTCAGCTTCTATAGTTGAAACAGCAATGCATGATTGCTTGATACTCCTCCAATTAACAGATGTTCATACAGGTAAAACATATCGATCATGGATTTCCCTCAAATACGCATTTGACTAAAAGTCATAGTCTCGTATATCCTATAGGAGCCAACTCATAGTCATGATAAACTAGAATATAATCCCTTGTTCTCCTTAGGTACTTGAGTATATGCTTCACAACGGTCCAATGTTCCCTACTTGGATTAGATTGGTACCTACTCACTATTCCAACTTAATAGCATATATCTGATCACTAGTACATATATAACCTTCATAGGCCTGCAGTGTTGAAGCATATGGTATTGTCTTCATGTATTCTTTCTTTTCAATTGTCTTATGACACTGGTCTGGCAATAATCTGCGTTACACGTTGATTATCATGTGTAATTACCATCATAACATTAACATATAATTAATGATTCCATATAAGAAGAAATTTGTCTACAAGTGATGCAATAAGAAAATAAAATAAAATAAAATAAAATCTTATCCCTTATTTTCTAGACAACCAAACAGAGGACAAAAAAAGGCAACTTACCATTGGTTTGAACTAAGAATCGACGACACAGGGTGGAAGTCGTTGGCGCTTGATGGTGGGAATGGCGAAGCTTGAGGGTTGCGGGTTTGAATATTGATTATAAAATCACTTTCGAAGAGTAGTTTATTTGTTTAAAGGTATCTTATTCCTAATAAAGCCAATCTGGTTCAGATTCAATTTCTCCCTCCAAATAGATTTTTATTTTGTTTTATTTCTACAAATATTTTCATCTTTTTTCTTATTAAATTCACACTTTCAATTATTAATAATTCTTAGCTAATAAAATAAAAATTTTAACATTTTAGGATAATAGTCATGTATACCAAATCTTAATTTACAGGACACAAACTTAATAAAATAAATAATATCATATATTAACCTTTTATTTTGATAACTCTGGTTGTTAGACAGGTTTACGCACCTCAACAATAATATATGTGAGTTAAAAGTATTTATTATTATTATTATTATTATTATTATTATTATTATTATTATTATTATTTAATTATGTCAAATGACCAAGATATAAAATATATAAAATTATAGTACGAAAAGTACGACTAGTGTGTATGGTTTGCGACAAAAATTATAATCCAGTTATCGAGGGACAAAAATGTGATGCAGGTGCAACTAATATCACTGAAGGACAAAAAAAGTGCAAATTTTATATACAGATAAATATTTTAAATAAACATTTGTCTTAATTTATTTGTGATAATTATTCAGATTCAAATTTTATTTTTAATTTTATATTAAATTTTAAATTTTATTTTAGATTATTTATCCCATTAAATCATAACAAATAAACTCTACTTCAAAATAAATTTTTATCATGCTTTATAAATATGTTGACATAGAAAAAAATGAAGATGAAAAAATACTAAAAAATGGCTAGTGTACAAGAATGCGAAGATTCCTCACATTCTTCATACCCTCCCAAATTTTAAAAAATTTTAATTGTTTAAAATTATTTTGGGCTATATTCTACCTTGTAATCATCCATGGACACTATCTGAACCTCAAGTTCACTAGCAGGAGAAAAAAAAATGCTTCTCAAAAATAGTGAAAAAATGGGTAAGTGCAGAAGAAAATAAGAGGATTCCCACGTTCTTCTAACCTCCAAAATTTTCAAGTTTTTTAAACGTTTTTAAATATATTTTGGGCCATATTTCACATTGTCTAATCATCCATAGGACACTATATAGACACTCAAGTTTCCTTCAATAAATCAAGCTTTATCAAAATACTAAAAAAAATGGCTAGTCACGAAGAATGAGGATTCCTTGCATTCTTGTACCTACAGATTAATATTTTTAATATTTTAAAATTATTTGGGGTCATATTCCTCCTTGTTATCATCCATGGACACTATATGATCCCTAAGTTCTTTCAAGAAATCGTGAAAAAAAATTACTTCTCAAATATACTAAAAAAATCGCAAGGGTACGAAGAACGTGAGGATTCCTCACGTTCTAATCCTCACGTTCTTCGTACCCCCAAAAATTTTCAAGTATTTTTAAATATTTTAAAATTATATTGGGCTATATTCCACCTTCCTTAAATCATCCATGGACACAATATGAACCTCAAGTTAATTCCTTTAATACATGGGAAAAAAATTACTTCTCAAAAATACTAAAAAATTTCTAGAGTACAAAGAATTTGAGGATTCCTCACATTCTTAATGCTCAAAATTTCAAGCTTTTAATGTTTCAAAATTATTTTAATTTATATTTCTGTATCATCATACATGGAAACAATTTGAACCTCGAAGTTCCTTGATAAGCGGGAAAAATATTACTTCTCATACTAAAAGAATTTAAATTATGAGAATGTGAGAGTTGCTCCGTTCTTTTGTACCCTCAAATACAAAAGTTTTTTTAATATTTTAAAATTATTTTGGGTTATATTCTACCTAGTAATCATCTATGAAAACCGTATGAATCTCAAGTTCCTTGAAAAAACCGGCAAAAAAATTAATTCTCAAAAATACTAAACAAATGGCTAGCGTACGAAGAATGTGAGGATTCCTCAAATTCTTCTTACCTTACAAAATTTTCAAATTTTTTAATATTTTAAAATTATTTTGGGTCATATTCGACCTTGTTATCATCAGTGGACACAATATGAACCTCAAGTTCCTTCAAGAAAGGAGGAAAAAATTTCTTCACAAAAATAATAAAAAATTGCTAGAATTACGAAAGAATGTGAGGTAGTCGAAAGATGTGGGCCTCTCATTCTTCGTACCCTCCCAAACCCACCCAAAATTTTAATTTTTAAAAATTATTTTGGGCTATATTTCACCTTGCAATCATCCATGAACACTATATGAACCTTAGCTTCCTTTAAGAAACCAGGAAAAAAAGTACTAATCAAAAGTACTAAAAAAAATGGCTAGGGTACGAAAAATGTTAAGATTCCTCACATTCTTCGTACACCAAGAACCTCAAGTTTTTTTTAATATTTTACACTTATTTTTGGCTATATTCCACCTTGTAATCATCCATGGACACTATATGAACCTCAAGTTCCCTCAAGAAACTGGGAAAAAATTACTTCTTAAAAATACTAAAAAAAACTGGCTATGGTTCGAAGAATGTAAGGATTCCTCACATTCTTCATACCCTCCCAAATTTTGTAGTTTTTAAATATTTTAAAATTATTTTGGGTCATATTTCAGGTTGTCGGCATCCATGATACTATTTGAACCTCAAGTTCTTTCAAGAAAGGGGGAAAATTTTTCTTATCAAAATACTTAAAATAGCTGAAATTCACGAAGAAAGTGTGAGCGACCTGCATTCTTCATACCCTCAATTACAAAAAGTTTTAATTTTTTTAAAATTATATTTTGCTATATTCCACCTTGTAATCATCCATGAATACTATATGAACCTTAAGTTCCTTCAAGAAACCAGGAAAAAAATTACTTATCAAAAATACTAAAAAAAAAAAGGCTAGGGTTCGAAAAATGTGAGGATTCCTCACATTCTTCGCACCCTCCAAAATTTTCAAGTTTTTTAATATTTTAAACTTATTTTTGGCTATATTCCGGCATGTAATCATCCATGAACACTATATGAACCTCAAGTGAACACTATATGAACTTCAAGTTCCAATCGGGAAAAAAATTACTTCTCGAAAATAGTGAAAAAAATGACTAGGGTACGAAGAATGTGAGGATTCCTCACGTTCTTTGTACCCTCCAAAAATTTCAAGTTTTTTAATATTCTAAAATTATTTTGGGCTATATTCCACCTTGTAATTGTCTATAAACACTGTATGAACCTCAAGTTCCTTCAAGAAACCAAGAAAAAAATTACTTCTTTAAAATACTTAAAAATGGCTAGGGTGCCAAGAATGTGAAGATTCCTCACATTCTTCGTACCCTCCAAAAATTTAAAGTTTTTTAATTTTTTAAAATTATTTTGAGCTATATTCCTCCTATTAATCATCCATGAACACTATATGAACCTCAAGTTCCTTCAAGAAATTGGAAAAAAAAATTACTTCTCAAAAATAGTAAAAAAAAAAATGGCTAGGGTACGAAAAATGTGAGGATTTCACAATTTCTTCTAACCCTCCAAAATTTTCAAGTTTTTTAAATTTTTAAATAGATTTTGGGCCATATTCCACCTTGTCATCATCCATAGACACTATATAAACCTCAATTTCCTTTTAGAAGTCGGAAAAAAAACTACTGGTAAAAAATACTTAAAAAATGGCTTGGTACAAGAATGTGAGGATTCCTTATATTCTTCGTACCCTACAAAAGTTTCATGTTTTTAATAGTTTTAAATTATTTGGGGCTATATTCCACTTTGTCATCATCCATGGACACTATATGATCCTCAAGTTCCTTGAGCGTGAAAAAATTTATACGAAAAATACTAAAAAAATGGTGAGATCACGAAGAATGTGAGGATTCCTTACATTCTTAAGTACCCTACCAAAGTTTCATGCTTTTAATATTTAAATTTATGTGGGGTCATATTCCACCTTGTCATCATCTATGGACACTGCCAGAAACCCCGAGAAAATCGATTTTTTCCAAGAGAGCGAAATCATAATTTCGGTAAAAATCAGGAATTTTTCTAGATCTCGGATGGCCAAGCGGACTTCTCCGTTGAAATGCGTCTACGCGAGGAATTTAGCTCTGCACGTCAAATTTCGTTGGATTCGCGGTGGTAGGGATTTCGCATTTTTCGGCGGGGTGTCGGATGACACATGGCAAGGTAGGAGATGCCACATGGCACCTCAAAAGGTGTGACACTTGGCATAAAAGAAATGGCTCACATTGAGCCACATGGGTGGCATGATCCCATGGCTCACAATGAGCCACTTGAGTGGATGATGTCATAAAGGAAATAAAGAAATAAGGATTTAAGGATGGAAAATTGAGAGCCACATATTTGGTTAGAGGAAAAGGGGAGGAAATTTCCTCCTTTGACCGGATGTGGGATGTCTTAAAGGAGAGAAGGGAGGAGAAAGAGAAAGAAAATGGAAAGCAAATGGGAAATGGAAATAAGAAAGGAAAAAGAAAGCGTGGGGAGGAGGAAGCGAAATATCAGGTAGCCATTTTCGTTTGGTTTTAGAGAGAGAACGTCTTACTTCTCTCTAGGATCGTGGGAGATCCGACCGTCGGATTCCTTCCAGTGAAGAAGAGTTGTTCTACTCGGAGAGGACAACGCGTGGACTACGGTTTTAGGGAGTTTCTTGAACTCGGCCCGGGGTGAGGTTTCATCCTACTTGTTTTACACTTTATTTAAGTGTTTTGTGATGTTTGTGTTGGATTGAGGCCGTGAGGGGCCGTTTGATCGGTTCCAAATCTTGGAACCGAAGTGTTGAAATTTTGAGACCCATTTGTGCAGTCCGTAGCAGTTTTAGGGACTGTTTTGGGTGTTGGGTGATAATTTATTAATTAAATTGTATGTTGGTAAGTATGAGGCGGGAAGAATTGTGGGTCTGTTCCATCAAGAGGAATCGATGTAGGAGGAGTGGGCTGCCCGTGGACAGCCCACATGCTCTGTTTTGGGACTGTAAAAACAGTCCCAGTTTGCATGAAATGGACCATAAATGTCCATGTGTTTTGGCATTGGAATTGTGGATGTGAATGGCTTGGTATGTGAGGAAATAGATAGGTTAAGATATGATTTAATGTGTTAACAAAATGACATAATTATATGGAATTAAATTGTGTTTGTAAGCCATTGGAGATGAGATTATGATTTGCTCAAGTGAGCTAAATTGGGTGATGATTAAGGTGTTGAATTACATGTATTATGAAAATTGTAGTTGATTGAAAATATGCATATTGACATATTGTATAAATGGTTTTGAAAATGGCGTATGCATTTTCTTATGCCTTTAGGTAACCTAGAAGTTAGGTGTGGTGTGACATGGTATTTTTGTAGAAACGGACATGGTTGCGAAAGGAATTTCAGAGAATGATATTCCGGAGAATTGGGTTGGGTGATGGGCAGCCAGTCGCCGGATGAGGACCGTAATTGTTTCGAGCTCACCTGAATTGCCTCGGAGGGTCCCATATTTTACCCGACCGCGTTCGGTAGTATATTTTCAAGAACAACAGGTTTTGTTTTGAAAATGATTATTTTCTCATACATGGCTTAGGCAAGTGTGAGTGAGTCGATGAGGACTCGTGACATGGGGTGATCATGTAGACATTCAAGTAGGAACATGTATTTACTTGAGTGTGTGTTTAAATTGGAGCATTGCATTGCACTTAGGTGGAGAGTAACCCATTTAAGGTGATTCTACTACTGAGCTTTAGCTCACCCTATCGAGGGATTATATTTTTCGGTGCGAGGGCGCAGGAGGCTAGCATTTAGAAATTTGATTTTGAAGAAGCTAGGTTTATGGCTGATACTTTTGGATATAACATGTATTAGAGTTGTAGATTTTAATATATGTTTCAAAAGTGTAATCAACTATTAAATTATTGGGAGATAATTGGAATACTGAAGTGAGTGATAATTATTTTGATGGAAGTGTGACTTATGAGCACAGAGCATTTTTACTCGAATTATGCGTCTCATGATCGAGATGTATTGAATTTCCCTTGAGGTTGATGGGTAGTTAACGGACCCCGGGTTTGGGCGTCACATATGATCCCTAAGTTCCTTCGCTGAGGCGTGGCTTCTTCTCAAAAATACTAAAAAAATGGCAAGGGTATGAAGAATGTGAGAGTCGTTCATTATGCGATTCGAAATTTCAGGTTTTTAGTATTTTAAAATTATTTTTGGGCTATATTCCCCCCTTGTAATCATCAATGGACATAGTATGAACCTCGAAGCTCCTTGGCTCCCGGAAAAAATTACTTCTCAAAAATACTAAAAAAATGGCTAGGATACGAAGAATGTGAGATTTGTACCCTCTAAAATTTTAAAATTTTTTAATATTTTAAAATTATTTTTGGCCATATTCTACCTTGTCATCATCAGTGGACACTGTATGAACCTCAAGTTCCTTCAAGAAATGGGGAAAAAATTTCTTCACAAAAATACTAAGAATGAAGATTTTTCACATTCTTCATACCATCCAAAATTTTAAAGTTTTTTAAATTTTTTAAAATTATTTTGGGCTATATTCCACCTTGTAGTCATCCATGGACACTATATGAACCTAAAGTTTCTTCAAGAAACTGGGAAAAAAGTACTTCTCGGAAATAGTAAAAAAAATGGCAAGGGTATGAAGAAAATGAGGATTCCTCACATTCGTCAAACCCTCCAAAATTTTCAAGTTTTTAAATTTTTTAAATATATTTTGGGCTATATTCCACATTGTCATCATCCATGGACACTATATAAAGCTCAAGTTCCTTTAATAAATCAGAAAAAAAAAATTACTTCTCAAAAATACTAAAAATGCGAAGAATGTGAAGATTCCTCACGTTCTTCATACCCTCAAAAGATTTCAAGTTTTTTAATATTTTAAAATTATTTTGGGCCATATTCCACCTTTTCATCATGTGTGGAAACTATATGAACCTCAAGTTCCTTCAAGAAAGTGGGAAAAAAATTACTTCTCAAAAATATTAAATAAATGGCAAGGGTACGAAGAATGTGAGGATTGCTCACGTTCTTTGTACCCTCCCAAAATTTCAAGTTTTTTAATATTTTAAAATTATTTTGGGTTATATTCCACTTTGTAATTATCTATGGACACTGTATGAACCTCAAGTTCCTTCAAGAAACCGGGAAAAAATTACTTCTCAAAAATACTAAAAAAATGGCTAGGGTACAAAGAATGTGAGAAATGTGAGGATTCCTCACATTCTTCATACCCTTCGAAATTTTCCAAAATTTTAATATTTTAAAATTATTTTAGGCCATATTCCAACTTGTTATCATCAGTGGATACTATATGAACCTCAAGTTCTTTCAAGAAACCGGGAAAAAAATTACTTATGAACCTCACATTCTTCGTATGCTCCAAAATTTCAAGTTTTTTTCTAATATTTTAAACTTATTTTTCGCTATATTTGACCTTTTAATCATCCATGGACACTATATGAACTTCAAGTTCCTTAAAGAAACCCAGAAAAAAATTCTTACCGAAAATAATAAAATGGGCTGGGAATGCAGAATGTACGGATTCATAGCGTGCTTACGTACCATACAAGCTCATTTTTATTATTTTAAAATTATTTTGATCCATATTCACTTTTCATCATCCTTGAACACTATTTGAACCTCAAGTTCCTACAAGCGGGAAAAAATTTATTCTTTAAAATACTTAAAAAATGGCTAAATTAAAATGTAGGATTCCTCACATTCTTCATTTTTCAAAAATTTTAAAGTTTTTTAATTTTTTAAAATTAATTTTTGCTATTTTCCTCCTTTTAATCATCCATGAACACAATATGAACCTCAAGTTCCTTCAAGAAATTGGGAAAAAAAATTTATTTCTCAAAAATAGTTAAAAAATGGCTAGGGTACGAAAAATGTGAGTATTCCTCACATTCTTCTAACCCTCCAAAATTTTCATGTTTTTTAATTTTTTAAATATATTTTGGGTCATATTCCACCTTGTCATCATCCATGGACACTATATGAACCTCATGTTCCTTCAAGAAAGGGGGAAACAAATTTCTTCTCAATATCTTAAAATTGCTAGGGTACGAATCGTACTCTCCCAAATTTTCAGGTTTTTTCATTTTTTTAAAATTATTTTTGGCCATATTTTTATTTTTAGTCCATCCCAATAAATCAAAATCAAAATCAAAACATATTTACACCAAAAATATCCTTTCCACAATTTCATTTTTGATTAAATTTGAATTATTTAAAAACATTGAATTTCTAAAATTTCAAAAATTATTATTTATGGACTTTCAAATATATTTGCAAATGTAATATCAATGAGTAATTATTTTTAATGATACATTCTTCAATTAAAAATTTTATTTAAAAGTTTTTTCCACAATCTTTATACATGAACTTTTAATTTTATCCATTTCTCACAAAAATTCTTCAATAATATGATTGGTAAGTGGAGAAATAGAATATATGTGGGGTGCATGAGATTGCACCCTTCCTCAATAAGTGGTAACTTGCTATAGCAAGTTGTGTAGGTTTTTTTCATTTTTTATTTTCCAAGTATCTTTAAACATGTCAAAATGATAGCAGTGGGAAGGGGAAGGTATGGTACCCCAATTAATAATTCGATACCATAGAATGACTCAAGAAATTAATAATATGGTAATGTACAAGTGTACTTTGGAGAAATTAATTTTATAAGTATCTTTGGCATGTGATTCAAGGGGGCTTCTAAAGTGAGTCTGGGAATGGTATCCTCTGATTGAGGCTAGAGGTGGGATGATGGGTTTGATGCGGGTGGGTGGTCTCTTTGACACATTTTAAGAATCAGAAGTGAGAAAATTTATGATCAGAATAGAGACTAAGGTTTATTGGCTCGACCAGAAAACCCGAGTGGGCGTTTGGCCTTGGGTTGGAATGCAGTCGCAGGTCATTTTGACTCATTTTTAATTTTAAATTTTTAATGACTATATATTATTTTCTAATTATTAAAAATATTAGTTAAATTTTTAATTTGTTTTCTTTTTTTTTTTGTGGTCATCTTATGTGTATCAGAACCTATAAATCTAGGAATCTGATTCTCCCTCTGGTTCGATTACTTCAAAAGAGAAAGACCATACACTACTAGAAAATTGGAATATAGCAGCACAATTTTAGTAGGGGTCAAAAAATTTTATGATTAAAAATGCATATAGTCGCGTTTTATTTATTTCACGCAGTAGAAGGAATTTGTTACCACCCTTTAGGTGGGGAAATTAATTGGCCGCTACTATACAAGCCTACATAGTTTGAAAAAATTTAAAATTGAAATTTAAATTTAAAAAAATTTACAAGCGCTATCTTCCTCTTTGAGTTTCGACCGACTACTACACCGTATGATCAGTACTACCACCACCCAGGGGATCGATCGGATCAACCGCAGCTACATTTGTCTCCGGCACTCTGACGGCGTCAAGCCGAGTAGGTGTGACCTCTTCGCCGCCCGTCCAAGCCGACTCTTCCCGGCTCGAGTACCTTTAATCCGTGATCGGAATCTAATCAAGTTCTTTTTTTCTTTTTTTTTTTATTTGATTTTTAGTGGGGTTGATTTTGGGAGCGGAGTTGCATTTTGGGGGCAAATCAGCTTGTTTGGTTGGGTGGAGAAAATAGACGGAGAGAGAAGAAGAATCGAAGATTTTTGTTTGAGATATTGTGATTTGTGTTGTTACTGAAATGGCGGCGTTGGGTTTTTCTTTCTATTTTCTTTTCCTCTCACGAAAAAATAGTATGTGTTTGGTTGCCTAGTGAATGGTGGAAAGGGGAAGGAAGGTGCGATATAGGTTATCCCTAATTTCCCTAATCTCGCAACTCTCTCCCTCTCTCTCTCTCTCTCTCACTCACTCGGCTCTCTCTTTAGAAGTGCGAAAATATTTCTAATCTCACTAGTTATAGAGTTTTTGCTCACGGTTGGGAGAGTTTCTACCAACTGATTCGACAACTGCGCTCAGCGGGGCTATGAATCTCCTCGAAGCTCAGAATTTGCATCGGTGACTAGGTTTTCTCATTGTAATCTTTGAAATGACCCATTTCGAGACCTCGAACCTTTGTCTCATCTTTGGTTCGACTAAGCTTCTTTTTTATTTTGAACTAAGGCATATACTTCAAACTCATGCTCCTGATTTTGACTAGGGTTTATATTTTTCTTCTACTTAACACTTCCGATCATCATCGAGAGGAAAAGTTATGAGAATGAGTGCATGAAGGTATTTTTGTGTGCTGAGGATATCGGGGCTTTAGAGATTGGAGTTTTGTGAGATAGTTTCCTGGTATTGCGGGGATCCTAGGATTTTGTGTTTTTTCCTAATCGTAGAAATACCTTGATACTCTAATCTTGTCCTTTGATTTTAGAATAGTGTAAGATTCTCTCACGTGGTGGATTGCATGATTGGTCGAACCACGTTAGAACTCTAAGTCCACCTTTATGTTGATTTCTTTATCTTTGTGTTTTTGAATTGATATTCTCCTGCAACAAAGTTTTTGCGATTTATAACATGACATGACATGTATAATTGTGGTTTGCAATATTTTTTGAAGATTTTCATGCCTTGAATCCACAAAATTTGGGCATCCACAGTAGATTCATGATTCTTCTGCTCTTACTAACTGTGATCCCTCTCAAACAACATTGATTATGTTATGATTTTTATTTTGTGGTTTTTTGTTTGATTTCACGCTCTTGTAGATTTATTAAGATTCTGAATAATTAAAGATTCTTATAGATTTATTAAGATTCTGAATAATGAAATATTTGAGGGGTTACAAGACCGTTTAGGGAATGCCTCACCTAGCTTAGTTTTTTTCGCTTCGGTCCAACCTATAATGGCTAATTCCTCTCCTTCAATTTAGGAGTTGTTGGGTTGAAAGTCTGCCACTTGTTTGTAAATTAAAAGTAAATATCTGGGTCAGCTCATATGTCGTATGAACCAAGGTCTAGCCAGCTTTATTCCTTTGAATTGAGGCATAAACAATAGATGGTTTATTCGCATACTCACAGAAAATGATTTATGTAGTTGATGTATAATCAGAGTTTTCGAGGTATATAGTTCTTACAAACATATGACTAGTTTCTAGGCTTATTGGGTGTGAACTCCATTATTCCATAGCCTGCTGAGTTATCGAAATATGTAGATGGTCATTTCACCCGATTCATAAACAAAGATAATGAGGCAACTTTTCACCTATCTAGAAGGGACATTCGATCCCATAGATACCCCAATAATCCATAAGACATCTAATAAAATAAAGATATAATCTCGCAACAAAACCCGAAAATCATTGTGGATGTATATAAAAGGGAAAATTATGAAAGCCCCATCTCCTCAGAAATGTTTAGGATCTATTGGTAGAATTACAGGACAAAATGACCTTTTTTTCTTTTTTTTTTTTTTTTGTTTGTTTTCTTAATACTCTTGTGATAATAATCAAGGTCAAGTGGAATACCAATGTTTTTCTTGTCAGATGCCAAGGCTGGGTTCTATTGTTTGGAAATATTTTATTTTTTGAATTTTCAAACCGTTTATAAAATGTCTAAATGAATGCGTTTGCTCCCGCTACAATTTTGTTTGCTTTCCGGTTTTTCTTATTCTCCGTTTTTGATTATTCTGGATGAGGAATAAGATTTTTTTTGACCTGTTTCAAACATACTTTGGTCAGAATAAATTATTTTCGCCATTCTAATTGCACACTCTACCATGATTTTCTACTGTTATTCTCCCACATTCATATCTCCTACTATCGTCTCGATTCAAATCAGTCATTGCCTCCATGTATGAGCAATTATGAGGTTTCACTAATCATATCAAAGATCTCGATCTCATCTAATAACTCAAGAACAATGCTCCATCTCCGAACTTGGAGTTTTCCCCTTGATCAGAAGGAATTTTAATCTCGGGGCTTCCCATTTGATACCTCGTGATTTTTCTCCTAGCTCCAATCATCGTATAGTCATGAGAATTCATTTGGCTTGCTGTTTTAGCATTGTTTTTCCTAGATAGCATCATCGCTTTCATATAAGTGCCTATTTGGCCATGGATGAGCGATGATAGATATCATTAACAAAATTTCCTGTCTTCTAATCGCAAACTTTTAAAATTTTTTTATTCAAAGAATTTGTTTGCATGATTCAAACTCCATTAATAAAACTCAAGTAACATAGCATGAAAGAAAAGGTACTTCATGGAAAACTCGGGTTGGTAATGTTAAACAAACAGAGGAACCGCTCTCTGTCATTGCTACGCCTAAATCACTGGATTCATTATAAAAAGATGTTTTCTTCTAGTTTGCACAAGATATTCCCATGTCTAAGATCACAAACTCAGCCCCTTATACATTTCATATACAAGAAAGAATACATAATAATTTGCTCAGATAGCTACAGAAAGGGTTGGAATGAACATGATGGAGGGACTGCAGAGGATGTTGAGAAAGGACTAAAAATGATTTCCGGGCCCTTTTCATCGAGAAACTTGTTACAATGCTATAGCCCATTTCTGCTTGTAGTCAATGCAAGCCATACTTCGATATGATGCTGATATTTTATGTTAAAGTGGATTCCTTGATTTTTTAGAAGTTTTTATTTTGATTTTGATCAATCCCCAAGACGCTCATGGTTTGGGTTTTTCGACTCGTATAAATACATGTTTGTTAATGGACAGAAACCATCTCAGGGAAACAATAATGGTTAAACTATTCTTAGTCATGGTTGGAATCAAGAAATTAGTTATTCACAGAGCCCAAATCAATAATTTCTCTTGTACTTTTGAATTCTCAAGTAGAGCAGTTTAACTCGTTGAATTCAGAGTCCTGGCTGTATGGATGAACATGGAATGACAAAGCTTACTACCTCCCTGAGGTGCCTTCTTTTTATGTTATTTCTTTTATCATGAGTTCTTACTTTTAGTCGCTCTCCATCCTCATCGATTAACGCCATGTTCATTCGTTAAATCTAAAAAGGAGCCCTCCAAATTTTAATGATTCCCATTACCTAGAGGTCAATGAGCTACCAAAGAATTACAATTTCTTTTTTCCATAAACATAGAACCACTGACTCAAGACTACATCTCCCCATGTTACTCATTTTTTTTTTACTCATTAACACAATTATGCAAAAGTTAATCAGATGTTTATTATTTGTATTATTTTATTAATTTCGCTAGCATGTAGATTTTGTTTATGGGTTTTCATCAGAGAATTTCATTTGTTTACAGAGGAAGTCAATCTTGAGACTAATAAGAGTAAGAATTTGAAAATGGTTCCTGATGTTCATTCGTGATGATGGCTGTGGTGGCTAGAGACAAACACAAGTGTGCTTCAGCCTTAACTGTATCCAAATTTTGATCTTTGAATGATCATTTGATCTTTTAATTTTCAAGGCCCAAGAAAGTAAAAAAAAAAAAAAGACAACTTCGGTGGCCTCCAAACTCGTAATCCTTCCAAAGACTCTATTAACTTTTCCGTAAAACTATTAGCTTTCCATATGTAAAAATAATAAGGACATAATCACACATATATGTCAGATTTTAAGAATAGAATTATGATCAATGCAACCTTCAGAGCCATGAAGAATTAGCCTTTTTTTAGTTTTCAATATATTCTTTCCTTGTGGTTTTTCATAATTCATTTATGAATACATATGCCTTGGTCACTCACTGCCAATGGCATGAATCTTATATATTCCTAGCAAACAGCTAGGAATATTACATAGTTATTTATTCTATTACTTTACGACATGCTCTGCTTCATGAACAGAGCTTACAACTATACTTTTTTTTTGTGTTATTCTTTGTATCTAGAGTTTGATTCAATCATGGAGACCTAGTTTTATTTCTTCTTCTTCAGTTAATTATCCCATTTTTCTTCTTCTTCTTCTTCTTCTTGAGCTTCTTTCTTCCTCTTCCTCTTCCTTCCTATTCTAGCTGGAGGCATGTGCATGATATTTTCAAGGGCATATTATAGTCATAATGTTTAGGTTAGCCTATGGATCAAGCTGGCTTGAACTCTTTTTCTTCTCCTTTAGTAGCAGAATCTCAGGGCCTACTTGTATGGGAAAATGAGACCACCCTTGGAACCAACTTGCTGGGAAACCCAAAAATTTGTGTTATGAGATTTCAACTTGAAATATCTTCACAGAGTTCATGGAGATCACCTCTAGCATGTCCTGTTTCTTTAAGCTATATGCTTCTAAGGAGCCTAATGGAGTCATTCTATAGATAGTGATAGAAGAACAACAACAAATAAAAAAAAAGAAAAGAAAAAAAGAATCAGTATTCAGAATGTTCTTTGATCGAAAGAAGGTCAGAGAGATTTGTTTGTGAGATATGATTGTCTTTAAGCATTGTGGATGAAAGACAGATTAGAAACAAATGGTGTGTCTTCGAAAAAAAAATGCTAAGGTTTTGTTTGTCCATGCATATGAATATGACATCAGATTTTGCTAGGAATGTTGTAATGATCTTCACTCAATGTGGATTCTACTTTTGCTCTCCATACATATATGATTTATAAGCGATGCACAACTATGTAGAAAGACACGCCATTACATGAAAGGCCAATTAATTCCACTATTGTAGCTTTATCCTATTATCGACTTCAAGATTATAATTCAAGAATGGAAAAAAAAAAACATGTTCAAAGCCATGGATAAGGAGTTTAGGATCAGCTAGCTTCCTGTATAGATCTTCAGATACATCAATATTATTTGATTATTAAAACCTAAAGTAGTAAAAAATTAAGAGCAAGCTTTGTGATATCAATCTACCTTTTCAAATTTTGTCACCTAATAAATAAAAAATCCCTTCAACAATTCAACTTTAATAAAGAGAAGGTAATAATTGCAATGATAATCACATAAAGTTAATCACTATTTAGGGCTACAGAGAGATGCCAAAAAACATTAACATATTATTTGTCACAAGAGAATAGGCTTCATCAATCTTCTCACAAGAGAATATAGACTACGCTGAAGGCTACTTTTCCTTGATGAGCATGCAATTTCTTTCATACAAATTTCATTTCTTCTATTATTCATTTCCTTTCGCCTCATAACACAATTGTCTCTAGATGCTAAAGACTAATTTACAAACCCTACTTTGCAGATTAACATGAAAGATTAACATGAAAGGTGCTGCTGCTCACATATGGTTATGATGCTCCAAAGACAAAGAAGCCACCAACATGGACATGCAAGTTCTCGCTGTGCCCAGGTTAGTTACAAGGCGGAAGGGGAAGAAAAGCAAGAAGACTACAAGACAAATATGAACTAGCACAGAACTCTAAGAAGGCGTATCGGAGGACATGTACCCGTGTGCGCCCTGAGGGTATTGAAGGTAACATTTGCTCCGAAAGTGGAGGTGTTCAACAATTCTAGCAACCAAATAAGAGTTTTAGTGCACTAACTTACGCAAAGATCGAAATTTGTTAGTCAGGGTCTAGATTAACCATATTACTTAACTCCAACTTAAACCAAATTTATCCAAGTTGGTCAGATCTCGTTAAGAATTTAGGATATAATCACTCTTTCCGCTGAAATGTTAATTCTAGTTAAGCAAACTACGTGAGTACCTTTCTAGTCATTGTCAATTTTACTATTTCGAGGCTTATTTCCGAGCATCGTTTCTATAGTTCAATCATGATGAATATTTCCCATCACTTTTCTTTGCCAATTGCAGTAAGAGTTCATGTCTTTTATTTACAACTTCATCCAATGCGGTGGTACTAAAGGCAATTCCTTTTAAGAACATGAATTCATGTAACCGAAATAACTAATTAATGTCGTAGTTTCCAAAATCTCAATAGTAATATAAGATCTTGAATGGTTCTGATAAAAAAAAAGAATGATAAGTTATTATTTATACTTATCTCAAAAAACGATAAATTATTATTTACATTTCATTATCCATACTTATAAAAAAATATTTACATTTCATATCCGTAGCTACCCGTTATGTTTTGTTGTTCGTCTTAAATTCCTTGGATCTAAGCATTTTTTTCCTTTCTTCTTCAATGTTGGTAATCGCATTTTTAGCGTGGAGAGGTGTGTGTGATTGGAGTCAGCTAAGAAGGTCCATGGAAATTCAAGGAACTGCTCTCAGGTTTTTTCAATGTTGTGTGCCGTTTTCACATCTATTGGCACAGAACCCAAGGGTCTTTGGAGTGGCTTCTCCTCCTTTCTAAACTAGTTTTGTTTAATTTATCTACACAAAAAAGTATTTTGCATTTGTTTGGGAGCCTACCCAATGGGGGTTTCATATTTTATCATATGACGCCAGAGTCTTTCATATCATCTTATTTATATTTTTTGTTACATCTTGCTTATTTGTGATAACCTTATTTATATTCACATTTATATGCTTACTACCATTCTCATAATGATCCCCTCCTATGTAAAATATAAGAATTATCATTAATAATCATTATCTCGATTATCTCCCTGCCATAAGATTTCACCAACTCCGACATACACTCTACTTTGTTACTAAGAGTTTGATAAATTAATTATAAACATTAAGTTTTTTGAATACCACGAACTTATTGTAAACTCATCGGTCAACCACAATCCATGACTATAAATCATCCCTATGGTCGGGGTCAACTATAAACCACGGCTATAAACCATCCCTATGGTTGGGGTCAACCACAAACCGCGGCTAAAAACTACCATATGGCCGGGGTCAACCAAAACCGTGGCTATAACCATCCCTATGACCGGGGTCAATCACAAACCGCGGCTATAAACCGTACCTATGGCCAAGCCAACTCACAAACCGCGGCCTATAAACCGTACCTATGGCCTGGTCAACCACAAACCGCTGCTATAAACTATGCCAAATTATTAAATACGAAGAGCCTATAGCCGCTTATGAAGGACCGCTGCCTATGGATTTCTCCACACCAATTTCCATGGCCATGCCACATGGCTAGGCCCCTATCCGCAACTATATTTTATACTAGATTACATATCGCTTTAATGGTCGATGGTCATGCTAAAGGCTTTCTTCCTAGTAGTGATATACATATTTCCCTCTCATCCTTCTTTCATTTTTCTGATCATCCAAACATAGAAAAGGTGCTGTACTGTGATTTGTACAGCTAGGATTCCGTAACTGCTTTTGTCCGAAGCAATGAAGACACAAGATCACTCAACATGTAAATACCCATTTCCTACTTCCACACTATGAATTCTTATACATAATATTCTCAAACTCAAGGGGATTTTGTTTTAATAATGCACGCCTGCTGTTTATAGGATTTTGAACGGTCAACTTCGCCAATGCAATTAAGATTGTCATATACTTCAACTTGGTCCACAAACTTTTTTCAATAGGATTCCTTTCATCATCCCAACCATGCATAATGAGATAATGAGCTTCGTGGAGCAGCTGAGCCCGTGGTAAATGCTTAAGGGTGGCAATTCGTGTCGTCGTGTCATATTCGGGTCGTGTCAATATATAGGTATTCTATTATATTTACTAACCCGAACACGACACGAATGACAATCGTGTCAAAATTAACAAATTTAAACACGACTAAATTAGTAATTAAGTAACACAACACGACACGCATAACCAGTTTATTAATTTGGCCATTTAAATAAATTTAATTTATAACTAATCCACCAATATTTAACATAAATAACATAGTAAACGGGTTAATTTGGGGTTAAATATTAATTTACATAATAATTAAACGAAGAAATTCATGTTATATGGATCGGACGAATATAACCCGCTTTATTAAACAGGTTACGAGGTCAATATGAATTAACTAAAATACGATTATATTTCTAACCTAAACATGCAAAAATCATGTCAAGTTGGTATCAGTTTACAAACTCACAAATTTTGCCAAGTCTAGTAAATGTTAGGTAAGTGGGAATTAATTATCACATCCAATTAGAATAAAGTAGAATTTTAGAATTTATGGGCTCTAAAGAATTTGAAGGCATGTTGATGAACTTGTCATCCTTACGCCAAGATGCCGATGCGTAGAGGACTCAGGGAAAGCCATGGAGCTTGAAGACGTACATCCTTCGTGCCACCAGACTGGGAGAAATTAATCTGATAAGTATGCTCGCATGTGATTCATGAGGGCTTCCAAAATTGCCTATCAATATTAATTTGATAATATTGGTAGTCGATTATTTAGTCACTAAGTCCTCTTCTTTAATATCTCATAATGTAATATTATGAATTGACTCATTCTTCATCATCTCATCCTATATTACCTCAAATAAAAATCAATGGCCAATGGTGTTGGGTATTTAACCCTAGGGCAAGAGCATGGTTGAGTTATGTGGGCAAATGTTAGAACTATTTTGAGGAAATGTTTAGGAGCAAAGTGGACGCGTGTGTCAAGCTTATGTAAGTAAATGTTAAGAGTATCTTGGGGCCGAAAAAATGTTCTGGTGCAAAATGGATCATAAAGGCAAAAGTCAAGGTAATTTACGCATCTTATCCTTCATTTCTAATGGCCAATAACAGATGTTCTTCAACTTGCAAATTTATAAGGGTTACCATATGTGTCTCCCAAAAGTTCAAAGACAGAAAATCCCGAAGTTTCCCTAATGATTCTAAGAGCTCCTTCACCTCCATCTTTTTTTTTTTTTGATAGTTCACCTTCATTGTTTCAAGTTCAAATACGTTTGATTGAATAGATGAACTATTTTAGAGGGTAACCTATTAAATGGAATAGCTTCCAGACTAATATAAGTATCGGCTTTGGTTGTTATCATATATAAATAAATAAATATATATATATATATAAAATAAGAAAGAAACATAGTTAATGCTATAAAAAGGAAAAAATATAAAATAGATTTGGTTTTTTTTTTCGTCAAACTTCATAAGTAACCAACCAATAGAAAACTTCTATATTTGTTTTTTTTTACCTTTTTTGTTATTTCAAAATTTCCCATCAAATTTCTTTCCCTGTTGTTTTCTAGAAACTAAATTACAAAGGATAAATGCTTTGTATAGGAATTATCCATAAGGAATATGAGAAGAAGAAAAGAAAACCCCCCACGATATTGAAATTGTCCATATCTTTGTCTCAAATACCAAAGTTAAGATAGCTACTGTAGATCGAGTTCAATGAAGATTTAATGGAGTTATCAAGTGAAGTCCCTAGTAGGACTAGTGAAGTAGTTCTGACTAAGATCGTCCCATACGTGTGGATGTGAGAGACTCAAGAGCCTTGATTAGGAGTGAGTCGGGCGGACGCAAGGTGCTTACTAGCTTGAAGGCCAAGGAACTTGGGGAGCAATTAACTGATCGGCCTGAGATGATTTTTTGACAAGTGGATAAAGTATGATTTTATGAGGGAGCATGATACTCACCTTCCATGGTTAGACACCAATTTCAGTTTTTTAAAGGTCTTTCCAAAGTTATGAGAAACAATTTGAGAAGATATGATAAAAGCAGACTTTCAGAAGAATGCCAACTTTGTATGGAGTTATCTGTTGGATTTATGCTCTAAAATTAATCTGCGTTGTTGATCATGAGCCAAAATTAATAATGGGTCGTTAAATCCCCAAGCTAGCAAATTAGTGACAAATCCCATTAATAATTGCTTAAGAGGCAAGAAACCTAATAAGGCAGGAGTTCTGTTACTTGATAGGTAAGAAACCCTGTAAAGTAGAGATTGGTTGTTTGTCAAATAAGTAACCTTATAAGGTTAGAATTTGAAGTCTATAAATAGGCCCCTCTCCCTAGGACCTTCACACATTCTCCCTAGGGCCTTTACACACATATGCAGTGTCCTTTCCTTTAGTCTCTGGCAATTAGGCGCACCCACACGCAGATCTATCGCGACTAGAATAGCTTGCAAAGGTACCATGTCAAGAGGTTAGTAAACCTTAAGGATGATGACGTTAGTTTATCACACATCTTTTTCAATCATGATCCAGGCTTCCACTATACATTGATCCCAACAATTAGGATCAGAGCCTAAATTGAATCAGTATGTGGTAAACCGAATCCTTATATTTTTTACATGTTTATTTGATGTAATTAGATATATGCCACCTAGGTTCTATGTTTTATGTTATTTATATTTTTGCATGAATGAATGTTTTATTTTGGCCTTAATCCATGGTAGAAGTTTGATTATTCTTTTTTTTTTTGATGTAACTTGACGTTAATCATAAGATTAGGTATTCTCCTTAATTTATTTATTTATTACAATTATATGTACATTTGGATTTACTGGATAATTATGTAAAAGGTACCGAGAGAGGAACTACTACATGTTACTGTTCATCGTTTTTCATGCCAATCGAAGCCCCAGCTCGCGAACTAATACTTAATCATGTAGGGACACAAAATGTATCAAGAGGGTCAGTTTAAGACTCCGTGACACGCCACACATGCCGCTTAAAGCGGTCAAGACCAAGACTCATACGTATAGCTTTCGAGGGTGTGTAGGGGTGCGTTCCATCTTGGATTGGCCCCAAACTTGGCCAGTTGATCCCTCTCTTGGTGATTTACCTCCCTATAAAATTTTGTAGCAATCAAAGGTTAGAGGTCTGTGTAGCGACTGAAGATAATTTTAGTTTTTGGCTTCAAACCTACTCCAAGACATGCCTTGGATTTGGACAAAATCTGACCAAGATTTTCCTTATGTGGTGTTCCTACCCTCTCAGAAACTTCATGATGATCCAAGCTTGTACGGCGACAGCCTGGCTTGTTTCGACTCTCCGCAACGCGAGGGCACGTGCAAAGTCAGATTTGGACAAAATTTGGCCAATTGGTTTCTTCATGTGGTGATCTACCTTCTTGCAACCAGACTTATTTGAGCTGCTAGATGATTGACACGATTTGGTGCTCAATTTTATGAGGAGGACTAATTAGAGTTTCAGGTTTTTCGCTTAAAACCATGTAAAACTAATTTAACTCTACCACAATTCAAAGAATTTCAAGAACCGATGGAAATATGGATTTCGAGCTAGATATCAAGTTATATTTAGCCCTATCGCTTTGTAATTTTCTTTTTCTAGGAAATCAATCATGGATCAAGGGCCCATTATTTATTATTTGCTTACAATTGTTTTATATAGATATAACATGTGATGTATGGATGCCATGCAATTTAGAATAGGTGATGCCATATAATTTCATCATGTGATATATACATGCATAATGATATTTTTGTTTTGTCTAGATAATATTGTTATAACGTTTAGTTGGAATTAATGTAAAATATTGAACGTCTAACTAATATTATCTTAAATTAATTTAATTAATTGGAAACATGTGGACTCCATTATGATTCACAATAAAATGATTAGTGATACTCCAAATGTATAAATACGATCGGATTTTATAGATTTGATCTAAAATAATTTCAAAATTTTAACGAGATCAGACGGCCTAACATCGATAAATACTACATATTAAAGATAATTTTGAAATTAAATTAATGGTCATCACATTCAATTTTAGTAACATTAATGTATAGATAACATTATGTAAAATATTGAAATGGAGTGAAGGTTCCAAATTAATTTAATTAATTTGAAACCTCGGGCTACATTAAAGGTGCAATAATAAAATGAATTTATGTGATGCCTCAGCGGATAAATATCGCGTATTTTATTGGATTGGATCTAAAATAATTTGAAAATTTTAATGAGGTTATCTGTTAGCGTTGCCAATCTTGGATATTAAAGATAGTTTTGGAATTAAATTAATGGTTATTACATTCAATTTTAGAAACATTAATAATCCTCCCAACGAGACTCTATTAGCAATTAGTAATCGTCCAATTACAGAAATGAATGTTTCGAAAATTACTTATATATGATATTGTTATAAGTAGGAAATAAAAGATATATCTAATATGATTTACTATTTTGAATTTAGATGAAGACTTAGAGTCAAAGAAAAAGGGATAGAAAAGGGATTTTGTCATTAGAGTTTCTATTTTGTCGGACTATGAATTGAATTAATAAAGAAAGGGATGAAATCAGAAAAGGGTGAGAAGAATTCAATGAATTATTTCAGAACAAAGAAATGGAGAAAAGAAATGTTCAAGAACAAAGAAATGGAAGGACAAAAAGTTGTATGGATTCCCAAATAAATAGATATAGTTTGGTGATTCGTAATATTACTGGATGCTTGATGGTAGATGCTGTGGAAGAATATGAACGATATTGTATGGAGAGGGCCGAGAGGCAGAGGTAATAGTGCTCGATTCGTGATTAACTTGCCAGGGCGTATGTTATATAAGTGTACAACAGTTCGAGACAGTAAGGGGACTATGCAAATATCGTGTCAGGTTTACGGGACTGTCAAAATTTTCAAGTTATAGTAAATGTTACTTTAAGTGTGAATTAATTATCATATCCAGTTAGAATAAAGTAGAAAAAGAATTTGAGTGGCTATAAAGAATTTGGAGGACATGTTGATGAACTTGTCATCCGTACGTCAAGATGTTGATGCGTAGAGGACTTGAGGTGATGATGGAGCTTGAAGACCTACGTGGTTCAAAACAAATAACAAATTAAGGGGAAAGAAATTAATAATATGGAAAGGTGCATCCTTCAGGCCAGCTGTATTTTTGAGAAATTAATCGGCAAGTACCGCTGCGTGTGATTCATGAGGGCTTTCAAAATTGACCAGGAAATAGTATCCTTCGGTGGGGCTGGGGCTGGGGCTAGAGGTGGGATAATGGGTTTGTTATAGTGGATCGGTTTATTTTGACTCATATTTTTAAGGATTGAGTTGAAAAAATAGTGATTCGAATATAAATAGGGTTTATTGGCCCCACCCAAAGAGGCTCATGGGCCATTTGGGCTTAAGTCGGGTTTGCCCGCTTGATCCATTTTTACTCGTTTTTTATTTTAAGTTTTTTAATTACTATGTATTATTTTTTAATTATTAAGAATATTAGTTAGATTTTCAATTTGTTTTTTTATATTTTTGTCATCGTCTTATATGTATCAAAACCTATAAATATAAAAATCTAATTCTTCCTCTGGTTCGATTCGTTCAAAAAAGAACAACTATATACATATCTCCCTCTCATCACCATCCATATCATTGGCGTCATGAAAACGGTCATAAATATGTTGTAATGCTTCTTCTATCTCCCCTTCAAAGTGGTATGACACTGCAAGCCATTGCACTGCATCAATGAAGTTCAGCAATTGGGAAGGGCTAGCAGCAGTAACTATTAACTTCCTTCTCTCTTCCTTTTAGATCCTCGACTGTTCTTCTTTCAGTACGTGTATCATGGACCAAGATGTTTTACCAACCCGATATTGTAATGAAAAAGATTATTCATTCTGAAATTTCTCACAAGCTTGCGGCACAAGTTTGAATTTTAATATGAATAATAAGTGTTTTTTTAAATTTCTCACATCACGTATCAGTGCGCATGGAGATTCACTAGGTCCACTATGGAGCTTTGAATAATAAATATAGATCAAATATTTAAGGTGCGGAGAGATGGCTAATTCGAGGCCTTTGGTTAAAGTAAAGGCTACGTCTGTATTTAAACTACCAATTACTCTTAAAGCTCAGACTTTAAAATTTGAGTTTTAATATAAAATATCATGATTTTTTAAAAAATATCAATGAAATCGGATAAATATTTGAATTAAAGTATATACCTTGTCTTGAGAATCTTATGCAACAAATTGGTCACCCAAGATTTTAGGGTGAAAATTCGCTAGCGGGTGCAATTTGGGTGTAGGAATCTAGGCATAGAAACTAGGATACGTCATATACTTCAACTTAGTTCACAAACTTTTTTCAAATAGGATTCCTTTCATTATCTCAATAGTGGGTGTCGATAATGAGCAGAGGACCAACTAAGCGAAATTAGTAGAAATGCTAAGGGTGGCAATTATATCAACGTGTCATGGTAAGTCGTGTCAATATATGGAGTATTTTTTAATGTTGTTAACTTTGAATATGACCACGAAAAATAATGTCATCCAAAATTAACCAAATTCAAACACGACCACGATACTCATACTTAGGTTTATTAATTTGGTCATTTAAATAAATATAATTTATAATTCATCCATCAATATTTAACATAAATAACATATTAAATGGGTTAATTTAGGATAAATATTAAATTTACATAATAATTAAGCGAATAAATTTCATGTTTTGTGGATTGACAGATATCTCTTTGTTTACTAAACCGATTATATTAGTAAACATGGATTAACTTAAATACGATTATCTTGCTAAACATATAAAAAACGTTTCTTGTTGGTTTGAATTTATGAAATTGTCAAATTTTGTCAAATCTAGTAAATGTTACTTAAGAGTGAATTAATTATCATATCGATTAGAATAAAGTAGAATTAAATTTAGTGGCTCTAAAGAATTTGAAGGACATGTTGATGAACTTGTCATCCATAAGTCATGATGTTGATGCATAGAGGGACTTGTGAGTGATGATGGAGCTTGAAGACATGGGTGGTTTGTAACAACTAACAAATTAAGGGAAAGAGCTAATAATATGGAGAATTACCTCCCTCGAGGCCAAGCCCATCACTTTGAAGGAAATTAATTTGATAAGTATGCTCGCATGTGATTCACGGATTCCAAAATTACAGGAATGTATCTAGCGGTGAAATTTAGAGGTGGGATAATGGATTGATACGATGGATCGATTCTATTTTGACCCATATTTTTTAGGGTCGAGCTGAGAATATAGTGATTCAAATAGAACTAGGGTTTATTAACTCGGCTTAGATAGGCATTAATTACCGTTTGGGAATTTGAGTTAGGTCTACCACCCGCTTGGTGTGTACGGCTCGTTTTTATTTTTAATATTTGCATATTATTTTCTAATTAATAGAATATCAGGTTAGATTTTTTAATTTGTTTTTATGTTTTGTCGTGTCTTGTCGGCGTGTTTGTATCGTCGTCTTGTACGACATGTGGTTTATGTCATCTTAATACGACGGTTTCATTTTCAGCGTCTTGTTATGGCTTTAACGTATTATTAAGGTGATTTAAGCGACAAAGCGTCTTGATCAGACGAGAGGCAGTGACGCCGAATCAAATAATTGTAAGTGATATATTGTATAACCAGTCATGAGTATTTCGATTATCATAGAATTAATATGTGTAGGCTTTGAGCGATTCATTTATCTTTGTTAGCTTTGTATCACTAAATAAATTCTACAAAGTTTTAGCGAGATTTGATTTTGTATTAACTATACGAATGTATTATTATTAGTTTTACAAAAAATATAATAATTATCTTTTCAAAAAAAATAAGAATATTAGTTTTTATTATGAAAGATATAAAATATGGTGTATAGAAAAAAAAGAATAGTTATTAAATAAATGTTTTAATAAAATAAAATAATATTAGTATGAAATATAATTTAAAAATAATATATATATATATATATATATATATATATATATATATATATATATAATAACTATAATAATTTATTTTATATAATATTTAAGAACATAAAAATAACTTTATTTTACAAATATAAAATTTGTAAAATTATTATTTATTATTATTTTAATTTTTTAATGTCATGCCCATTTTGAGTGGTTTTGACTTGCATTTCGTATAGGATCGAGTTAGAGGCTAGCCAAAGCGAGCTGAATAAAAGTAGTAAGATTAGATTAGAGCCCATTTTACCTACCATTTGTTTCTTAGCTCTGAGTGGGGGTTCATCGAAACAAGCTGGAAATTTGAATCGTTTATCTCCCAATGAGATAATCCATGAGATGTATTTGGAGATGGAGCGATATTTGGAAGAGTGTAGAAAAAAGCTTAAGATAGAGGCAGAATTATCCATGGATCTCTCGATATCCCAATCTAGTACGTCTCAAAGCCTTAATCCTTCATAAGGGATAATTGGTTTTTGATAAGGAAAGACAAATTTTTTCACTAAATTCGTGATATTATATCTCAAAAATCGAGAGAATTAGTCTTTGATAAGGAAGAGATTCTATCGCCAAAATCACAAGATTATCCTTCCAAGAATAATCAGGAAATTAGTATAAAAAGCATCAAACTCATACGAGGAAAGGCCAAAATAATTCGATGCGAACTTTCTTCTTGTCTTCTCCATCCTTTTTGACAATCATGGAGAGAAATTTGTCGACCTGCCATTTACTTGGACCCCGCACTGCGGGTGCGTTGCTCCTCTGATGCCCCGAATATCAGACGATCCAGGTAACAACATGTACAGTAGTTATTGGAAGGTGCCAAAGTGTAGATAATAATTTAATTGGGAGTAATGGGTAGATAGAGAGACACTTACAAGGAATAAGAAGTTGGGAGAGAATAAATTTTATTGGATGCTATCACTCTATTGTATTTCAACTGTAACATGATCTCCTATTTATAATAACATAAACTAAATAAAACCAAATCTTTTACCAAAATAAACAGCTTTTATTATCGTCTCTTATATAATTACAATCATTTTTATGCATCATATATATGTAGATGGTGATCAAATTGATGTTGGTCATGCCATAGGATGAACTAAGTGATCTGACATTATTCTTCATCACTTCTCCAACATGAGTGTATCCATCTTCCCCAGTGTAGATCACATCTATAACTCGAGAAAGATTAAGCACACGCATTAGCAAAGGCATCGGAACAGTAGTAGGTCGTAGGAGCTGCTCATTGATATCCTTCCATGCATCCTCAACTTGTTGGAGAAACTTTTCATATACCTCTTTCGGAGACACCATATTGCTTCATGCCAACATTCAACACACGAGGCAAATGTCCTCTCTTAACTCCAAAGCGCATATAGTTTACAGAATAGTATTTTATGTTTGATTGGGCTTTAAGCTATGTAGTTCTTAGGAAAATTTGAGGAAAGAAGTATAACAAAAGAAAAAAAATTTAGGAAAATAAAATTAAGTTAAATCAGAGGCAGATTCTTTTTATTCGCTACTCTCAAACCAAATCTATTTATTTTAACTCATCAATATAAATATTAAATAATTTAAGAATATGTAGGATTTTCAAGTAATTTTATTTAGACTTGATTTTTAGATTTTTCATTAGACAAGCAGTATACAAAATCATATTCCTTATATTGCGTTGTTTCTGAAGCGGCACTAAGGAAAGAAATGACATTAAAGAAAATGATTTTCTCATATTGATTTAATCATATTGGAAATTTCAAAGAAAATCAAATATAAATAAATTTTTAGAAACTTACATGTTCTTAATTTTTTTTTAATATGTCAGGAGTCAAATACTAGATTCAATATATACCTTATGTGGCCCGATGTCATCCTTGAGCACCTGGAATTACGATTGATGCTTTGATGATCTTGGGGTTACTGGTTACCCAATCAAAGGCTTCCTTTGTTACAATTTCTCCCATACCGACAAAAGAAGTGGTTGCCAGCATTCCGTAGGCTGAGGTTACCAATGCTAGATTCATATACTCTTCCATTGTTGGTATGGATCGGACCATTTAACCCCTCTTGCTTCAAAATAGGCTTTGCTTGCATTTTCCATACATCTGTGGCCTTCGATTAAATTTACATCTATATCCATACAAAATGAGGGATAAGGTGCTAGAGTGCCACACCAGGTTTTGCGTGTATGTGCCACCATGCCCATGAACTTTTTTTCAGTCCCACAATCCCAGATGATTACTTCCGTAGTCACCCATGTCCAATCCTTTAAAAAAAATCACAACCAGGTTGGAAACTTCGACACATGCAAAGTGTTTAACGGGTGTTAAAATGAGCGTTTGTCATTTTCTAACGACGGGGCATGGTAGGTAGTGGAAATGCGTCAAGGGAGCATCATGGGACTAAAAAAAAGTTAAGGACAAATTGAGACATACACGTAAAGGCTGGGGGCATTTGTGCACCTTATCCCTACAAAATGAGCCTAGACACAACAACATCGGTTATCGATGCAAAATGCCTTACCAGCTTCTTTCGCATAGTGAATGGAAATATTGAAACATCTTCTTTCTCCATATCTTCCTCAATTTCTTTGTACACATCTAAGAGTGCAACGTACCAGAATTTCATGTATTCTGGAAGGTGATCTATGCTGCTAATATCCCACCTAAAAATAAATTACAAAGTTATGATTTAAGTATCATATATATATATTATGAAGATTGAGTAATTTGAATGCAATATCAAAACCTGTCAATGGCCTTAGTTAAGGTTTGGAGTTCTTCAACTGTGCCATATGCATCATAAATATCATCCATAATGGATGTCATGGCAATTACTTTGGTTAGGGTCGTCTGGCACGGGCATATTGAGGCTCAAGTACACCGAGCTATCCGAGAAAAAGCATTCCCACCAATGTTTTCGAGGCGAAGAGGCAACTTTGTACCAAAGTCTAATTCTCCACCACCTAAAATCCATTAAAACAATTAGCTCGAGATAAAATGAAGGTACATATAAATAGGTAATATTAATTGCTTGTGATTAATTTGGAAGCAAACCTAGAAAGATTTCTCAGTTCCTCCTTGTGTAGGGACTGCACTAGATTAAAATCTAATTTGGCCAGCTTTAGTAGAGTTCTATCATGCATAGTTTCATTATGGTAGATAGTCATATACCACCTTGCCTCTAGTCTCTCTACACCTCTTCGAATCGACCGGTTCAGGGCATGAGCAACTTGTTCTTTAAGATGATATTTTAAATGTTCTACCATGGACAATAGATGGGTGGTAGTGAAAGCAAGTGCTTCATCCAATGCGTCTTCTCCATGAATTCTAAGATTTGTTGCCTCATACAAGCATAGCATGCCTTGTACATTGCTCACCAAATCTTTCTTGAAGTTACCCTTCTCATCCTTGAATTTCCTGAATATACCTGCATAAATACCATTATTTAAACATAAGATTGGAATAATGAAAATGAAAAAAAATTTTTAACGACTGATCTAATCATGTATGTAGATAATGTTTTTAACGGACCCAAGGGCCTCGACTTTAATATAGATAGTATTTACTAAATTGAGAGGAACCCATATTAATATAGATAGTCCCAAGAACTTCTTCCCCTAACGGACAAGTAGATATGACAAATACCCCTATGTAGGCACTTGTTATGTCCGATGAGATTGTGGTGTTAAACAGACAAACACTACGCAGACGAAGCGAACCATAACCCCACATGGTACTTTGATACCATATTTTTAACGACTGGCACAACAATGCACATATTGTCCTTTTTGGACTCGAGGGGACCTCATGTATCTTTAAAATCGTTTATTAGGTTGAAAGATGCAGCCCGCCTATAATTACTTATATAGTTAGTCACATAAACTTTCTCCCTTCACATAAAGGCTTTTGCTCCCTTCATCCGTGTGGGATGTGACACATTTTAACTTACACATGATGATTCTTTGGAATCTTACATGGGAAATATCATGCGGCTTGTCTTAGTGCTTAGGAAATCGAAGAGCAACATCATAGATATCACCTTCCACATCATCACCATTAGGATAGCTATCATAAATATGTTGTAACACTTCTTCTATCTCTGTTTCAAAGTGGTATGCCACCCCCAAACGTTGCACAACATCAATAAATTTGAGTTGTTGGCAAGTGTTACCAGTTACATTTATTAGCTTCCCTCGAATTTCCTCTTTCAGATCTTCAAGCTGCTTCTCTTTGCAGGCGCGAATTACCTATGCGAAATTAGACTAGTCAACATATTAAAACGACTTTTTTTCTTGATATATTGACCTATTTGTTTGCGATTTTAAAAGAAAGCTGTTTTTTCTTCGAAACAAAGGAAAACATAGAGAATAAGTTTAATTTATTTTTTATTCTGAAAAACATGAAGAACACAAAAAACTCAAATATAAGGATTTGTTTGGTTCATGTTTTTTGAAAGCTAAGATTTTTGTTTTGAACAAGGGAGAGCAATGGAAAGCAGGGAACATTTTTATTCATAGCTTTTTGTTATGAAAGCCTTGAAAAAACCATTAAATTTAGAGAACAAAAACAGTTTTCAGAGGAAACCATTTCGGTGTTACTGTGTTTTTGCTTAGATTCTGATAATTTTAGAAAACAGAAACCAAACGGGCCTTTAGAGAGCAGAATAGTTTTGAGATAGCAATGAGAAATAGAGCCTTTATTTTGAAACAGAAACCAGCAGAACCTATGACTCCTTACGTATTTTTTTTTCAATTACCTCATCTTCAGGAGAGTAGGATATGAACTGATCACCCCAAATATTTGGGTGATAATTGGCCACTCCGACAGTTTTCCAGTTGAGAAAATTATTACTGGCCAAGAAGCGGAGTGCTAAGACTTGACTCGACATGCTAATTGTTTGGAAGTGCAGTAGAAGACACTGTACTCCAAAACCATTGAAATAATTACAAAAGATTAGGGAAGCTACATTGTATTTATAGGCCAACAATGTGGCCTTCAGAATATAATATCTTATTTGAAATTATACATGAAAGGGGTCCAGTCAGGTAAAGGGAATGAACTGGGGAAGCATTCGAGACACATCAAATTATCCAGTGTCTGTAGGATTTGGTTTAGTATGGAATTTAAAATGTCCAAGAAAGTCAACAATTTTAGGTGAGGCTATAATCGATTAATTATTCTCTTGTAAAATTAAATCCCTGGAACTACCAAATATAAAGAAATATTTGTATTACAGCGTAGTATTACATTAGCACCAATTCAAATCGACTCAATTAATAATTAAATAATACGGCACAATACGTATAACCATTTTATTAATTTGATCATTTAAATAAATATAATTTATAACTAATCCACCAATATTTAACATAAATAACATATTAAACAAGTTAATTTATGATAAATATTAATTTACATAATAATTAAACGAATCAATTTCATGTTATATGGATTTACACGAATATAACCTGTTTATTAAACTGGTTGTACAAGTCAACGTGAATTTAATCCAAACTCGATTATCTGAAAAACAGAAACGTATAAAACGTGTACAATTAGTTTAGGATTTATAGAGCTGTCAGAATTTTGTCCAAATCTAATAAATGTTACTTAAGTGTGAATTAATTATTATATCCCATTAGAGATAAAGTAAATTAGAATTTGGTAGTATAAAGAATTTGAAGGACATTTTGATGAACTTGTCGTAAAATGCGATGTAAGACAAGGAAATTCAATTTACGGAAAAGGCAAAATCGTAATTTCGATTACAAAGTTGTTAATTTCGGTTAAAAATCTGTAATTTATTCTCTAGATCTTGGATGATGAAACAGATTTCACCGTTGGAATCGTCTCGCGAAATCTAGCTAGCATGTAAAATTTCGTCGAATTCCGAGACAGTCGGAGTTGACACGTTTTTCGAGGCAGAGTGGTTCGAGGTCTTAGTAAAGCGGTTTTGATCGCGACGAGAATCGCATATGATACGTGCTCGTGTCTTGTAAGTGGTATGAGTGAAATGATGAAATGGATGGCCGAGGATAGTGCGGGATGTAGCTTTGGGAAATGAAGGGACGTAATGGTCGTTATGGGATTTGATTTAAGTAAACAAAGAACAAAGTTGCATAGTGATTGTCTTCTCAATTCAAAGGCAAAATGTGAAATGGAAAAGGGAGAAAAGATGCAGTGAGCTCAGATTTAGTTTCTAGTGAGAGAGAGTCGGTTCTTATACAGAAATCTGGCAGCGATCCCGTAGTCGGCGGTCTTCGGAATGAGAAGGAGAGCGCTGCGCGAGGAGGAAGGAACCGCGTAGGTGCCGGATTTAGGGAGTTTCCTCAAACTCCGAGAGGTAGGGGTTTCTCCCTACTTGGGTTTTATTCTTCGTTTAAGTACCATGTTAATGTTTCGGTTGGTTGAGGCCTTGAACGGCCGTTTGATCGGTTTCAAACCTTGGAATCGAAATGCTTGGATTTGAGACCCACGAGCGGCCGTATCGAGTGTTCTGGAATTGTTTGGACCCAAATGTGTGATGAAGTGTTCTATAAATCATGTATTGGTTTGTTTGAGGCGGAAATGGCGTGAGGCAGGTTCACTAAGTGAGCGGAGTAATTTGTGCTTTGAAAGACCAGTAACCTAGGGTTTCTTGTTCGAAGCGATGATCACAAAATATTTTTTGAAAATATGTGTTTGGTCGAGGTGATTTAAATTGGATTGCTCGTGTATGATTAATGCTTGAGTAAATTTAATTTTGATGTATGAAATGAATTTTACTTGACATGATTGTGGCTGAATTGATTGTTTGTAAATATATGCATGTTTATATATTTACATGTGGTCATTGTATTGGGCTGGCATACATGCATTCCATATGCCTTTGGAACACCAGGACTATAGGAGTGAGTGCATGAGATGAGTATAGAAGAAAATGGTTCGGAGGGTTATCTAAAATGTAGATTATCGAGGTTATCTAAAAATTTAAAAATATCGATGAAGTCGGGCGATACGATTGATATATCGAGAGGGTAGTCCATAAAATAATGCTCGATTGTCGGAGGCTGACCCAATTGATATCTACACATGGAGGGTTGTCCACTAACAAACAAATGAATATAAGAATTCTCGCATCTGAGAGGCTTAGGCGAGTGTGAGAAGTCGATGAGGGACTCGGGATCGAGGTTAGTCACGTAGACATTCAAGTAGGATTATGCATTTGCTTGAATGTGTATTTATTTTGGAACATTGCATTGCACTTAGGTGGAGAGTAGCCCACTTAGGGTGATTCCACTCTGCAGGCATTAGCTCACCTGTCGAGGAACATATTTTAGTACGGGAGCGCACGAGGAGATGGCTCGTCTAAGGCCGGATTTAGAAGAGCAGTGTGGCTTTGAGGGGTTCTTTGATGTTCACATGTATTAGAATTCAGTATTTTAATATATATTTGTATAAAAGTAAACATTTAACTCTTGGAAACATGATATATGTTGATGTATGATGATGGATATTATTGTATGGAGTCGAGAGACGTTTTATCCATATTGTATCATGTGATTGGTTAGGACCCGAGGTTATAATGCAATTGATGAATTTAGGTGGGAGCCCTCCGTCTGAAGGGGCTACGCTAGATTTTAAATGAATGTCGGGTAGGTTACGACATCCACGGAGAGTATTCAGCGGGTTGTGAATTAGTCAACAGACCCCCAGGAATGGGGCGTCACAGCTTGGTATCAGAGCTTAGGTATACGAATACCTAGGTAGCTCGGGTTAATTATCCATCACCACTAGGTGGTTTGATCACGGAGTATAGAGTATGGAAAACCCTAGAGAATGAGGCTTGGGCTTAGGCCATAGTCGGTGTAAGAACATCTCCACTAGGTGTGGTTCGATTGATATGTGTAGGTATGAGATTACCTAGGAAATCCACGGGGACAAAACTAGGACACTTCATGCATGTGTTGGTATGTTTGTGTGGTTGGTTTTTGTGAGTGTGGCACGTGAGGCGCCAGTTGTGCATAACATGAATTGAGGTGTTATGTGATTTATGATTGATATGTTTAGTTGATAGCATAGGATGAAATTATGGAAAATTTTGAAGTTTTACATAGTGTAAGCTGGAACAAAGAAGGGAAAAGAAATGACTTTTAATAAATTTATTTGAGTTGTTGGATGATGAAATCAAATTTTAATAAATTTGAGATGGAACACTAGGAGTTAGTGTTATGCAAGATGTTTTAAAGGGAAGTGCAGGATCATTTTCCGAATTAAATGAAAAAAAATAATAATAAATAAACAAAAATAAATTTTGAGCAAATTTATTTTGGTTATTATTGAGAAATGAGCAAATTTTAAGTAATTTGAGGTGCAGAACAAACTTCAGAGTTAGTGTTATATATAGGGAGACTTCGAGAGTGCGGACCATTTTCGAATTAAAGAAAAAAAATATAGGTATATATTTTTAGTGTCTTCCAATAGTTGGGAGAAATGAAAAAAAAAATGAATGAAAGGTGGGGAAATTGTTTTTTTTTGTGTAAAACCGGAAAAAGAAAATTATAAATTTATTTGGTTATGAGATGAAGAAAATAATTTTCTAAGGTTTTATATGAGTGGCGAAGAAAAGTGAAAATAAATTTTTAGGAATTTATTTGTGTGATACGAAGCCCGAAAAAAAAAATGATTTTTAGTGATTTTCAGTAACTTGGAAATAAATGGAAAATGAATAATGAAAAAAATTTTTGGTCTTGAAACAGATTTTTGAGCTCTTGCCGATGATGTGTGAGAAAATATTTTGTATTGCAGAGAGTGGGTTGTATTACGGAGATTTAGGCTTAAATGGCTAGGTAGTGTATTGAGATAAAGTTTGTATTATGACTTAGGTGTCACGATAAATTTGGAAAAGCGTAATTGTAAGCGTAACTTAGCAGGCGTGTGAATTGTATTGCAACATAGTGGCCTTAGGTGGGTAGTGGGCAAGGTGTATTGCAATACACTGACTGTATTGAAACTTAAAGGGGCTTGAAATTTGGGGTGTATTGCAATACAGCTGCTTTGTGATAAGGCGGTGCGGTGTATTGCGACAAGGAAGGAAGTGTATTGCGAGTTGTATTGCGATAGAGGAAGGAAGGTGTTGGCTGGGAAAGGCGGTGTGTCACGATGCAATTTTTGTATCGTGGTAGCAATAAGGTTAGGATGAAATTGTATTGCGATGTCTGAAAATTGTATTGCGATTGAAGGATAAAGCCCGATTTAAAGCCTTATTTAGTGAGTAAGATGATGGATCAGCGTGAGATGAGAAGCGTGAGTGGGAAGTAAACGTAGAGATGATGACTGATCATTGTGGAAATCTGTGATAAACCTTGTGATAACCTAATATATGACTGATATAACTGAAGCGTGACCGTATATCTTGTGTCGTTACTGAATCATCGACTCATTTAACAGATGACTTCAAATCTTGACCTGTGATCATTTTGATGTTGTGTGGACAGTTAATCTTATTAAAAATTATAATGAAATTAAAATTTTGATAATTTTGAAAAACTCAAATTATATTGAAAATTGAAAATATCGATTGGATGAAACAATGATAAATATAAATCAGGTGTATTATATTCTCAGACTCAAATAATATAATGATTCTGTTAATGTATGAATAAGTGTCTTATGAGTACATTGTTGGTGTATAGAATATTAACAATATGAGTTGCCATCATGTGGATCGTAACCAGATGGCTAATGAGAGACGAGATGAGATATCTTGAGACGATGGAGACATTTATAATGGATGTTTTAAATCAGCTGGTTACGTGGGTAGCTGATGATAACAATGAAATATTACCGCTTTATATCATTGACTATAGTAGAGATGAGCGGGAAGATACCAATAACATCTGGAGGTTAAGGGATAATGTTCATGGGGGAGGAGATCAGATGATAATGGAATAAATGATTGTCGAGTCTGAAGTAGAAGGTATGAAGTGCCTCATAGTGACGATGTTCGTTCGATTCGACCAGGTGAGATGAATATGTTGGAAATGATGAAAGATCAGTTTAAGTGACTGTTGAATGAGCTTTGTGCGTGATATTTACCAGAAATGCGAGCTGGATCTCAGTGGCGATACAGTATTGGTGGATATGTGACCAGTTCGGGGAGCCTGGCGATTGATGATGATTATTGTACAAATAGCGAAGTTAAGTTGAATGAGCTAAATTGTCAAAGTGGTGTGGGTGAGTTGTTCCGTGATCATCAGACGCTCCGCTGAGTTGGGATATGTAACATGAAGAGATGTTGACCGAGGTGAGACGACACATGTGATTGTCATGGATAGTGACTCAGATCGACCTCATCTATGTGGGGATTGTGCGTTATTAGATCACCTGAGGACTCTACTCATACATCATTGGAAGCCGGATCATTGGAAATATATCAGGGTTGATCATCATCTTTGGGATGGATGAGGTGATAAATACAGATTGAATATCGAGTTCTGTGACGTGGGAGGATTCTGTAATATGAGGGTAGTATTCAATGATGTTGAAGTTATTGTAAATATTGGAATGATGTGAATCAGATGATGACAGAAGACATTCTGTGAGATGTCTGCAGACACCATATAAGACGGGAGCAGGTGAATCTGTTTCTGATACCGGGTTTTGGGTGTGTCATGGATGTTTTCCGGATGAGTACCGTACTCGGCGGGTAATGGAGCGATCGTGAATTGCGAAGTACCGCCGTCTCTTGTAACTCGCGTAGGATAAACACCGGTTCGATGGGACTCGGATAAAGTTCGAGAGCTATTGAAGACGAGAGTTCGTAAGATGACCGTAACCGTGAAGTACCGATTCATTTGTGAAGATCGTTTCAAAATAACGAATTGTGTTGATCTCGATTGATTAAGTTTGATAAATGATTTGTTCCGGGTTGTCGGTGTTGCGATCAGTTGCGACGAATCACTCGACCAGAATATGAGGCGGTGCCGCCAGTACAGGGATTGAGATCTGGAACATATCCTTGAGTTGGGACACAAAGTGTGGGCATGAGTTACCATGGTGCATTTTGCGGGTTGACGAATGCGCGGCTGTTATGGATCTCCTTCATAGGATATTCCAACCTATTTAGTCGAGTTTAGCCATTAGTCTTCGTGGATGACATCTTGATGCTCCGGTCAGTGGGAGCATGAGTATCATGAGGATCGTTTACGATTGTTGAGAGACCAATAGCCATCGGTGTACGCGGAGTTCGATAAGTCACGAGTTACGGCTTACTAAGGTGAGATTTTGGGACACGTGGTGTCATCATCGGGTGTCGGTCGACCCGAAGGAGAAGGTGGCGGTGATGAGTTACAGGGAGTAGAAGTCGGTCTTTAGGGATCACGTAGTTTCTTGGGGTTGGTGGGTATTCTGAGGAGATTTATTGAGGATTTCTCGGGATAGCAGCACCTATGACTAGGTTGACTGGAAGGAGGTCGGGATTTGATTAGGATGGCCGTCACGGAGGCATTACAGGAGTTGAAGGAGACTTACTTCAGCTCCTATCTTGTGGTCCGAGACGAGGGACGGGGTACATAGTGTATTGATGCCTCGAGTGGATTAGGATGTGTTTTGATGCGGTCAGGAGGTAGTAGCTTATAGTTCTTGTCGGTTGAAGATCACGGCGAATTACCCCACACACGACATGGGTTAGGCGGTCGTAGTCTTCGCCTTGAGATTTGGGCGCCCGCTCTTATATCTGTGAGGAGTTCGAGGTGTGTACTCAGGACCATAAAGTTTGAAGTATGTTTTTCAGCGGCGGGACCTCGATGAGGCAAGCGCTATGGATGGAGTTCCTAGAGGATTATGACTTCACTTTGCATTACCAACCTGGAAAGGCAAATGTGGTGGCTGATGCACTCAGTCGGAAGTCACGAGGGAGCGTTGGCTAATATAGCTTCTCGAGAGTGGCGGATGCCGGGGCGTAGGGCCGAGTTTGGAGCTACGATCTGACGTTTCGAGTACCTTAGGGAGTTTAGTGGCTGAGTCTGCATTGAATAGAGTGATTGAGTCCGGTGGGCGGGACGAATGGTGTCCATCGGGGCCGAGTCTGATCAAGAGTCACAATTGGCGAGTTGGATGGATTCCACATAGATAGTAGTCTTCGATATAGAGGACGGGTAGTGGTTCCCCGATTGGCCGATTTGAGATAGGAGATTCTCAGGGAGTTTCACTAATCTCGATTTGTCGTGCATCCAGGTGCTTGAAGATGTACGAGGATCTTCGTCGTCGGTGTGCTGGGCGGGATGAAGAGACACGTAGGGACTTTGTTCGATGTCTCATGTGTCGGCTGATTAAGGCTGAGGCGCCGAGGAAGCCCGATGGGGCTACTTCAGCCAATGGAAGTGGAGGTGGAAGTGGGAGCATGTCACGATGGATTTTGTGACCCACTTGCCCGCCCGGACCTGCCGCGAGGGAACATGACGCGGTATGGGTTGCTAGTGGGCCAGGCTCGAAGTCGGCATTTTCTAGCCGTGCGAGAGATGACCTTCGCCTTGGAAGTGCGCCGGTTATACATTCGAGATAGTCAGAATTACATGGGGTACCGGTATCCATAGTATCGGATAGGGACCCCGAGTTCTGACACACTTTTGGAAGAGTTTCCAAAGTTGTAGACCTGTGGTACGACCCATAGTGCGGCGTTCCACCTCCAGACGGATGGTCGGTTGGGGGACTATGCGGTGTTAGAGGACATCTTTGCTAGCATACGTCTGGAGTCATAAGGGTAGGTTGGGAGGGAGCATTTGCCCATGAAGTGGAGGTCGCTACAATAGCGAGTTATCGGCGGGGCGAGTATATAGATGTAGCATGAGGCCTTTGTATGGGAGGCCGTACGGGTCACATTATGTTGGACCGAGGAGTGGAGGAAACCCATCGGTAGTCTGATCGATTAGAGACACCTCAGGGGTGAGCTTGATGCGACGGAGTGTCTTCTCACGGCTTAGGCGGCGGAAGAGCTGCGGATGTACGGTCGGGCCTTAGGGGTTCGAGGGTTGGGGATCATGTCTTCTTGAAGGTGATGCTGGGGGTGGTCGAGTTCGGTAGGCGTGGGAAAGTATCGTCGGGGTTTATTGGACCTTCGAGATACTCGAGAGAGTGACGCTGTGCATACGGTTGGGCGTTATCGCCCGACATGTCGGGTAATCCCACGGATGTTTCAACGTCTCACGCTCGATATCTTTCAGGATTCAGCTCATGTGGTGGATTAGGGAATGATTGAGGAGTTGGCCTGAATGGGACCTTCGGAGGGACCGGTGTGCATTGTTGATAGCCGTGATCGGGTTTTGCGGCCTTGAGGGCCAGTGAAATTTAGTGAGGGTACTATGGAGGCACTATGGGTGGAGGAGTCACGTGGGACGAGGACATGATGAGGGCCCCATCCACTTCTTGTTTAGGGATGAAGGTACGTGGTTTGAGTCGTTTAAGTTTAAAATGTTTGTTTACACGCATGGTAGGGTGCACGTTGCATACGCATGTGATTGATTGAATTATCTAGAATTTCGGACGAAATTCCTTTAAGAGGAGAATGTAAGACCAGGGAAATTCAGTGGAAAGAGGCCAAAATGTAATTTCGATTCTGAGTTGTTAATTTAGTTAAAAACTCTGTAATTTATTCTCTAGATCTCGGTTGGTGATGGATTTCACCGTTGGAATCGTCTACATGAAATCTAGCTAGCACGTAAATTCGTCAAATTCAGGGCGTTCCGGGTTGACACGTTTTTCGAGGCATCGTGGTTCGAGGTCGCAGTAAAGGTTTCGATCTGCGACGAAGTCATATGTGCGTACTCATGTGCCATAGGAAGTGGTATGAGTGAAATGATGAAATGGAGCGGCCGAGATGTGCGAATGTCAAAAGCGAAATGAAGGGCGTAATGAGTCATTATGAGATTTGATTTAAGTCACTAAAGGACAAAAAGTTGCATAGTGATTGTCTTCTTAATTCAAAAGGCAAAAACGTGAAATCGAAAAGAGAGAAAAGATGCAGTGAGCTCCAGATTTAGTTTCTAGTGAGAGAGAGTCGTTCTTACTCTCTCTGAAATCTGTGATCAATGAGTCGCGGTCTTGAGACAAGAAGGAGAGCTGCTCTCTGCGAGGAGAGGCTTAGCGTGGGTCTCGGATTTGGGAGTTTCCTCAGAGCTCAGGAGGTAGGGGTTTCTCCTACTTGGGTTTATTCTTCGTTTAAATTACCATGTTAATGTTTATTGGTTGGGGCCTTGAGCGGTAGTTTGATGGAGTTCGAACCTTGGAGATCGAAATGCTTGGATTTGAGACCCACCCAGGCATGATGTCGGTGTGCAATTGTTTTACTGGGTTAAATGTGTGATAGAGTGTTCTATAAATCATGTATTGGTTTGTTTGGTAGGAAATGGCGTGAGGCAGGTTCACTAAGTGAGCCAGATAATTTGTCTTTTGAAAGGAGCAGTAACAGGGGTTTTATTGTTCGAAGCGATGGTCACAAAATAATTTTTTGAAAATATGTGTTTGGTCGAGGTGATTTAAATTGAATTGCTCGTGTATGATTAATGCTTAGTGAGCTAATTTTGATGTATGAAATGAGAATTTACATGACATGATTGTGTGAATTGATTGTTTTGTAAATATATGCATGTTTATATATTTACATGAATAAATGTATTGGGCTGGCATACATGCATTCCATATTACCTTTGGAACACCTTAGGAATTTATAGGAGTGAGTCGCCCAGGATGAGTATAGAGAAAATGGATTGGAGGGTTGGCCAAAATGTGAATTATCCCGAGGTTATGCAAAATAAAAATATCGTGCGTCGGAGGCCTTGATTGATATATCGGAGGGTAGTCAATAAATAATATCGATCGTCGGAGGCAGCGGTGTCTCGCACCAGGAGGGTTGTCCACTAACAAACAAATGGAATATAAGAATTCTCTTACGAGGCTTAGGCGAGTGTGAGGGAGTCAGTGAGGACTCGGGATCTGAGTTGGTCATTAGACATTAGTAGGATCGTCATTTGCTTGAATGTGTATTTATTTTAGACATTGCCGCTGCCTTAGGTGGAGGTAGCCTTAGGGTGATTCCTTTGCGGAGCATTAGCTGCCCACATCAGAGACATATTTTAGTCTGAGGAGCCACTGTGAGGGGGTAAACCGTCTAGTAGAGATTTAGCTTGGGATGTGGCTTTGAGGGTTCTTCGATGTTCACATGTCTTGCAGAGATTAAGTATTTTAATATATGTTGTATAAGAGTAAACATTTAACTCTTGGAAACATAGTATATGTTGATGTATGATGATGGATGTGTGTATGGGCCCGAGGCCGTTTTATCCATGTTGTATCGTATGATTGGTTGGGACGGAGTTTATATTACGGGTGATGAATCCACAGGTAGACCCTCGTACAAGGGACTAGATTTTGGCTGAATGTCGGGTGGGTTGCAGACATTCACGAGTATTCCGCGAGTTGACGGGTAGTCAAGCGGACCCGGGAATGGGGGGCGTCACGGTACGTCAGAGATGTTGATGCCTAGACGTGGCAAGCCACTATAGGCGGGTAATTTACTGCCTAGGGCCCCACTTTATAGTGGGGCCCATACCTCAGTGAATCTGTTTGGAAATAATAAAATATTATATATATTTATAATTTAGAATTAATTAAATATAATAAAAATTTGGTTATTAACGACTCTCAAAACTCGCGTTAAATACGACAAAGAGCTCTCGAAAAGAGACTCCTACTTCATCTGATAAAGGAAGTCTCACATGGGCCCCACTTCATTAAATGATATGTCTTTTTGCAAACTTCTTCAAATTGCAGTTACTCTATGCATTAAGCTTCTTTTATTTTGTTAAAAAAGTTAAAAAACACTCTTTCGACATCCGGGATTTTCTCTGTTCAAAAATATTAGGGTTTCTCTTTAAAAAAAAATTAGAGTTCCTCCTTTTTGCTTTGATAAAACAAGCAGGACAAAAATCTTGATGTCGATCCTTAGGTATGAAATAATTTATTATTTATTTTTTAACGATATTTTTATTTGATTATTTTATATTTTTTTATCAAATAATAATAATTTTGTTAGTTTTATATTTTATTATGTGAGTTTCAATCTTGAAGAAAGAAGACATGTTCGTTTGATCAAATTTATCAAGATTCTCTCATGGAGTTCTATCATTATTGATCTAATTTAAGAGTTTGATCTTGAATTGATATTGAATTGGTTATTATGTCTACTAGAAGTATTTATGCGGATATGAAAAAGAAGAAGAAAAGAAAGGTGAGGAGTTTTGGAAATCTCAAGTGGGAGCTATGGATAAATTTCTTAGTAATACAAGTAATGTTGATGGGGATGAGTTATTTTCTGAGCTAAAGATTGTGAGAAAGTGCCTGAGGAGACGAAGAGCAATTGAAGTGTTAGACTATTTGCTGAAAATGATGGATTCATTTCCAGAATGTATGGATTAACCTACGAATACTATTAACTATACGATTACGAGTTGCCTCTGAAGAAGTTTCTCAAAGTTGGAAGTTAATCAAATCCTGCAGCCGATCCAACAATATCCTGAAAAGATTGAATGGATTGGCTATATTGTCTATTGAAAAACATATGCTAGAACAAATTGATTTTAATAGTTTAATTATTGATTTTTTTATCTAAAAATGCTTGTAGAATAAACTTGATAGAATTTTATGTAATGTTGAATATATTTGTTCAATAAAAATTTATTTTTAACTTATATATATATATATATATATTTATAATAGGGCTGAAAAAAATAGCCTAGGGCCCACATAAAGTAAGTAGGCAAGTGAAAGGACTTAGGATGATGGACCTTGAAGAGGCGTACGTGGTTTGTACCAATTAACAAATTAAGGGAAAGAAACTAATAATATGGAAGAGTAAATCCCTTAGGCCCATTTGTACTTTGAAGAAAATTAACTTTACGATAAGTATGCTGCGCATGTGAATCCACGAGGATTCCAAAATTGTATCCCCGAGAGCCAGTATCCACGGTGGAAATTTAGAGGTGGGATAATGGATTCGATACAATGGAGTTGAGTCTATTTTAACCCATATTTTGAAGGTCAAAAGTGAGAAAATAGTGATTAAGTCGAATCGGGGTTTTATTGACAGAGCTTGAATAGGCAGAGTGGTAGTTTGGAGACTTAATGTCGGGTCTACGCTTGGTCCATTTTGACTCATTTTATTTTAAAATTTTAATGGCGCATATTATTTTCTAATTACTAAGAATATTAGTTAGATTTTTTAATTTTAATTTATCTTTATTTATCGTCTTTATCTTGACATGTTTGTATCGTCATTTTGTACGACATGTGGTTTGTGTCATCTTAGTATGGCCCGGTTCGTTTCATCGTCTTGTTCTGTTTGACGCTTTCTTGTATGTGGGTAATTTAAACAATAAAACATCTTCAATCAGACAGAGACAGTGACATTGAATCAAATCATAATTATCAATATATTGTATAACCAGAGTCATAGGTATTTAAGTTATCATAGAATTATCATATGTGTAGGCTTTGAGCCAGATTCATTTGTACTAATGCTTTTAATATCTTTGCATCATTACTCTAAAGTTTTAAGCGAATTTGATTTTGTGTTCTTATCGAATGTATTGTTAGTTTTAATCAATATAATAATTCTCTTTTCAAAAAAAAAAATTAAGAATATTAGTTTTTTATTATGGAAAGATATAAAATAGTTGTCTATAAAAAAAAAGTTATTAAATAAATGTTTTTAATAAAATAAAATAATATTAGTATGAAATATTATTTGAAATAATATATATATAAATATAACTATAATAATTTATTTTATTAAAATTATAAAAATAACTATTTTACAAATAAAAATTTGCAAAATTATTATTTTAATTTTTCCCAATATCATACCTATTTTGAGTCCGTTTTTGACTACGACCTATATAAGATAAGAGTTGGGAATTTGACAAAAGCGAACCCGAGATAAAAATAAGCGAGATTGGGTGATCCATTTTGCCACTTTGACCAGCCTATTTCTAGCTACAGTGGGGCTCATCGTAACAATTGGAAATTTGAATCAATTTATCTCCCCAATGAGATAGTCCAGAGATGTATTTGGAATGGAGCCAACATTTGGAAAGATATAGAAAAACCTTAAGATAGGCTGGAAAAATGATGGAAGGGGAAGGTTGTGGTAGTAAAAATTTGGAATAAGAGATCTGAGAGATTCGGATTCCAAAGGGTGGGAAAAAGGAATGAAGAGATATGACATTCAATTGGAAAAATAGTCCCAAGAAATTCTCTCAATAGAAATTAACTTGGAATTCTTTTTTAGATTCATTTCCCAAAAGTATAGGATCTGTGTATTCTTTGCATATATACTTTTTTAATTTCTTTGCCTCCAACATATAATTCCCGTTGTAAATATTAAGGCATCTAACCATAGTAATAACATGAGTCCGTAATATTATTTTTTAATAAATGTCGTACTATTATTATTTCTATTTAAATGATTTTATCTTTATACAAGGGACAAAAATAAAGTAAAATAAGTATTAAAAACATATGAAATAAGTTTATTTTATTCAGTATATTTTCCATTTCTAACTATTTTCTTTTCTTCCATTTCTTTATTATATTTTATTTCTTTTATCTTTCCATAAAGTGTCAAAACTAATGATATTTCTTATTTTTATAAAAGTTGGGGGTTTACTCATGAACTTCTAAATTATATTATTTATGAAATGGTAGGTTAAGCCATTCCACAAATCTCCATATACACTTCTAAATTATATTATTTTAAGGTAATCCCGTTTGTAAAACTTCCAAGACACTTTAGATAAAACCCAAGGAGGCATGTTTGGTTCACAGCGGTTTTTCCGTTCTAAAAACCAAAGAACAAGGAAGCAGGGAAGAACATGTTTAGTTAACTTTTTGTGAGTTTACGAAAAACACAAAATATACTAAATTCATATAACAACAATTTAAAAAAAACACTTTTCAAAAAATAGAACCAAACAAACCTAGAATTTTCCTTACTTATGGAGGACATTTCTCTTGAATAATATTGGTAGTTGAATATTTAGTCACTAAGTCCTATTCTTTAATATCTCATAATGTACTATTATGAATCGACTCATTCCTCATTATCTCATCCTATTTCCCCCCAAATAAAAATCAATGGCCAATGTTGTTGGGTATTTAACTCAAGGTAAGGGCATGGTTGAGTTATATAAGTAAACGTCAGGAATATCCTAGGACCGAAAAAATGTTCAAATGCAAAGTGGGTCATACAGGGCATGGTTGAGCTATGTAAGTAAATGTTCGAAGTATCTTGGGGCTGAAAAAATGTTTAGGTGCAAACTGGATCCCTTTATCTGAGACAATAGTCAAGGGCATTTATACCTTATCCTCGTTTCAATGGCGGTGTTCTTGACAATGCGGTTCCTAAGGGTACCATCATTCCACATACTCAGTTGAAATCGTAAATCCCACCACACCTAATGATTCTAAGAGCTCCTTCACCTCCATCTTGTGAGTGCCTTGATCTTTAGACCCACTACTCAATGGGCCTAGGACTCGTTTGGCCCAAGGCCCACTTAGCCCGCGATGTGAAAGCAGCGCCAAACCCGCCCTTGTATTAAAACTAGGGGCACTACTTAGACGGAGTATCGAAAGCCGTTGTGAAAGCCGGGTAGTCTCCTAAAGGCCAGCTTTCAGGGGCGGTTTGTCCTAGGTTTAAGTCCCTAGCCAGCCATCCTTGGCACATGGCAAGATTGTTATTGATAAATAGATAAAGACGAGAAATACTCAAAGGATATTTGTCCTTTAAATTTCCTAGTTTCCAAATCCCAAATTTCTCGGAGGAATAATCCTTGATAAGGGAAAATTAGTCCTAGATAAGGAAAAACGAATTTATCCTTAAAAAGAGGAGATTTCTTCACCAAAGGATAGGAGGCGATTCGCGACCATTGTCTATAAATCGGGACGATCCCCTACCAGGGAGAGGTATGCAATTCAATAGTGTGAACTTTCTTCCCAGTTCT